>BMAV01026843.1:211640-281871 GCA_019973955.1 Trichonephila inaurata madagascariensis
GGCGGTCGCAGCAGAAACTACGGGTGCAGGTGGCTGGAGAATATTTCTCTCCCCCCTCCAGCTCCGTGCCTAAATTGTAGAGGTGGAAATAGGTGATGTCGCCATCTATCGTAAAGAAGTCCAACCTGTCAAGACAACAGCTACAAAAATTCGATTATTCATAATTTTGTAACTTATCTCTATTTTTTTATAATAGTGGATAAGCTGTTTGGAGGAACATTAAATTTTAAAGAAAAACCATTTTGTTTGAATCTTTTTTTTCTTCCTGACGCATTAAATTTTTTTTCTTTGATGCTCAAGCACTTACGTTTTGACATCTTCGTGCAACAAGGAATGAAGTTACCAGTACGACTGATCAGCTTTACAAATGAATGGAGGCTAGTTCAAGGATGCGGAAACATAAGACAACTCCACTGAGGTTGAAATTGGATATCAAAGATGTTTCTCGTGAAATGGAAATTAGAGGTTGAAGGTTGCATCTCTTGGTTGAAACACCCAGAATTCTATAGCTCTCGGTGAGTAAGACACCCGTTAAAACCTTTTCGGGATTTTTGACGATCATAAAATGTGCTGAAAGGAAAAAATAATTTGAGATATTTGGAAACACTTCAAAAACAGGGAGGGAAAAAATTGAATCACAATAAAAAATGTTCTTTATATAGAAAATGTACTTAACTATTGGATGGGTATTTTACGAAAAATAAGTATCATGTAATCATGGTTCCTGGAAAAAGTTAACTACAGAAAAGTTTGCAATATAGAGGCTCGTAATATGGAGATAAGACTATATATATATATATATATATATATATATATATATATATATATAGACTTTTTTTTCGAGTAGGTAAATTGAATTATTAGGAAGAAAGAAATGCAAGAAGGCATTCATTTCGTTCTAAATAACGATCTGATACTGAATAACATTTTCAGGAAGGGATTAACTTGTTAGCATCGAGTAATAGAACGAATGTTAGTAGCGTTCCCCACACTTGAGTTATTACTCCCAAGGTATTTACATAGAATAGAATTGATTGAACCCATAGAACTACATATAATTCTCTGTCATGAATAGCACAGCACAAGAGCCAACTCCTACTCTTTCAGGTTCTAATAATAGAAATACTGACGCCAATGCATAGTATTAATTGTGTTGTGGCGAATGAGATTAGATTAGGGAAGGTTTTTAACTATTCATGCTTCAATTTTGGGGTGAGTTCATTTGAATAAAATCTTATGTAAAATTGAAAGTGGGGTAAATATTACGTATATTTCCCCATTATTTGTTTATTTCTATTTTAGTTGAATACTGATGTGCTTTGAAGGTTTGTTAATGCAATACTGCTCACATCCGGATTAAGGTATCTGACTACAATCGGAACCGTGATCATAAGAAATGGATAATTTTCATTATATTTAGTGTCACTTAGATAAGAATACATGTATAAAATTGTTTTAAGGAATTTTGACAAAAAAAATTATTTAAATACTATATTTCTGCAAAAAATTAACTTAGAATAACCTTTTTTTCCAAATGATCTCCTTTTGTGAAAAATGCTTCTATTATAATGATATTTTGCCTGTATATAGCTCAATCCTCTGTACAGAGGCTCAACTATGATTTTTGAAAAATGCACATTATTTTCAGAGTTACAATCAATTGAAATAATTATCGGTGTTTTTTTCTTAAAATTTCTCCCCTCTGTTGTCGTAAAACATGGAACAAACCACTTCTTAGTTATATATTTCAAAAATTCTAGTTGAGCCTCTGTACAGAGGTCTGAGCTATACACAGGCAAAATATTATTCTAATAGAAGCATTTTTCACTAAAGGAGAATATCTTGTGAAAATTAGTCATTCTGTGTTCATTTTTTGTCAAAATAATGTACTTAAACAATTTTTTACTGTAATACTATTCTTAAAACAATTTTATATACATTTTCTAATCTAAATGACACTAAATATCATAAATATTATACATTTATACGCTTTTTCAAAATCACGGTTCCGAACGTAGTCGGATACCTTAAAGGATTATGGTAAAATAATTTGTACACACATTTTCGCAACATATAAAGGTTTTATAGAGAAGAAACTTTACAAACTAAGGTAAAATATCTTTGGCAATTAGAAAAATGGAGAAAGTACTACTAGATTCAGCGAAATGTCTTTTTTTTTAGTCATTGAATCAATGTTAGACCTGAGGGTGATTTCAGCAATTTTTTTAAACAGGTTTCGCGTCAGAAACATTACGAAATTATAACCTTATAAGGATGGAGCATTAAAGTTTTTGATTCATCAACTCTCACTATTTTTTTTTCGTTTTGAATTTTATAAATATGCTAAATTTGTGAAAGTAATAGTTTTATATTGTGTGTTGCCAGTTAGTCAAATCTATCTTTAACATTTGATCGATTGCCATCTCATTATACTTATATATTTTTTATTGTGTTGATTCAAAACTTAGCGCTACACACACACACACACACACACACACACACATATATATATATATATATATATATATATAGACTGAGCGATATACAGACCTTGAGAGAGTAAATGCTTCAAGAAAAGGTCATTCTAAATAACATTTGCACAATTTGCAATGCAACAGGATTAAATTGGTAATAATGGTAAAGACTTATAGAGAAATTAACTGTGGTTCTGAGATGAATAAATCAATTAATGTTGTCAATTGATCTACAAGAAAGAATTCTTTTCATTACTCAACCCGATTCTTTTACAGAAATGTATAGATGATGGTTAGACTGTACACAATTCAGTCCTATCAACAAAGTATTCGAGTAAAGTTTCTACGGGGCTGTATGAGAGATTCCCTAGTGCAAATTATTCCTTATATTCATTGCTTTTTTAAATACTCGTGATAAGTGAATCGATAGCTGTTGTATGAAATAGTGCATGAACTCTTGAAACTTTAGGAATTTCTTAATCCTAATTTCTGATTTAAATATTTTCTAACCTTTATGGGCTAAATTACTTGGATTTTAGTTTCAAGAGGATAATGATGTATAAAATCCAAATAAGTCAAAATTGTGGTAAATTTTCTAATCCACTTGTTTTTAAAAATGTATTTAATAACTTATATTTATCATAATAATATTACTTATTTCAATTTTTTTTTTATGTTTTTACGTATGGAAAAAAATTATTACTTCCTACAGAAACTTTTGAGGATGCTAATGTCGCCAAATATTTAAGATGCTAACGTAACTTGAGGGTATTTATTTTTTAAGCCCTATAGCTCAGAAAATCAGAAAAGAAATTTTAAATTGAAACTTTTTATACAAATCGTAAATGAGATACGCGTATATAAATTTGACATCTACAACGAGAAGATTCTTTTTTAGAAGTTAACTAGATGCATCCTTTAAGTAAATGAATTCTATTTAACATTTTTTTTATACGAGTCATTACATATTTATACTAATTTTATCCATTTGCGATGAAAATTATGTAAGTTATTATAGTTGTTCAATATTTATAAGAGCCGCACTACATTTTCTTTTGTCTTATAGAAAAATTATCATTAAGAAAATATTATTGCAGTTCTCTCTGCTTGTATTAATTAAATTTTTTTATAGTCATTGAAATAATTGCAAGAATATTTTTGTAATTTTTGACTCAAAAGGAATTTAATTTCTTTGAAAAACATATCAATTTTTCCTCTTTCAATGGAGTTGACAATTTGTTTTTCCGAATATTTTCATAAAAAAAGGTTAAAAAAAGTACTTAAAAATATATAATGTACTTATTTTTTAGTTCGTCATTATGTTCATACTGAAGTTGCTGTTGATGTAATAGTATGAACAATCACTGGCTACTTCACACGAATACTTCTTATTTGTGACGAGGCTAGAGTTTGAAGAGTTAGAGTTATATTTCTCATATTTTAAGGCTGGTGGTCGAACCCTGCCTTTGACGATTTGGCGACTTTATCATTCAGCAAGATGAAACCAGACAGCGCAGTATCCGTCGTGTCCTGAAGCTCTCTCAACGCAAAAGATGATTGACTATTGTTCTCAAGATTGCTTAACCATTGAAAACGTCTAGACATTTGTTTCATGCAGACTGAACACCTACCACTCTCCAATTTCAAGATTATAATTTCGAATTTCAAATAATTAAGTTTCGCATTTTGACTTGAAGCAGCGTATAGTAACTTTCCCGTGTCTGCCATCCCAGCCCGTTCGATTCGGTACCTAAGCAAGTGGGTTAGAGCCATTTTAACTGTCAGAGACGATAGCTGTGTGTACAAATTACAGACCCTATATACCCCAAAATGCCCACAAGTTCCTTTTTATTCATTTATTCCTAATATTCTGTATATGTCATTTAAGTACAGTTTTGCCATTTGATTTTCATCCTGATGTTGCAATTTTAATCGGTATAATAAGTATAGTGTAAAGGCAATATAGAAAATTAAATGAATTATTATACCAAATAATCTGTTAATAGAAATTTGGTCACTCATTTTGTTTTATTTTTTAATTTAATTGCGAGTTTTTTTAGATGCGTTCATCATGATGACGCCTAATGATGTATAGTCTCCTATTCAAAGTTCCCTTCTTTTTTTAAAGATCTTGAGAACAAAAATAGTGACAGTTTCACAGTTTCAACATGTATGAAAATTAATTGTGTAAGAAACGACAAGAATATATATATAAAAAAAAGGTACATCATTACATTTGCCGATATCAGAATATGTTTTCAGATATGTAATCTGTTTAATTATGTAAACTAAACAGTGTCTGTGTCTTTAAAAATAAAGAAGCAAAAATATGGAACGTTCCATAAAGTAATGTACTCTTTTTATTAAAAAAAAAAAGAAGAAATTTTATGACAGAAAAGGAAAAAAAAACATCTGATGTAAAATATTTTCGTCGGTTTACTCTGTAGTGATACTTAAAAAATAAGTTTACATTTATTTATTTTAAAGTCTACACAGTACTCTTTTCAAAAAATTTGTTTGAAGACAGTAGCAGTAAAAATATTTTAAGCTTTAAATTCAGATTATATTATTATTTTTTTAGTCATTTTATATAAGTGATTTATGTTTTTTGAATAATTTTCTATAAAAGTATGTATGGGTTTAAAAATTTGTTCCATTGTTGAATTTACTAATTATTATTTTTTAACTAAACCTGGAAAAAGCACAAAAAAATGTTAAAATTTTAACGGTAGCATTATATTTTTTTTTTTTTTTTTGAAAAAATAACTAGAGATCTCAAACTTAAATCCATACTAATTTTTATAGAGCATACGTTAGAGATATTGATTGATTGAATATTAACGTCGCACTGTTCAGCTACACGATGGCTTTTGGCGACGGACCACGTAATTTTGAATCTTAGTCAAGTGACGTGTATGACACCTGAGCTTGCACTCCCTCTCCTGACTACCACACCACACCAATGGGATGACGTTTTAGCTCTCGACAGATTTACCGTACATCGCTGCCATACTCTGCGGGTCTTTATTGGTACTGGGCTCACACTCGTGACAAGGCAAGCCACGATCCTATTCCACTTGGCTACCGCTGCCACATACGTTAGGGAGAATATACAAACAATTTCTGGACACTCTCTTGAAAAGATAAAAAAAACCCTTAGAGGTTAGAATACACTTATATCTATACAAAATTAAAAGTCTGAGAAAAACCCCTTTTAAGCTTGTAATGTCATAAAGAAAAATTAAATAATGCCTGTAAAGCTTTAAAATTTTTTAAAATGTGATTTTCGAACCTAGTTTCTACATTACTGCACAACGTTAAATATAACAGAAAATATTTTTTTAATACAAAATATATTTTTGAATACTATTCACAGCATTTCTTACGACGACAGGTTTTTCAGCCTAATCTTAACACACAATTTTCGTAAAAGTTTTGAAACACAAAGCACTTATGTACAAAGTAATAAGAATAGTAAGCTAAAAATCTGCAGGCTTGAATATAATTTTTTTTTCAATCTTAACTTTGGACAACTTAGCGAGCTTGAGTTTTTGTTGTGTGTGTGCAAGTTTAAAATACTAAAATATAGTACTACAATATTTCTCCTACACTACCTGTTTGTAAAAAATGCAACACCATGAAGGAATTATCATAATTAAATGAACTGTGCAGCAAATATAAATCATAGGATGTTACGTAAAATAGTAAAATTTCAGAAACACCACTCAGGCGTGGCGTGCGCAGCTAACTCTGTGCAGATGCTGAAAGCGTATAAATAGAGGTCTGTAGTGGGACGTTTGAAACAGTTAATGATTAATTTTTAGTACCGAACGTTTAGTGACACCTAAGTATGCCTCCACGAAGAAGTAAGAAGAAATTCCAACAACTTACAGAGTTTGAACAAAGGATGGGTATCGGCCTTCGAGAAGGGGGATGTTCCTTTCACGCAATATGAGATCGTGTGCAGCGGAACAGTTCCAAAGTGATGCGAGTTTGAAAGTAGTGGACCGACGAGCACCTAACAACTTGAAAAACTAGTATTGGATGACAGAAGGTGACGTCAGCGTGACTATCGACACCTGCTCCATTGAATGACTGTAAAGCTTCCTCCAGGCAGTTGGCAGCAACTTGGTCTACTGCTACATGTGTACTAATGTCGGCTTCGTCAATTGGTCGAAATCTGCTGCACCGTGGATTGAGTGCAAGGGTGTCCTTAGTCCTTATACAAGATCCTCCTCACGGCAAACCATCGACGACTGCGTCTGCAATCCGCACATGAGCACACAGCCTGGCAAGCTAATTGGCACCAAGTTGTATTTTCAAAGGAATCACGTTTAGTTTGTGGGGTCATGGAGGTCACATTCGCGTGTTAGACGCTATGCCGGTGAACGCTGCCTTCCAGAGTGCATTATTGAGCGACATGTGACTTAACACCCAGAGTTATGGTTTGGGGTGCGATTTCGTATAATGGACGATCCAATTTGCTATGAATTTAGGGTAATCTCATTAGCAACAGGTACTTCTGTGAAATGCTATAGCCCGAAGTCGTTCCCTTCCTTCAATACCTCCCTGGAACTATCTTTCAATAGGATAATGCACGGCCACATGTTGCAAAGATTGTTCAAGATTTCTGTTCAGCGCAAATTATGCAACTTCTTCCTTCTCTTACTTATAAGCCGGATATGTCACCTATTGAGTACGTGAGGAATTTGGTTAGTCTGGGTCTAGCTAATCCATGTCCTACAGCTTCAAAGGATGATCTTTAACTTCGCATACAAGCAATATGGAATACTTTTACACAAGCAGACATTCAAAATCACTTAGACTTTATGCCACATAGTATAACAGCACTAATTGTAGTGCGTGGTGGCTACATCAAATACTAATTTCGGACACTAAAATATTGTTTTTTTGCTTTGAAAATTTCGTCCTTTATTTGCACTACTAAAACTCGTTTGTGTATTAAATTGCATCATAGATATATTTAATTTTATCAGCCATACTACAATTCAGAATCGATGTATTATGAAATATATTAGCAGTATCAGCTGAGAGCTGATTTTTATATACATAATTTTCAGTAGTATTCCATCACATCCAAATATTATTTCTCATAGCAATCTGAGAACGTTTTGGTAATGGCATTTTCTCAAAAGGAAAAAAAAAATTAACGATAAAGCTTTTAAGCTATAAAAACTATTTTTTAAAAGAAAAATTGTCCTTAAAATCAATCTTAACAAGGCAACTATATAAAAACTGGAAAAAATCAAAACATTATATAGTAGAAATTATTTAAGTAATGAAAATTTAAATTAGTAACCATTTCACACTGAAAAAGTTGATTTTATTTAAAAAAAATTTTAATTAGTTCAATTTAAAAGTGGAAAAATGCATGAAAATTAAACTGAAAACAAAATTTAGGCTCAGAAAACTACAAAGAAACTAATTTGTTATCTGATTTCAAATTTGGTGTCAAGTCTCGCCAGCAATTGGGCCACGAGAAAATCCAAATAAAAACGTTTGGTATTTTTGAAATTTTTTGGGTATTGTGTAGGCTTAAATAAAATTCTGATGTTATCTTTTATTTCCTGTATTAAATGACGTAGCAATTTAATTTAATAAATAGTGATATAAAAGATGATATTCTTACTCTAAAAATGTCAGAGAGTTTTCTAATTATTATTTCAAAAGTTTGACATGCTTCAGAACAACAATGATTTAACGAAATTTCTCTCTAAAAAAATAAAATTGTAAATCAAAAATAATTTGGCTCGCAAATTAAAATTAATTTTTTCTTTTTTAAATATAAAAGCAGATTAAAAATTAAACAAAATGCTATTTAAAATTTTACATAGAAAAATTGATATCAGTGCAAAATATCGGTAACTACAAGTGCCGGTATTTGCGAGCTTTTTCATTTGTCCTACTAGGATTAAGAAAACACACATATCCATAAGAAAATCGATTCCATTCGAGTAAGAGCTCAAGAGCAGAAAACAGATATTTTGGATTAGATATCGCAATTCTGTTAAAGTTATTCACTTTGAAATCGAACGATGAATTGACAGAAGTTCCATTTTCTATAAAAGAATCAAATATCGTGATGTAAAATTTCCATCAAACGTCTTTTCTTATTGAAGCTGATTTCAGAGAAATTCCTGGAGTCTTACGGATCAATTTTGTTTTCATTTTTATATGTTTGTTTCTTTATGTTACATCTAAAAGAAACCTGGTATATTTTTAGAATTTCATTAAAAAAGTAACTAGTGTGATAAATATAAAAAGTGGAACTTTTTCAAAACCTTGGTGTACTTGGTTATTGATACTATAATAAAATGGGTTCGCGTTCTTTTCCTTTTTATAATTCCCGAAATTTTATAGTTTGAAGAAAATAAGTATTATAAAATTCGTTTATGATAATTTCACAAATATATATGCATAGGAAATAATTACCCCAATGATTTTGTGTGAATCAAGAGAATTATTAATGTAATAGTATTAATAGAGAGAGTTGACAATACAGTATTATGTTGAGCAAATTTTGATAGCTGACTATAATGAAAAATTATAGAATGTAAACTGTAACAGAAGAACAAAATAATCTTTTTCCTCTTCATAAATTTCCTATTGTAAAGACCAATAACCAGCAATTTTTTATATATTACACAAGAAAGATAAATAAGTTTCCACATTCTTTTATCGAAATTAAGTACTTATCACAAAAGAATGAATGGTACACACACACACACATACAGCATAAATCTTTTAGTTTAGTTTCCTGTATATACAGAGAACTTCTTTATTTATTTCTTTTTTAAAACGAAATTATTCTTATTTTTCTCTCTATTATATACAGAAGTAGATTAAAAGACGCTCACAACTTTCTTAGGATATCAACATTCCTTTTTCCTTTACAGAAATTTCGAACAAATCTATTTTCGAGTAACACATTTACTCCACAAAATGTAAGACACATACTATTCTCGAAATCTACCCCTTTAGAGTACCTTCTTCATTAATGAGTAAAAAGAAACAGAAAAAAACATGACATGCAGTACAAAAGAGAACTATCAAAAATTCCCCTGGCCACCTTTCTTGGAACAAAAGAAATAAAGACTTTTCACAAGACATTGAAATGCTCAGCAGACGATTCTTTAATGCCAAATTCTCTTCCACGACCACCCTTTAAGGGAACTAGTTTACGGCCCACTTTACTCGAAGTTAATCATCCACATTCTTGTTCTTCCGATATTTGGAGGAATATTCTAAGAAATAGGGTTAAAAAAATGGAAAGCGACTTACAGTGGACGAAAATTTGCTTCGATTATGAGAAGAAACAGATTCCAGAAGCCTACAGTCCTACTTTCTTTAAATTTAATTTTTTTACTTTCTTTTTCACAATTGTTCAGTTGTATGAAATGAATGTTTATCATTTAATCATTTGACTGAATATTTTATTTAGATGAGAACACCTTTTCACACCTATACATTTATGAATAATATGTTTATTGTGATGTTAACAGTTTAGGGCATACAAAACGTAATAGTATGTTATTGGATTTAGGAAGAGATTTGAAAATAGTTTTTTAACCATTGTTTCATTCGGAAAGATCACGGATTGGTAAGAAATAGCAGTTTAATGCTAAATTAGAATTCATTTAATAGAATTCTCGCACAAGTATGTGATACCACCCCCCTTTGGTGACCGTATCTTTGATTGTCAGCGTGAGCTAGAGGTGTAGGGTTTGCAAAATGAATAGACATTTTTGATACTTAATATGACTTTATTAAGAATAGAACTTAAATGTCAAACAATTTAGTAAATAATAATTCAGCTAGAATATATAATAAGCAACCACACAGTAATAGTTAAACCTAATCGCGTAACTTAGACCACTACAATTATTTAATCTGCCTACTCTCACTTCTAATAATATTACGTCCTAATATCAAATTATCATTCCTACCTTAATCCAAATTTAGATTCGATCTTATGAGGAAACGTCTGGGAGCGCGTGAAATGGTATGCACCTTGTTGTAATGGTTTATTCTCCAGGTAACTTCACGATTGGCTTTCAATTCCCACTTGTCTCTTCCACACATACTTTTCCCGAAAATTGCCATTTCACTTACTGGAACTTTTGTTATTTAAAAGCTATCTTATTTGCATTTCTTTTTCACATTTCGTTTCTTGGGGTTTGGTTGGAAAAGATTTGCCATTGATCTTGGCCTCCAAAGAACCCAGAGGGCATGTTAAAGAAAAGACGCGTGAGCCCTTCACAAGTAGTCCAATGCTAATTTTCTATAAGAGTTTGAAGAAGTTCTCTTCTCGCACCTATCACAATTTATAAAAGTGAATCCATGTAAACCATCTCCCTTTTTATATCAATTTCACTAGTAAAAAGTCCATTAGAATTTGTCGTTGTGTAAGAAACTCCATAAACATTTTATTGGTATAACAATTAATCCATTTCTAAGTTCTGTATTGAATTCAACAGTCAAGTGGAAATATCCTATCTGCAGAAAGTCTGCATTTGTGAAATTCTAAATAAAAAAATCAAAAATAAAACGATGAAGAAATTATGATTGAGAGGGTTGGGTAAAACATTAGAGAGCATCTAATATTGTTTTGTAAGGGGCATCTTGATGCAAAGAGTGGCTACATTTGCAAAGATGAAGGTTATCCAATTAATTATTGTGTCCGTAAGATTGATTTATGTTCCAGAACAGCCTTTTAATACCGCAAATGAAATATTTCATAAAAGCTTTTGACATTTTCAAATAGTTAAACTTAATCACTATACACTGGTTTTCTGAAAAAAATTAAATGCTTAAAAATATTTTACTTTTTGTTACAAAAAAAAAAGAAAGAAAAAAAGAATTTATCCGTCTTTTAATCATACATATTATAGGTTACGTAAATACATTTGATAGGTTACGTAACCTTTTTTCATATAAGGATAAATAAAAAATCTTTACAAATCCTCTCAATGCACTAGTGAAACTTGTTTAGAAAATCATTTTGCTATCAATTTTTGCATTGGAGATCTAGTTTATAACTAGTAAAAATTTTTTTAAATAATCTATGACAGGTAAGAAATATTAACCTTGCGAATTTTTAAGACGTTTTTCGTTATGAAATAGCTGAGAACAGAAATATATGAAAAAAAATAGCTGAAATGAGAAAATAATAAAAAAATAACTGGATTAGAATGTCTTGTTTTAAATTCTTAGTATATCTTGTTTTAAATTCTTAGTATATCTTGTTTAAGCTTCTGCTTTTATTATTAAGATTCCAAAAAAGGAAAAAGTGGCATCAAGTAAACTATTTTAACTTTCTTTTAATATCATATGGGAATCAATTTAGATTCATCCATATATTTCAAAGATAAGAGTACTACACATTAGAAATCAGTATTTAGAAAATGGTAAATTAGCTTAGAAAAGAAGGCCAAGTATATAATTTCATATATTTCTACGTAATGCTTAGGCTATCCATATAATTTTGTCGCCGCGGTAGCCTAGTGGCCAAGGTAACGGACTCGTGGCCGGCATGTCATGAACTTGAGCCTAGTACCGCTGAAGACACCCCGAGTAGGGGAGAGATGCACGTGAAATATGTCGAGAACTCAAATGTTCTCCCGCTGGTGTGCTAGTTAGAAAACAGGGTGCCAACTCAGGTGTTGTCCTCGTCACTTGATCATGGTTCAAAATTACGAGGTCCGTCACCAAAAGCCCTAGAGTAGCTGAACAGTACGACGTTAATATTCACTCACTCACGAGAGAAGGTATGGGGTATTAGATAATACCCTATTTTTTCTCATGGGCACATACAGATAAAATGATATAAATAAATGATTGAATGAAATGAAGGAGATAATTTGAACATGCTTAAAGTTTTTAAGGTATTTCTTTTGCATAAGAACTTGTAAAAATGCCAGTAATGTCAAATCAGGTAAGCGAAAATTAACATCTCAAGCATCCATCTTAAAGTAACTATCGGACATAGGTTTAAATATAGAGAATAATATTCCTCAACAAAATCTCTTATGAATCCATTGTTGTCAACAGTCCTTGCAATTTTGGTTTCGTCGATTTCGTTCAGACATTTTTGATGTTAAAGTTGTCCCACGAACGTCAGCGGAAATGTCGATAAAATCATAGAAATAATCGAAGTTGACTGGCATGTTAGTAGTTGTAGCATCACGTAGGAGCTAAAGATCGACCATAAAACAGTTTTAAGCCATTTGAGCAAAGTTGGATTCAAAAAGAAGCTCGATGTTTGGGTGCCACACCAAATAACACCAAAAAAACATGATGGATTGAATTTCCATTTGCAACGCCCTAGCTAAACGGAATGAAATCGACCCATTTCTTAAACTATTGGTGACTGGGGATGAGAAATATGTCACATACGACAATATTGTGCGAAAACGATCGTCGTCAAAGCGCGGTGAAGCAGCTCAAACGGTAGCCAAGCCCATACTAACACCCAGGAAGGTTCCACTGTGTATTTGGAAAGAAATAATTTATTATGAGTTGTTTTCATAGGGCCAAACACAAAATCCAGATATCTACTGTCAACAACTAGACCGTTTGAAACTAGTAACTGACCAGAAACGGCCAGATTTGGACAACAGAAGATGTGTTGTGTTCCATCAGGACAACGCCAGGGAACACACGTCTGTAGTGACTCGCCAGAAGCTCTGCGAGTTTGATTGGAAAGTTTTAATTCATACACCATGTAGTCCGGACCTGGCACCAAGCGCCACCTTTTTCTCGCATTGCAAAACTTCCAGAGTGATAAGAAATTTTAATCAAGAGAAGATTGTGAAAATCGATTACTAGAATTTTTCGCCAATAAAGGCCAAGACTTCTATGAGAGAGGCATTATGAAGCTATCTTTAAAATGGCAACAAATTATTCCATAAAATGGTACATATTTGACCCAAATCGAACAATCCAATATATGTTAAATAAAGTTTTGAATTTCATGCAAAATATAATGGATTTCTTTTTCTCCAACATTATACATACATTAGTTTTGTTTCTTTCATTGAATCACTGGCAAACAGAAAGAAATGACTTCATGATATATGCTCATTATTAATTCAATGATAACTTCAACAGAAAACTATTTATTTACACTTTGTTTAACGAAAACAATCTTTGTTCCTCTGTTTCCAGATACGATTTAAAAACACTATGGCTAAGATAGTAGAGTAGCAATAAAAAATATCGATGCTCATCTTAAAATTTTAATTATTTAATTCTCATATATTGCTGAATATATAAGACATTTAAAACATATCCAATATAAGAAAGTCATATTTATTTTTTAAAAGGCAGAATTTTTTTTGGATAAACAATTGTTTTTTTCTAGGCTATAATACGAAGTCGGAAACTGTAAAACTATTCCAAAATTCCTTATTTTTGAATGAGGAATGATTTACCTGGAAGGAAATACGTATTATATAAAACTTAGAAATAAATTACTTCAACTTTCATATGAGTAAAGCTGCAGTTGAAATATAGCTGTAATATATATCTTGCTGACTCAATACATCTCAATATATTTCATGAAAAACTTGTTTGAATTCTTTCATTTCGAAATAAGGATTTTCCTGTATTTAATCCTTATTTTCTAGAAATTTATGCATATACTATGCCTTCATTTCATCAAGCAGTTTGTTAAGTTTCCTCATAATCCTCATGTTTGTATTACACAAATGACAACAAGTAATATTTATTATGATTCTTTCTTTGTGCAAAAAAACCTCTCATAGCTGAGAGAAAATTGCCTTAAAACTTGAAACGTGTTTACATATCGGTTTATTAATTAGTTGTTAATAATTTTTTTACTCTACTGTGTATTTCATTCAGTAATGGACTACTTTCACGATAGTCACATGATAAATATAATCACGTGTTCTCCATTGAAATCAAAACTGACATTAAACTTCTACTTGTAAAACTTAGGTTAAATTTCGAATTTGATAATTGAGTAAAGATGAAAATTCAAAACATATATAAACTTTTAAAAAAATCTTATACTATAAGTGTACTTTAAAATCAAGTTTATTTTGCTTACCTATGTATGTGCGTTATTATTGTCAAAAAAATTTACAGTAAAAAGCAAAGGTTTGCAACAGCAAAGTGCATAAACAGATTGACTGGAATCAAGTTTTACATTTATCATGTGATTCTGAAGTCACATGAATTTCTGAATTGATTGACTGGAAACACGTGATTGCATTTGTCATGTCACTATGACGTCGCATGAATTAAGCCCATTGTCTGTGTTTAATTTAAAATAATTCAGCTGAGAAATATAAATGTAATTAGTTCTCACCATTATATGTCTACAATTATCACAATTAAAACCATAATTTAGGTTTTAATTGTTTTTTTTTTAATTTAACCAAGTATTGTGTCTCAACTACCTGGATATTGTATCAGTTAACTTTTATGTTTTGTTAGAAATTCATTGGTTATAGATGAAGCAAATATATATATATATACACGACTTTCATTTTGTTTAATCTAGAAATAATTTTATTCGAAGTATATAAATTCATCCTAAAATGTAATTATAAAATCGGTACTATTTTTAGTTGTATAGTTTACATTATAAGCATGTTTTTTCTTAAAAAAGGAACAAAGAAAATTATATAACACGTGTGCTTAGTACTCCCGCTAATGTATCTCTTACACATTTTTTTTTTCTAATTCCTGAAAATATCCATCTCCCTTATTTCACTAACTCTTCATCAATAAATGAAAAAAAAAATGTCAAAATTATAATTTACGTTTCTGTACAATTTTTTCAACTTAATAGTGTCCTTTAAATGTTAAAGTACCATGCATTTGATGGAAATATTTTTTTTTTCAAATAAATATTAATTGAGAATGGAAAAAAAACTTTTGAGTTCACATATTCGTAATACAATGTACAGAAAGCGAATGGTAAGTAATTCAATTAGTTACATTTTTTTAATTGCAAATGCATTTCCGTAACTTTATTCTAAAGTTAAAGCTAACGATTGGAAATAACTTTTCTTCCTTTTTCATTAGAAAACATTCGAAATATTGAATTAATTGCAATCTAAAATTGAGACAGAATATTTTCAGATGAAAATAAAAATAATTAATTTAGTTTTGCTTAAAATAAACTTTTAATGCAGTGTGGCTTTCTATTTTAAATGAGTTTTTTTTTTCTTCTGAAAATTGTAAAAATTCTATTTTTAATTTTTATCGTATTCATTTACATGTTATTCGTTAAGGGAAATGGAAGTTTCAATAACAACTATTTTTAAACAGTTTCTTTTCAGAGCTTTTTTACTCTGTACTTAAAAGCAAATCGTGGTAACAAAAGAATATTTTTAAATGTTCAAAAAAGCTCTTTATTCTGTCTGATGCAATTAAAAATACATTTTAACAGTGAAAGGGAGAAATAATTCTTTTGTGTTCAATACGTTTATTGTCTTTTAAAGTATTGGAATTGTCCTGTTTGTATTGTATTATGATGTTGTGGAAATATTTCTTTGAGAATTCTTTTTGCCTGTTTACTGCATTACTTTGTTGTTGAGTTGAGCATATTTAAATAAGAAGTATTTTTTACAATTTTTTTAGAATTTTATTATGTTGTTTACAATTACATGCACTAAAAACTTGCCCATGAACTTTATAAGCTTAGTTTTTCTTAAGCAGTATTTGTTACATTCGAACGATATCAAGTTAAATGCTTCAATAAGCATTTTGACTTTATTTTTTTAACTTTATTTATTGAAGTTATAGTTGTTAAAAAAGTATATTATATTATATTTTTTTTAAATAATAATGTAACAATCTTTTTCGAATAAAAAAGAACATCACTATTTTTTCTATTTTGTGTTCATTTCTAATTTATAATTTACAAAAAATTTCAAATCATTTTAAATATTTTGAAAACATATTTTGTAGTAAATTTTGTAATGATTTTATTTTATGATCTTCTATAAATTGATTAAGTCTATTTTTGTGAAACAATTTAGTCCTAAAAATAAGATAACACTTTAAAAATAATAATTTATTCTTTTTGAGAATACTGCTCTTTTCATTTTATGTGATTACTTTTAATTGATACATTTCGAAACTTTTCAAACTATCCGAAATGTTTCGTAACTTTATATTTTATCTCTTTTATACTCATTTTTTAATAAATCTTACTTTACCAAGTGATTAAAAAATCACTATATAATTCTTGATTCTTCTTTAATTAAGGAATCTAAAACGTTTATTGGGGATTATTCCAAACCCCTCCTTTCTGAGTTCTTATCAAATATCATGCATAGAGATAAAGAATAAACTTAAGAAATAATATTTTTAAAGTATTAAACAATATTTAGTTACAGTAAAATTTCTTTCACATCATGAAATTTTGAAAATCATATTATTACTGATCATTAACTGCAGCTACTTAGTGGTCATGGTCACTAACTAGTGACCTTCGTTGTCGAGTCGTAGGTTCAAGTTCTGCTGCCTCGGAAGGTCCATCATGTAGAGAAGCTGATACACTTAAAATCTGGCATGACAACCACTCACCACGCTGGTGTGGTAGAGAAGTTACAGGAGTTGGGTGTCAGCTCAGATGTCTTCCGCGTCACTTGACCATGGTTCAGAAATACGAGGTCCGTCCCAAGTAGCCTTCCAATTACTTTAAAGTGTGAATTTGTAACGGGTTTTTTCACGTTCTTCATACTAATCCTCTTGGGGAATAATGGTTCTTAAAATATTTTTCTATTGAAAACTTTCCTCCTCCGAAGAAGACGCGTTTTATTCAAATCAAAGCCTGTATTTAAAGATTAACTCTCAAGTTCGATGAGAGAAAAGTTAGAAGCCAATGATAGCAAGTAGTGATTAATGTAAATCTTGGCGAGAGAGCTTCATAGATTATTTGATTAATATTAAGATTGACGATTTGGTCAATTAGTTGTTAGATTGGATTTGGTCGGTTTGAATTATATTAACTTAGAGAAAGAGACCCCATATTTAACTATTGGTGCATTTCTTGGGTTGTTGAAATTTGTGAAGCTGTTGAGAATTGTTAATAAATAGAGTTTGTATTGACTATGGCTCATCTTCCTTCTGACCACCTTACGCTAATGGATAAGACCATCCATCCATTACAAATTTAATGAACATTCCCTGACACTGATAAATTTTGATGTACATTTGTGTACTTTTGATGTGCTTTTCTGTAAAAGGTTACTAAACAAAATAATGAAGTAAAAACTTGGATAATGAAGTTTTTAAAGCAAATTATATTTTCTCTTCTCGAACAAAATACCAAATTAATGCGTCTCAGTTTTTGTTCATATGTCATTCAGCTTAATGAGTTGTATTATTTGCTTTTACTTTGCAGAATCAAATATTTTGATGCAAGTATTTTAATTCTGCTTTTTGGTATATATTAATGCAAATTTAATAATTCTGTACCTAAAATTAAAAAATACCTTTTCTACTAACATACGTACTGAAAGTTGTCCTAGTATCTGAAAAAATTTGCTCCACCATAACTCACTGATATGTAGTTTCATTGGAAATTTGAAATTAAATCTCATTGAATTTATAACGTGAAGAATTTTTAAAAAGTGGCACATGAATACAGATTACTAATTCCAGTTTAGTGCAATATGTAAATATACACTGTAACAAAGAAAACGACACACCAAGAATGAGTTGTACATTTCAGAGTTACATAGTTACAAAGAAACGAGCTCAATAATGTGTTGACCTACCTCTTGCCAGGAAGCAAGCTGTCACACGACGTGGCATAGAGTGATAAAGCACCCGATGGTCTCCTGCGGTATTTCTTGCCAAATTTGCTCTAATTGTCGGGTCAGGTCATCAACATTCCCAGGTAGTTGCAATCGCTTTCCCAGCATTTACCAGACATGTTTGATTGGAGAGAGATCTGGAGATCTGGCTAGCAGAGGAAGTGTTTGACAAGCTGTATGGCCGTTCAAAGCAACATGTGCCGTATGTGGTCAGGCATTATCTTGCTGAGAAATAAGGCCAGAGTACTGCAAAAAGAACAGTAGCAAAACAGTTCTCAAAATGTTGTCGACGTACCGCTGTGCTGTAAGTATGCCTCTAATGACGGCCAAACGGTCCGGCTGTCAAAATAAATCGTATCCCAGACCATAACGTCTCTTTGAGGGCCTGTATGGCGTGTAATATTGAAAGCAAGATCGGCACGCTGCCCTGGACGTCTCCAGACACGTCTTTGATGGTTGTCAGGACACAGTTGGAAGCGAGGTTCGTCGCTAAACACTATACGTCCCCAGTCAACATGATTACAACCTGATCGAGCCAAGAACCACTGTAAAAGGGGTCAACAGGGTGCAGGTGTGAGTGGTAGGTGGTGTAATGGTCGGCACAAACCTACGTTTTGCTCTATCAACCGTCTGGGAATGGTAATGTTGGACACTCACGTGTGGGTCGCAAGTCTGATTAATGATAACGATGACAAAGGTGCTTTGATTGCTGATCTGTATATCAATATGTCCTTCGAATCTGATGTAGCCTTAAGTCAACGACTGCCCTCATGACGCTGAAATCGGCCTTTGTCCACCCATTCTTGTCAGCATCTTCTAATAGCCGCATCGCTTCAACCCATATGACGAGCAGTTCGATTTGCCCAACCTGCCGCTTTCAATCCGACGATACGAGCTCTTTCAAACTCTGACCGTTGCTTATAATGAGCTCTAATCCTGTGGCAAGGCATTTTTTCAGTCGTTAAAATGTATCCTAAATCACAATGCAACAGAAATTTTGACCATCAGATTGAAAATCGCTTCTTATAGACACATGCTGAGTGCACAGTTCTGATGCGCTGTAGCCTCCGTTTTTCATTCATTGGGCACCAAATTTTAATCATTTGCATGTTCAGTACAAATGTCTTTGCACACGAAATTTCATTACAATCGGAAAACTTCTTGGTACGTCTTTTTTTATATTATAGAGTGCATGTCTATACTTTCAATATGTAGATTTAATTTCACATTTCAAATGACTGTTGAGAAATTTGTATTGGTTGAAATCAATAGTATAAGCCTAATGGATTAAAAGTAATAAAATTTAAAAATGACAATGCCTTATTTATATAATGAACAGATAATTACTAACGAGAAGTTATACTACTCTACTGAAATATTTCAAAACTTAATTTGATAAATGTTTCTTAAAATACAGATATAAAATAATGTATTGGATATATAAAACTTATTTCGTTTCATTTTGAGATCAAAATAACTTTCAAATATTTTTATTTAACTGAATAACAAACAGTCCACTAAGTAATTCTTTGAATTCTTTTAGAAGTTAAAATTATAACTAAATCTTTGCAGTAAAACTTTTCTAATCCTTTGTTTTCAGTTACACATCCTAAACATTTGCTCCAGTTTTATATAATTTTATTAGAAATTACAATCTTGCATAGCATATACATAAAAACACTCATTAATTGCATATGTTATACCTAAAAAACACTCAAAATCGTTAATATACATGTAATTAGAAGAAAATAAATCATATCCTATTCTTGTCTAATAAATTTTATGTGTAATTCAATTGTTTTGTATTTTACTCCAAAATTCATTATAAATATTATGGAAACTTTAACATTTAAATAAGAGCTACATTAAAATATTGCTCTGTTTTTATTTTTTATTCTTTCAATGTCAACAACACTAAGTGAAACAGCTTATTTTAATCTTACTACTTTTGTATTTGTATTATTTATACAATGAAGTAAAATAATAAATTTACTACAAATATGATTTAGATGTGATGTATAAGCATACTCATACTGCATGTAATTTCTAGTTGAAGAACTAGTTGAACTTGTTACAACTCTCACTTCCATCTGTTACTTTATATGTATTATTACACACACATTTAGAACTCTATCCTAAAATTATTATCCGAATATCTAACCAAATACATTACTGATTCGCGATGGAATGGAAAACATATTCTTTTTGTGGAAAACGTAATTGTTGAAAACGTAAAGTAGAAGTAGCAATAAATTTCCTACACACATGAGATGTATGTGATATACCTAAACAAAATTATACGACTAATAACTTTTAGTGAAAAGTATTTTTCCCTTTTTAATGTGTGTCTCATACTTCTGTGAAACTCGTGTAATACTTTGTGGTGCACGAGAATTTATTGACGTTTTCAATATAAAAAAAAAAAAAAAAAAACTTCTAATTGGAAAATACTTGAACTCGTCACAACTCTTACTTCCATCTGTTATTTTATATGTATCATTAAACATTTGAAACTATGTTCTAAAATCATTATCTTAATAACTATTAAAATCCACTGCGGATTGGTGATGAAACGGAGATACATAGAAAAAAAAAGGAAAAGAGAAGAGAATATTTTTTGTATCGAGATTTAGACATCATACCAGGGAAAAAATATTTAAAACAGAAGACAGTCCCTCAAATTCTCTAGCAGATTCGCCTGGCCTTTTCGGCTGGATCAACAATTCTCCCCGAATTGTTTCCCTCGTAGGTCTGTTTCTGAGAATATTTTTCATAGTATCGGGAAAAACGAGTCTGTGGACGAATTCGGAAAGTAAAGTGTGCCATAAAGCACATCCCTTGGTGGGTAATCGTGGAAAGGAATTCGGGATTAAGGAATCGTCTGCGAAGCACTTCTATGTCCTATTTAAGAGCTCTTTTATTCCACGGATAGGTGTCCTCGAGAATTTTTATTCTCTTTTTTCTCTCGAATAGAGTGTGCAAAATGGTCTTTTTTTTCTTTTTTTTCTTTTCTTTGGCAGATAAAAAATATTCCAAGAGAGGGGATTTTAAAGAAATTTGCCAGTGAAAAAGGTAAGTCATTTGAGAACAGTGTTCTTTGAATCGTACTAAGTTGAAAAAATGTACAGGATGTTCGATAAATCGCACTCAAACTCTGCACAGCTAAATTTATCGTTGTGAATACATAAAAAGTACCCAAACAAATATCCCTGTATGATCCATCGTTTACTAGAAAAATACAGTAAAGGAAGATGTTTGATGGTTCATGAAGAGTTTTCAGCACAGTTCTGTGCCCCAGTACGTGATTGGCTGGATATGGCATACCCCGGCCGCTGTGTCAGATGTAAAGGTGCGATTCTACGGTCACCAAGATCGCTAAATCTAATCCCATTGGATTTTTCCCTATAAGGAAATCTGAAGGAATTAGTGTTTTTGGACGTCGGGACTGCACAAATGGGCAAAGTTTCTCGAGTGCATTCAGCTTGTACTTCTGTGGACAGTTCCCTGCTGCTACGTGTGTATTTATCCATTTTACGGCATTTTCAAGACTGCCTCAATATGCGCAGCAAACACTTTGAACACATCTGCCTTTTTAAATAATTGAAAATTCGTCTCTTTATGTGTCCAATACAATGTTGTTGTTTTTGCAGTCTGTGGAGTTATACTTTGTTTTTAGTATCTTTCTCGCAAATTAGCTGTGCAGAGTTTAAGTGCTATTTTGAGGGTAAACTGTTTACCTGTGAGAAAAGCATTATTTTTTACACACAGGAAATACAATTCCTCCCAATTACTAATTTGAATTCGCAGTAAACGTTTTTCGCAATAACGAATTATTTGACACATTTCCCTCAAAAATCTTGATTCGTAGATTAATTTCGTGATTTAAAATTTGCTTTTGAATGAATGACATATTTAGATTTCATAATGTAGATTGTATCTAATATTTAATATTCCCCAAGAAAAATATTATTTCATTTTGATTGAATTCTAACACTGTTTTCCAAGTTTAGTAATATAAATCTTAAAACTATTTAAAACTTGCAAAATGGTTTGAATTCTCATAAAACTTTGATGTATTAAATATAAAAGTGTTAATATCTAAGTAATTCTTTTAACTTCTTAGTGAGTTGAATGACGATTATTAATTTCCGATTACGTAATAATTATTTGTGAAAAACATTTACTTTCTTGTAGATTCTCAACAAGTATTTTAAAATAGCAACATTTACTAATAATTGCATAGCTAGAACACACGTCATCTTCGTATACTACAACAATTTTTCTTGCTTTAATGTAACTTCATACTAGAATTAAGCACATTAAGAACATTAACTCTTTCATCACATCAATTTTCAATTTAGCAAATGCTATCAGAGGTAATTCATATGTAATAGCAGGATTTGTAAGAAGATCTTTCAATTCTCTGGCAATCTGATATTTTACCGTCAAACTAATCTAGGAAATTATTGTATGTTATCTGATGCTATAAAGACTATTATTGTTCAATGCTTGACTTATTTTTTAATCCTTAAAATGTGTAATGGATAATGTTTCTTAAAAATATGACTTAATGCCTTGTCCTTTTAAATAATCAGGTACCTGGTAATTATATGTGAGGGATATTCATTTATACATATTTCTAATATTCAATACATCCACAAACTTACGCATTCTTTAAGTCCCTCCTCCATATTTTATTGCAATTGTATATTTATCATCTATATGTTTACTGTACTTGCAACTTTATTAATGGTATTTTGATGAAAATAGATGAATATATATATATTTGTTTAAAAAATATCTTTCAGAATACAGTAAGACCTCGATTAACGCTGTTTGGTTTAGCGCTGTTTCGGTTTAAGGTATCCAAATACGTTCGCGGAACCGTGATTTAAAAAAAGAGCAGAAGTGGTAAATTTTTATATTTAGTGTCACTTAGATTAGGATACTTGTATAAAACTGTTTTAAGAACATTTTGACAAAAAAAACTTATTTAAATACAATATTTAGGCAAAAAATTAACTTAGAATAATCTTTTTTCAAAATGATCTCCTTTTATAAAAAATGCTTCTAAAATAATAATATCTAGCTTATATAAAGTATAGACTTCTCCAGAGTGTCTAAACTAGGAGTTTTGAAAAATTCACATTATTTTCAGAGTTACCACCAATTGAAATAATTATCAGGTTTTTTTTCTTAAAATTGCTCCCCTTTGTTGTCGTAAAATATGGATAAACCCACTTCTAAGTTATATATTTCAAAAATTCTAATTGAGCCTCTGTAAAGAGGTCAGAGCTATATACAGACAAAATATTATTATAATAGAAGCATTTTTCACAAAACGAGAATATTTTGAAAATGGGTCATTCGATGTTCATTTTTTGTCAAAATATTGTACTTAAATAATTTTTTATTGTAATAATATTTTTAAAACAATTTTATATACATTTTCTAATCTAAATGACACTAAATATAAATATTATCCATTTATATACGCTTTTGCAAAATCATGGTTAAGAACATAGTCGGATACCTTAACGCTCTTGTATTTGAATTGTGGGGTTTCCCGAAATATTGCACGATGCGTTAGGCTTCTCGATATCCGAAGCAATTTATGTGTGTTTCTTCTTTCCTGCGGTGTTATGTGAACATATTTTTATCGTTTCAAACATTTGTTGACGTTATTTTAAGTATAAATTTATATAATATAACGATTGATATAGGAAAAATTTTTTATGGCTTTTAGAGTTTAATCATGGGTGATGATAAAAAACAAGAAAATAAAGCAACAAGTAAAAGCATTTCACTAGAAACTAAAATGCAAGTGAGTCGAAGATTAGATACCGGTGAACGTCAATCTCAAATTGATGCTGCATTGAATTTGGCAGCTTCAATAATAAGAACCATTCTTAAGGTTAAGGAAAAAATACTATCGTCGGCAATTGCAACTAAGACAAGCTCTACAACTGTAATTATCCGTTCCAGAAATAATACAATAGAGGAAATGGAAAAACGACTTTCTATATGGATTGATGACGAAATTGAACGCAATATATCTCTAAGCTATATGTTATAATGCAAAAAGCAAGAAGAATTTTTAATTGAAAATGTAAACATACTGATTTAGAATTATATTTATTTCTATATGTTTATATGAATTTTATTTATTTTATTTATTTTTATTATATTTCTGTACTTGTAAGAACTAAATTTTGCTCTATCGTTATAAAAACATAATTTAATAAATTTAATGGTAAAATAAAAGACCAGTTTTCTTCCCATCTTCCCCTAACTCCATTATTTACATGATGAGATAACCTCGTTTAACGCTGTTTCATATTACGCTCTACTTTGATGGAACGTATACCCCGCGTTAAGCTGGATCTTACTGTAGTTTATTATAAGATTTATTTGTTGATATATATATATAGCGAGAGAATACTACAATATTTTGTACCATAACTAATATCATTGTTCACTTTGAGATTAAATTTGTGAAATAAATATGCTTTAATACCTTCAATGATATGAATATTAATAAAATGTGTGTGTGTGTGGTGGGGGTAATACATGGAATATAATTACTCTCCCCAATACTTTATTAAGAATTCGCATTGCTTTTTGGTTGAGTCCAAACACAAAGCATTTCATTTCTTAAAAATACTTTTTAAGATTACAAATTACTTTAAAAATTTTTGCTTAATATTATTTATATATATCCATCTTTGTATTCTTACAATTCTCACTCCTATATATTCTATATTTCTTTTATTATTACTTTAATTTATTTCTATATGTATAATCATAAACATGTTTCAACCAGAATGCATAACATTAAGTTCATGAGATTGTAAGGTGAAAATTTTAATGTAGATTCTTGAATTACGTTTATGATAGATAGCTTTCAATATTTTCCGTTAAATACAGATATGTGTAAAACAAAATTAAACGGAATTCCAATTCAAACCTATCATGATTTTAAAGTATACGAGGTTCTAACCCATTAAAATGTCGCACTATGGTTGAAAGGTGATACAAGTTATAAATTCATTAAAATTGGATTAAAACACAAGTATAAAAAATATGGCGGGGTAATTTCGAAAAAAAGTATTTTTAGATGATTTATAACAAATGTTCCTTAAAAAGAACATTGGCGTATCTGATCTTAAAGAATTCGATTAATCATTTTCAATATTTAGTTTGTGTGCACAATCTTTTATTAGATTCTTGAGGGTTAATTGAGTTACTGAAGAGTAACACAGGTTCCACAGACAAGTAAGCTTTCCTTTCAATTTCAGCAAAAAAAGAACAAAAATACGCAAGTGAAGAATTTTATTATTGGCCGGTTTTATTTATTGGCCTTACATTTAAACTACAAATATATTTTTGGGGTGTAGAAAGTAACAAATAATCTCTTCGTGCAAAAATGCAATGCCAATAATAATAAACAATAAAAACAAAAGAATAAAAGAATTAATTTTAAAAATATGACGCAAAATTTTGATAAATAAAATAAAAGCAAATTATATATTTTGTTTCACGTTCTGGGATGTTTCCAAATGCCTGTGATAGTAAGGATATTATTTCTTCAGTGAAACTTTCTGCACTTCAAACACTTATTTTTAATATCCTTTTTACAGACAGCAGAAATGTTCTCGTGCTGAAAGTAAAAAGATAATGTGTACCTCATTGCCTAAATTTAAAAGATTCAGAGATTTTTGTGCAAGATCCAAGTATTGAATGGATTTTCGGTATCATACAAAGAAAACACTTAGTTACGGTTAATGTAACGTGATTGTTTTACTTCCGTACTTAAATGGAAACATAAATGTAAAATCAATCCAGCAAACAAAACCATATTTAGAAATGTTCTAAATAGATTCAATCACCATTTTTTGCTTCTAAACAAAGTCTGACATGGTTCAAGATGTCTGTCTAGCATAAAAACACACCTCCCATTGCCTCATTGTACACATATATGTTTATAAGATTTGCCTGAGAAATACCATTTTTTTTATTTGTGTTCTGCATAAACTTTTGATTTCAGTGACTAGCTTATGTATTGAATAATTGGATGCTATAGTTACTATAGCACTGTATTTCTGTAACGGTAAGCGTACACTTTTCTGCCACTTCTAATGCGTGAGATATTTTCTCGTCGTCTATGTTTAAAGAAACGTAAATTTAACCATAAACACAATAGATGGTAAAAAAGGTTACAAAAAAATATCTCCTTTTACACCAATCAAAATCTACTTTCTTCTGGAGACAGTTAACAAATACATGTAAAGTATTCATCATCTAATAAAGTATACAATTAATTGAATGTTTTTCATAGTCTTAAAATGTTTTAAATAAAACATCTCATCATTGTTATTTATCTTCACTGACTGAAGACAAGGAAAAGAAAAAAATACCCTTATCAAATGATTCTCCAATATAAAAAACTCTTCAAGTGAGTTAGTTATAAGTAATGTCTGATCATTAACAAACGCACATGTTTTTCCATAGCAGCTTTGAGTCATCCACTTTTGATTCGAATCTAAGCCGTACTCTAGTGTTAATGCTACTGGATATCGGCAAGACACATGTTGGATGGGGGAAAATAAGTTTCTATACCCCTTTCAAAAGAAAAAAATTAACCGTCTGTTCTGGCCACTTGCATCGACAACATATTCCATTCCGTAGTTCATTTCCAGTATTCCGTCAATTCTAAACATTGTCGTATCCTCGTATTTAGGATTTTGTGTGTGTGTGCGTGCATGTGTGTGTGGGCTTTATTTTAATAACCTGCTAAACATTAAAGATATCAGTAATAATATCGACTAGTTTACTACGATGCAAGTATGAAAAGGAGGGAGACAAGTATATAAGCAGAAAAAAAAAAAAACGGAAACACAGCAAAGGTCCTGAAAATTTGACACAGATGAAACAAATATACGTCAGTGGCGTTAGCAAAATGATACAATGTTTGCTTATAAATGTTCAACAGTTTTTAATAACTGTTTTATGTTCTTCTATAAAACATTCTTTAAAAAAAATGTTGCACAACAAAAGAATTGGTTTGTAATGAAGACGACACCGTGTAGAAAAATGGTGACGCCTGCACCAAATTTGGAGTCAGCTCTGACAATGGAGTGACGAATCATTTTCGAAACATGATACCGACGGTTAGATGAATTATGGGTTCATGTATGTATTTGAAAGTTTTAAATACTGGTAAAATAAATTAATTATTAACTTCGTACTATTTCTCATTAATTGTCTTTAATTTCTTAAATATTGGATATGAATGAACCTTTTACACAATTTTTTTAATTTTTTTTCTTAAAAACGTGTACAGAATTTGGGATGTGGCTTAGAATCGAGGGTGGCTTAGATTCGAGTAAATACGATATAAAGAAACGCTAATCCTTGCTATAAATCTTACATTTAGAAAGCTTCTTCATTTTTCTATGCGCAGTAATTAAAGTAGTTTTATCAAGTTAAATACGATGTCAACATTCAATTCTACATCCAAATTTCTTATTATAGGTTAAACTTGGTAAAAACTGGAACTAAGGTAATATGGGCACATTTAAGCAAATGCCCATATTACCAATAATGGTTTTGAGTAGATGCATTCGCACTGGGAGTTGATAATGCTCAAGCGTCATGGTGAATGTGTTATTTGTGTGTATTGTTGTACGATTCAAACAGAAGCGTACAAACATACCATTTATAATATAAGTACAACTACCTGATACTTCAAATTGGGGTCGTTTTTATATTTTAGTTATGTTATTTAAGATCTACATCGCAAAATTAATTAAACTTTCATAAAAATTATCAATGACTACAATCTTATGTGAGTGTAGTATCCGTTGGCGGTAAAGGGTGCTTTCGTTCTTTCTTCCATCTACAGCAATAATGACAACAATTGAATAATGTCTCTAGAGCAAATATGGGCACTAAGAATAAGGGTAATATGGGTAGTACCAAAATTTGATGAAGTTATTCTTTCCAATCCTGCTCTCTTCTATATCATCATCTCATCCTACACGTTCTTTGAGTACATCATCTTACACTGAACACAACCTGCGGAAATCATGGAAGACTTAAGAACGTTGCAAGACAACTGATAAGTTCAGGTCTGGCCTCTACAGAATAATGAGTTGCCAACAGAGGTCGTAGAGAAGATGTTGGTGTAAAATGCATGGCAACAGCAAGTACCAACAAACACAATGATTCTAAATTTGTCCTGTTTTTGGTGCTAACTATTTGATAAAAATCAAGAACAGGGATGAGTTGCAATGTTGTGGATCTTGATCATTCTGGTTTCATGAGAAATTTGTCGCGTTATAGGGTCCTTCTGCTGTAATGGATATAGCGCAAAAGTGTCAAACTCGCAACCCACAACGAATATTTTTACAGCCGACCACCAACTATATCGGCACACAATAATATTTAATAAAATATTAAAATTTCTCCCGAAATAGGAAAGGTAGTAGCAAAGAAAATATGTCAAGTGTCAGGTTGTAAACATTTAACTTTTCTTGTTCGTTTATTTATGTTTATTATAATGTATTATTCGAAATAAACTTACGATTCTATGAATATTGATGTTTCTGAGGTCCATCTATAGTTAAACCTTGTTTGTTTGGCCCAGATTTGCCTTTGAGTTTGACAGCTTTGATGTAGCGTATGATATAAGTGCAAGTATTCATTAAATGTTTTTTCTTTAAGTTTGTAATGATTTGTGTTAATTTACTGGTTTATTTAATTTTCATCATTTAATTATTTTTAATTTCTAGCTAAGCACCCGAACATATTTGTGATACAATTTGTTTAATAATAAAGGTTTAATTCTATTCAAACATGTACTTTGTGTAAAAATGCATTTCTTTTTGGAAAATGTAAATGCAAAGGTAACACTTTCTCTTATCTATTTTTTATAAGGCAACCTGACGATATTACCTAAATTATTAGGCAAATATGGACAATTGCAGAATTTGTTTTGGAGCTTCTTTATATACAGAACAACAAGGGTTAGATGTTTGTTCATATACTATTAGAAAGATCATACTCTAAAGTTTGAAGTACCTTGATGGAAAAATCGAAAGTGTTTTTTTTTGTAATATATTTTCAATTAAGTGTTTTGAGCCGATATTTACCAAGGTTATTCTATAGTAAAAAAATAACTATCCTTTTTAAGAAAACTTAAATTCTAACAGAATGATCATTTTTGATTACTCTCATTCAATTATTAAAATATTTGTTGAATTTTGTATGAGCTTTTTAATTAACGTAAAACGTTTTAAGGCTGATATATTGATATCTTTCATCGAGACACTATTTTATCTACATTTCCTTGAAGCTAAAGAAATAATCTATATTTTCTTTCCTAAAAATAACTACACACGAAAGAAAATGTATATACATCAGAATTTTTTTTAAAAAAATTATATTCTACAAGTGGAACATTGGTGTGTCTTAATCTTAATCCAGGGCTCAATTTCATCTATATTTAAAGACCACACATGTTGAGAAAATAATTTTCGAGCTATTACATTAAATCTTTCAATAAATTCTTCCTATAAATGCATACTAATTTTCAATCCTTTATCATTATGAAAATTAAACTCTTTATTAAATTATTAAGAGTAGTCGAAAACTGTTTTATTTTATATGAGATAACTGTACAATAAAATTGCTATGCATAAAGAATTTCTTGTGCTCTGTGTCAAAAAACAATATATTCCAGCAGAGCAGCTTTATTGAAAATAAATCGGCATAAAAAGAAATAAAAGAATAATGATTGAAACTGAAATGATATTGTTATTCAAAGACGTTTATTTTTTATTTGCATTTAATACGCAAAAAAACCTTGTTAAGTGTAATTTTACAAGTTTAATTAATCTAAAACTGTATTTATTTTTTTTTATTTCTCTCCTTTTTTTTAACATTCAAATAATCAATCTTTCCTATCCCTACGATTCTTCGTCGGCATTAATAGTTTTTATTCTATTTTTTATTTTTGTAACAGAAAAAAAAAAAAAAAAAATTTAATTTATTTTTTTTTTTTTGTAAAAAAAAATCCCCACCTTTTTTTTTTTTTTTTTTTTGAGTAAATGAAAATTGACAAAGAAAAACATGTTATTAAAAATTTTAAAAATTTCGAAAAAAGATAAAGCGATTCAATTAGTTATATTTTTAATTGTGCAGATATTTCAGTCATTTTTTTCCACAGCTAACGGTAAGGAATATTTTTTCCATCCTTTCAAAATTTCGATACGACACATTAATTGATTGAAGTCGAAAGCTACATTTAGGAAAACACATTTACAAACGCGACGGTAAAAATGAAAATGGTGTCTTTAAAACCTTGACGCCTTGGGATATATTGTTTCAGTATTTTTATTCGTATGAAATGGTATTCTGTTACATGCTGTCGAATAAAATATTGTAAATGAACTTCGTAATATTAGCTTATGTAAAATAATAAAAAAAAGAGGATTTTTTTCGCAATCACGCTGCATTTCTAATCATAGCATATCTCCCTGATATGTACCTTCATGAAAAGTTTCATTACGATCCCGCAATTATTTCTTGGTGCACTAATATTTTTGTCCATGAGTGTACTTTTTAAAAAGGAAGGGAAAAAAATTGAATCACAAGAGAAAAAGTTCGTTATGTACAATAGAAGATACACTTCGCCATTGGGAGATTATTTTACGAAAATAATCGTGAAATGTTCTTAGTTCCCCTGGAAAAAGTTTGCTGTATGAAAAAATTCGCAATACAGAGATTCGTAATATGGAAGTTCGAAATTCGAATACACAAGAAAGGAAATAGAATTTATATATATGTAAATTCAGAAAGAGCAACAATATATCTCAACTAATTTTGTCCAGCATCTATGAACAAAAGTAAAAATGTTAATACAGATTTTTTTCAGATATAATGCAGCTATTAACTTCTTATGGGGCTTTTCAGATCTTCTTATAAGGCTCAAGATTCTTTCATATTAAAAACTTCGACTTGAGAAAAAAACAAATATTGTTGGATTGATTTTTAATTAACATTGTACTTTAAAAAAATGCCAGGGCTATTGGCACAGGACCGTAATTTTGAAACATCGTGAAGTAATGGGTATGGTAACTACACCTTATTTAACTAACATCAGCCTCTCTGTACCATGGGTTTTCACTGATATTAAGAATCAAACCTTTAATTTTACGGAAACAATGCTTCCAGAGAGCCCGACGCTATGATTACTCGGTTACCAAGACCGCAAATACTGATATGGGCTTCAAATTTGTTAATGATATTGTTATCGAATGTGTTAAATAAATAAATACATAATCAAACAATTTTTTACAGCACTCGAAGACAAAACAAGTTCTAATAATAGATTTCTGCTCACCTAGTATTGGGCTTAAGCTCACTGGGCTGTAAGCTGGATATAGTTGTAATTAAACATTCATTCTGATAGGAAATATAAACTTTAGAATAAATATATCACACATTTTACAACATAAAGGGGCATACAATATATTCACTGATTAACCCTTTATCTACCGCAATATGATTTACTGCAGTTTTTTTTTCATGTAATTTTTTTTTTAATCACTGCATTGAAAATTACATAAACAAAATACTCACCTTTGGGGAAATTTAATCCGTTACATCTAATTAATTAATTAATGATATTCAACTGTAAAATTAATTATATACACTGTTCACTTAAAATAAATACTCAAATCGTTTACTATGGTCTTCATTAACCTACAAAAAAAAAAAAAATAAGACGCTTACCTTTTGACATTAACTATTTTTCGGAACAGAAATATGACAGTCTTATCAATACGCTGAAAACGCAATTTCTACTTTAAAACTATTCACCTTCCCTGTTAACCTTTTAACTGACATGCCCAAGATAATCTCGGGCACAGCACTGGTGTTCGAAAATGTCACGCCCGAGTATTACTCGGGGTAATTTTTTTGAGTGCCTCGTATTGTTTTACCCGAATGTATATCGGGAGACGTATATTTCGACTTCATCTCTTTGTCAAACCCGACTGATTCTCGGGAAAAGTTAATGTGCGCTCAATTCAATAGATGGCAGCAGTTTACTGAAGACTTCAAAGGTTAGAGGTTAGAAGTTCTTTGGTTCAAAAAAAATTGACAATTTGTGTACCCAAATCATCAAAATAACTTGACAGTTAAAGGGTTAAAATGCTTATCATAGAATCGGTGCTGCTATCTTTCTTGGAAGAGTGGATTTAAAAGAATATTTCTGCTTCGTAAAAATGGTTATTATATGTAATTAAAGTGAGTGGTACTTATAAGTACCGTCGGTAGATACAGGGTTAATTTTGGAACAGCCCTGCTAGTTGTGCATTCTAGAGTTTTATAATACCTTGATCCTATTTAATCGTGTCCACTAGTAGTAATAGAACATTTTTTTTTCTTAAATTCACCTAAGCAGGAAAGTTTTCTCTAGTATCTATCGAAAGGAAAAAATATAATAAATTAATCTTTGTGTTAAGTAATACTACAAAAAGAATGAAATTTAGGTATTTGAGGTTTATAATGGTAAAAAGTCAAAATAAATTTTTTTAAAGAAAAACAGATATTTTAAGTACTTTTTAACTTTTATTGCGATGGGAGAATACATATTAAATAGTAACTAGAAGAAAACATCATCTACATTTAACAAGTTAATGTATATATATATATATATATATATATATATATGTGTATTATTTTTATAAATCCTACTAAATGGAAGAAATCTTGGATCGGAGCGATTCGGCGACATACAGATAGAGACCTGGGGTAATTGTACATTATACTATTCACAACTCAGTACTAATTTTTAATAACTATCATTTTTGTTTATTTTTATTGTGGGAAGATAATTGTAATCATTTATTTTTTTGAAGACAGATAGGCAGATACCCGTGCTCCTCAAGTATCACGCGGGGCTTACAGAAGTAAGTAAAACAAACAAAATAGGATAAATAAAACAAAAAAGTAAATAACAAAATAAAAGTAACGAAATAACAAAAACAAGTAAGTTACAAAGATAAAAATACATTACTAAATAAAACAATTACGTAACAAAACCAATACAATGAAGTTACAGAAATACAGAAATGAAAACTTTACAAAAAATTACCAAATCCAGTCAATCAATATACAAAATAAAATGAATGCAGCTTTACTTGAAACAAGTTGAAATAAATTAGGAGGCTAGTTGTTTTAAGAACATGCAGATTCCTTTCAGACATTTTCATTCTTTCATAATTGTTGAACAGAAGAGGAATAAGATGCTCCACACTCTCCTCCTCACCAACATTATAGTCACAAAATTTGGAAGGACACAGGTTAAATCTATTGAGATACACTTTAAAATTACCATAACCAGTAAGGAATTGCGTCCTTTTACAATTTATAAAAAATGATCACAAGTAAGTCTTTGTGAAATGGTTGGAAAATTTTAGTCAGAAAAGAGTAGGCTGATAACGTGTATAGAGTGTTTCTAAGAGAAACACCATTTTCTTCTCAGTTTTTTTCTGGTATAAAAATTTTATTTTGATTCGAAAATCGTTGTACAATAATTAGTCTTTTACCATTATTTTTGAAAAATCATACCTTTTGTGAAAGCATTAAATTTTGAATTTATTTTTAAAATAATTTTTCTCCATATCTCTATATAAAAGAACATTTTTTTCCCTAGAGATAGGTTCCAATTAATAGTAATTTTTATGCTAGTGATCCATTATATTTGTTGCCCAGACTTCTCAAAAATTCAACTGTGTCTACAGAGCTCCAAACTTCTATTTTCTGTTGCCAGTTTTAAGCCTGTTGAAAAACGACCGTGTTATATGTAAATCACATGCTCCTTTGTTTGCTTCTTCATTTCTTTTCCTAATAGATATAAATATAAAAAGTGTTCATAAACTTAAAAAAAACAATTCCTGCATGTTCAAAATCCATAAATAAGTTATTTTTCATCCTGTAAGTAAAATACATTCTTACATGGCTAGAAGAAATTGTGAAGGACTAAATAGAAGATTTAGAAAAAAAATCTGTTGATAATAAAACGTCATTTCAGTGTAGAAAAAAATTATATGTAGCTTATAAAACAGCCAGGGATGTGAGAGATGTTGCTTATTTTATTTTTGTTTTATTTCTAATGGGCTGCAGATTGGTGTTTTACCATTGTAGACCTAGTGCGTTCCCCGGAAGCTGATATATTTATTTAGTGCGGCACCATATAGGTGGATACCAATCGCAGCAGGTAATTTTGATACCCAGTTTCCTCCCTAAAGGGAGGAACCTGATCTATGATGATGCGAACCTGTACTAGAATTTGATTTTGCCTAGAACACCCAAGCCAAACAGACACTCTTAAGATTTTTTATATATCGTATAATCATACGACATGTTCGTTGTCGATTTTCTGCATCATGAAAATCCATCGACTCGGGTCGGGGTCAAACCCGCAAACTTGTGTGTGTGGATCAGAAGACCAGCAACAAACCAACCACGCCACCCAGCTGGCCTTTTAACTTGCACTCATTATTAATGAGTAGGATCAATTAATTTTCCATTTTCTTCTACATTATTGATAAGAGTTCTCTTAAAAAGCCCACATCACTCGATTAAATTCCGAGTTAAGGTTGATTATTTCATTACAATTTAACACTTAACACTGTTAACACCAGATGAATAAGATTTTTTTCCATCGAATTTTTTCCATCCAAAAAGAATTTGTAATCATTTCTCCCGTTTTCTGTGTTTTTATTTTCCATTCAATATAATCCGGTGAATAAAATGAAAATGTCTTTTTTTTTTTTCGTAATTTAAAAATATTCTTTCTTACACCAAAACTATTCGTTCGGAAGAGAGCAATCATGTTCTAAAAGTTCAAACGATCTCAATTTTCAAGACATCAAACCAGAAAAAAAAATCTTTTTTTTTTTTCCGATGACAAATTTTGAAAAGCAAATTGTACTTTCTTTCCGTCACGATTGGTTCAAAAAATAACTTTGTTTCCCATTTTATATACTATATATACGCTCGAATAGTTCATTTTCCTTTTCGTATAAAAAAACATGGCCGGAGGCTAAGAATTGGAACGTTGCATTCGATATTCGATCCCCGAACACAACATTCTTTTTTTATCCTGACACCGACAGAGGACAGTGGTCAACTATTTAGCTACTCACAGGCCATCGAATATCTGGTTCGCTCCAACAATTTTCGCTGAAGAAGTCACTGCAAGGGAAAGGGAAAAAACAAACAAACGCAGCCTGAAAACCTTATATTCCCGCCAAAAAGACGAAGAGAAAGAAGGAAATAGAAGGAAGGAAGGAATCCGGGCTCCCGGACTGATCCCATTTATTTTGTCTAGACTGCTAGTCTCCCAGCCGAATCCGGATCGTGTCTTGTTTTACTCGACGTGATGTAAACCTATTTCGCAAGCACGGGAGTTAAATTACGGGACAGTAATTCCGCGGATATTCATGTGAATCGATTAAATTGCGGAAGGAATCGTATCGTTTCGCAGACGGAATTAAGAATGATTATTCCTTCGCTCCGCCCGAATGGGGGAACATTAACAACACGCTGCTTATTGTTTTCTGATGGACCGATCGGAGATGCAGTAATCGAGTCCTCTAGGGGGAAAAAGAGTAGGGGATGTTGGAGCATCTTTTTTTTATCAGCTCATGGAATTCGTTAATATACACTTTTAAAAAAATTATAAAATTGAAATGTGATAAATATAGCCATCCTAAAAAAATATATTTTAGAAAAGTAATTATAATTGAAAGAGTGAAATAAATTTATCGTTTGCAAAAATTAGTATGAAGCTATAGTTAGAGTTAAGTTGAAAATATATAAAAATTTGATTATAATTAGAATTATTGAAGATATAAAAGAATAGTGCTTTACATTTAGAATATTATTTGTGACGCGTAATTGTTTTTATTACAATTGGAATTGCAGTTTTCAGAAATATTCGTTGTTCTTAATTTTTAACTCCAAAACTTGTAGCAAAGAGCTTTTTTAATGATCAGTAAAATAGCTCTACTGGAATATTCTTTTTTAACAATACAGCATATAGTTACTTAAAGAGGAAAATTAAATATGTATTTATTTAATTGAAATGTGTGGTTTTTATATTTTATTCTTATAAATATGAACTTTCAGAAACTGTAATGAATCTTACTTGCCATTTATCATAATTAATATTCTAAACCTTACATTGAGATCATATGATTTTATCAATTATAAAATTTAGTTGATTAAATGCATTTAGTCAACTAAAATAAGTTGTTTGAGTTCACTCATAATAACCAGCAAAGATAAGTTGATTATATGCGTTATTACATAAGATTTACTGTCCACAAACATAGATGTGTTGTATTTTTAAAATTCAAGTGCCAGTGAAGGTTGAGAAGGAAATCAGTTAAGAAGATTAAATCAGTTCTTCTCATACTTTCAATATGTGCGACCCAATATTCAATTACACTTTTCATCGTGCCCTCCCATCCATACAGTAAAAATGCATTGATTTCAATAATATTATACTTTCTCTAAATCTACAGTACGACTTCAACCTCTTAAGTGCCACCGGCATATATAAATGTCTCGCTCAATCAAAGCTTTTATTGTTCCGGATTTATATATACATTTTCTCAAAGTACGATCTTTTCTTTGCATTTCTATCCGTAAAATAATTCCGAAGGCTTTGGAATGCAATAAAAGGATTTTGACAGTGTTAACAAAGGGTTTACTTATTGCAAAGGATTTGCTTATGTATTCCTAGCGCTACAGTAGCCCAGTGGTCATGTCATGAGTTCGAGCCCAGTACCACTAAAGACCCGCCGTGTAGGGGAAGCCATGCACATTAAATATGTCGAGAGCTCAATCGTCCTCCCGTTGGTGGGATGTGGTAGTTAGGAGAGGGGGGTGCCAGCTCAGGTATCGTCTTCGTCACTTGAACATGGTTCAAAATTACGAGGTCCGTCGCCAAAAGCGCTCGTGTTGCTGAACATTGCGAAGTTAATATTTTCTCACTCATTCTTCCCCCACTCTCACCCAATACATCACATACGCGTGCTTAGGTGGAAAACAATGACTTTGGGGAGTGAATCGTGTAACTTTAAATCGGCAGTTTTTTTTGAAAGATTAATTATACACCGTACAAATTATCAAGATAAGTGTTAATTTTTGAATATGATTTTGTATATGACAAGCCCATGTTCTTAACTTGTATTGTTAAATTAATTGTAAAATATACATTATGTAGTATTGATACTTTTATAAGTGTATTATGTCAGTGTATATACGCATTTTGTTTTTTATTATGTCAGAATGTATTTTGTTTGTTTACCTTCAGTAAATTAATATATTTTTAAATAATCTTTTGTCTTCGACTTTTAAATATGCTAGCCCCCCTCCGTTTGAGAGAGAATCTCTCTCTCTGGAATAATTATATTTCAAATTCCAATTTTTTCTTAAATGCCTATGTATTTAAGCTTTATTTTGTTCTTCGCTATCAGATATTGCTCTCAAAATATTTATCTTTTGCTACAATTATTAAAATATGGTGTGGTTTCTCGACATCTTTCGATAATGACCACTTTTACTATAGTGGAATACTTACGGGAAAAAAAGATTAAATTGTAGCCAGATTCGGAAATTTTGGAAACGGTAAAAAGATGCAATTGATTTAAATTATTTTGTGCGTGTGAAATACTTTATTTCTCTTTGACTGGAAATGTAATTTAATTTTTCTTTTATTACGTATATAATTGTCATAACTTTCTTTTCATTTTCTGTTATTAGACTAGCTTATAAAACTGTTGTTGAAAATAATTTTTTGTGTAGGTTTCATAACATTTATTTAAACTCTAAGTGTTCGCACATATTTATGATAAAAAGGAGTTTAACATTGATGGTACTTAAATTCCGTAACTATGACCAAAAGCATGAGATTAAAAATGCTGTTGAGTTAAAAAAAAATTAAACGTATGAAGTAACTTCTTAATTCTACTATAGATAAACCTCACTTGGCGCATTGCTGATAAAAAATGCTCATATACCGAATTCATTTAAAAGATATTTTAGAATAACATGTATAAACTATCACGTACTTTCAATCAAAATTCACTATTTTTAATGTGCTCTAAGGTGATCTGAGCTCAGTCGTAAAATTGAAAGGGTAGTAAAAATTATTATGGTTATGAAAAGCTATTTCAAGAAAAAATAATACATTCTTTTGAAAGAAAAACTACCTATAAATTAGTATATATTATTGATTAATGCAGTGATTTACAGAAAAAAAATTAAAAATCACCTTAAACTTTTTTTTTTATTTTATTTTTAACATCGAATTTTGAAGCAACGGGAGAGCTATCGGAGGTAGTTTCGTAATACTGAACAACGGTCAAGTGACGAGGACGACACCTTACATAGAAAATCCTTACCCCACCACCAAACCTTCACATCATGCCAACGTCAGGACTTTCAGCATCGACAGATTTTATAACATCAATCCTTTTAAACGGTGTGTCTTCAGTAGAACAAGGATTCCAACACACACTATTTGCTGAATGTAGGTTAAAAGCTTAAACCTCATGGAAAAATAAATTAAGTATTAGTTTATTATACAAAAAAACAGCACCTGTATTTTTTTAAAAAAACAATAAGCAATTAAAGGATTCCCTGGTACTTAGTAGAATATTTACCACTTAAAATATTTAGTCATTAAAAACAGCTGCATGGAAAAATAAAATTAATGTAGCGATAAAAAATTCATTAATCCCACAAAAATTCATTGAATAGCAAAGTAAATTTAAAAGAGTGATTTCTTTTACTTTTTTTGGTTACATTTTCCTGTTTGCTCATTTTTTTTTCTTGTTTACATTTTTAAGAGTAAGCAATATGCTGTACAAACGTAGACTGTTTAAATTTTAAGCAAACAAGTAATATAAAAAATAATTTTAAGTCAATTCCTACTTTGAATAGATGAATAGAAAGCATTTTATTATTGAATGATATATATATATATATATATATATATATATGTCTGCATTGTTGTAACAATCTACAACAAGTTTGGCTAGTTTGGTTGAAAAATTGGTTTTCACAACGTCAAGTTTTGTCATTTTCCTAACAGTTACATCGTTACAACAATGGAGGCGAAAGGAGACATCGAAAACCGAAAATTAATTTAAATAATTAATTAATATTTGAAAAAAACTGTATTAAGATCAAGTGTCATCCACTAAATTTTAAAAAATGTATTTGAACTTAATTAATTGAATCGAAATTATTTTATTAACGATTGAAAATTTGAACAAGATAAATATATATATAAATAAATACATAGAGAGAAAGAGAGAATGGAGCTCTAATAGTAGAAATTGAAAAATGGTTTTGTGTTCAGATACTCGCATTTTATGTCAACTTTCGATAAATAATTATACAGCTCTGAGAAACAGAAATTCATTGAAAAATTTCTCAATAAAATTTTTTTAAATTTTTCAATTTTTATATGATTGTTTTATTCTTCTTTTAATATTCCTAAATTATAACTCTAAAGATTGTAGCATACTGTTTTGATTGATACAATTAATAAAAATATATACATAAATATCTTACCGTTTAAGCCCTTTATCTTCCTGTGCCTTTACCTAACCATTTATTTACTTATCCCTTAACCCTTTTTCTACCGCATTATGGTTTACTGCAGTTTTTTTGATGCAATATTTTTTTTGAATCACTACATTGAAAATTAAGGAATATACGTAAACAAAATACTCAACTTAATCCGTTAGAGCTCATTAACCAATTAAAGATGTTCAACTGTAAAATTAATTATGTACACTTTTCACATAAAATAAATAGCAAATCATTTACTAAGGTCTTTATTAACATACAAAAAAGAAGAAAAAATAAGACACTTTTGACATTAACTATTTTTTCGGAACAAAAATAACAATCTTCGCAATTTCTGCTATAAAACTATTCGCCTTCCCCGCTAAAATACTTATCATAGAACCCGTGCTGCCATATATATTGAGAGGGTGGATTCAAAAGAAAATTAACTGCAAAGTATCGTCAGAGTATTCGTAAAAATGGTTGTTCTATGTAATTTTAAAGTGAGTGGTACTTGTAATTACTGTCGGTAGATAAGGGGTTAAGTAAAATAATTTTTCTATAAAAAGCAAATGATCACACTCTATGTATTTTTCATTTCATGCCGTTTCTCTTTTGAAATAAGGATATTTCGCGCTGAAACAGGACTACAACCATGTGCGGTAGCGGACAAATCACTTTTAAATTGCCGGTAATCTATGCTATTAAACTTCAGCCAAACAAAATTGTATGCAAAAACAAGACTTACTAAGGGAATAATTGAAAACGAACCAAGCAATGGGGAAAAAATGTCTTCAAAATCCTTCAATGAAAAAGGTCGTTAGAGTTCTGGGATTGATGAGGGTCGTAATTGTGTGTGTGTCTTGTCCCTCATCTTCATCCGATTAGAATTCTAAGCAGCCCCTCTGCAATGACGACGAAATTGATGAATGCCAGCCATGTCCTAGTTTGTCCAGCCTTGGTCGGGAGGTCTATTTACAATCACTACAAGAAGGATCTTCTTGATTTATTGTCGTCTGCATGCTTTTAATTGCTTCTGTCCCCTGTATAGCTTGTTTACTTTTTTATGGAGTTCGATCAAGGTCAAAAATATTTTTTTTTCCACCGAAAACATAATAATTATAATCCCCCCTTATATTTTTTTTTATTTCGATTTCAACAAAACTTCAAGTTTCATTCATAGTAAAATCAATTGTTTTCTTTAATAATTAATTTAACCCCCCCCCTAAATTTTTTTTTTATTTCAATTTCAACAAAACTTCAAATTTGATTCATAGTAAAATCAATTAAAGAAAACAATTGATTTTACTATGAATCAAATTTTTAAAAGAAATATTTTTTGAGAGTTATTTCGCACTTTTTATTTAAAAAAAAACTCCAAAAACACAATATATTAAAATAAAGTAATTCAACTTTAAAAGAATTTTCACTGCCAAAACTAGTTATACAGTTTATACATTAGTCATTTCTGTAACAAATTCTGAGAAATTTAAAAAATTACATGTCTCTAAAGACGTAATACACGAGTACTTAGTTTTTATCATTCTTCGTAGTAATAAATTTTAAAAAATTTAGGCCACTTATTAAAAAACAAATACATTTAGATAAAGTGTTAATATAAACTCTAGAATACAGTATAAACAATCAATGGGGAACGTTTCCAAATATATGAAGTAAATGTTTGTATTACCATACTACAAATACGGGCATTTCTTATGAAAAAAGTTATTTTGAATAAAATCCATTAAAGCCTTATAACTACTTTATTCATACAAGAAATAATACCATAAATTATTTTTTATTCATTATAGAAAAATACAAATAATATTTTTGGAAGTAAGTATATTTTATGTATTTTTAAAAATTTCAATATCAACTTCAATGTTTCTTTAACACTAGAAAGACTGAAACTTCGTACATAGGGGATACCGGGGCAAAATGACTATGATAACAGGTTTGCTGTTTATTAATTTATTTTTAAGGATAAAAAAAAATATTTTTACATGGAGTGTTAGTATTTGTTGACAATTTAACCACTAGTACCTGATATTTATATATTTTTATCAAAAATAAACTCGCTCAAACTTAATAATCTGAAAAGAAATGGATTATAAGTACTCTAAAAAAACTATTGTTTTTAAATTTATAAATTTAAATCTATATTACATTTATAAAAACCCTTTGAAAATATCAGTGTTTGGCAATTTTGTTCAACCCTTCAACTGGCAAGTTATTTTGATGATTTAAGTACATAAGATATTGCCATTATGCAAAAGACTAAGGGATGAAACTGAGATAAACTTCTCCTGGTGTATATTTGGGAATAAAACTATAAAATGCTCTAAAAAAAATTACCCCGTATAATATTCGAGTGTGACATTTTTAAGCTCTAGTGCAATGCCCAAGATAATCTCAGGCATGCCAGTTATAAGATTGTCAGTGACTGAAATGATCTAGATATGTTGTGAATACCATAAACTCCGGCGTATAACACCTACCTATGCTTTCAAGCTACATTTTTTAATTTTGATGCATATTCGCTGTACAAAGTGCATTCCCTTTTTTTACACAGAAACATGAAAAGTACATATGCAGTGTTCCTATGTTTTGAATTAATTTATTTGAGACATTATGGCAGGATTTTAAAAAATATAGTATACTTCTAGAATTACAACTCTTTAAGTTCATAAAGAGAAAATGTCATATCTTTAAAATAAACAGTATTTTGATTTATGTAGAAGTCTAATTTTCTGTCTTTATGCTATTTTTTTTTAAACCTATCTTTTTTTATACTTGGCGCATAACGCTCACCCGTAAATTTTGATCCTATTTTTGGTGTTAAATGTGCGCGTTATACGCCGGATTTTACGGTATGTATTTTCATAATGGTGGTAATCAACAAAAAATGTTGTTACTGAAACTTGCAAGTTCGCAGTATATTAAATACTATTTACAATATTGAAACTTTTCACTTACCCCGTATTAATATTTTACTCTTTTTCCATAAATGAGGTCATTTTTCGGTGATAATATCATCACAAGCTGTTGAATTTTGTTTCTCAGAGATATTACATCAATCTTGTGTATTCAAAATGTCATATTAAACATTTCAATTTTTTTTTTCGGAAAAAAATTAAATACTTAACTTTTAGATTACCCCCTATTTAAAAAATTAATAATTGATGTACACATGTTCGAAACTCATCCATAACAGAATAGGTTAGTCTGATAACATGAGCCATAAATAATGAAAGTCTATCTCCAAAATCGTATTATTCATACTTTTAATATGAAAATAATTCATTTTAATTTCTCTTTCGAAATTGAGTTAGGTAAATAGACTGAATTGTGCTTTTGTAACTATACTCGAGTTTATACATAGATGTATCATATTTGATTTATTCGAACAATTTTGAGAGTTACACTTTTCAAATTTTCAACTTAACCAATCTACTTTAGATTCATTTCGTTTATTATATTTTAGAGAATATTTCCTCATTACAATCTTCATTGAAGAATGAAAATTTCTCTTAAAACAGCCTCGAATAATGAAAAGTTAATTTCAAGTTTAATATTAAAGAAGGGATACTTAAACTGTTGTTGAAAATTTTATATATGTCAGATAAACTCTTAATTCCTTAGTATGAATTGTGAAATTCATAATGAAGATGCTTGGTAGTTTTTTTAGCACTAAATTTCCTGTTGGCATCGATAAATAACATTAATTACGAATATTTCCGAACTCATTGCTCAAAAATTAATATGCTTATCATGTATGAATGGAGAGAACCGAACGAACTATGTGTCGAATTCGTCGTCTGGCTGCGGTTCAAAATTACAAATTATATTTGCCTGTACTTGTAGGACCTTGGACACGAAACATCTTTCTAAGCCTGTGACGGGCTCACGCGTCTTTTCTGTAACATAACCTCTGGGTTCTTTGACGGCCAAGATTAATGGCAAATCTTTTCCAACCCAAATTCAAGAATTAAAATGCAATTGTAAAATGCAAATAAGATAGTTTTTAAAAGAACAGAAGTTTTAGTAAGCAGGATGGCAATTTAAAGAAAGTTATGCTTAGAAGAGATAGAAGTGTGAATTGACGGCCTATTAAAAGATTACCAAGATTTCTAGCCATTACTACAAGGTGCATACTATTGCACGCGTGCCTAAAAGTATCTGAACAGTGATTGAACCTTAGCTTGAATCAAGGTAGGACTGATTATTTGATATTAGGACTTGTAATATTATCAGAATTGAAAGTAGGCGGATAATATAATTATTTAGATAAGTGATCCCAGTTACGCAATCAGGTTTAACTACAGCTGTGTGTTTGGTTTATTCTCACTTAATATAAGTTTATCTAATTGATTAGAAATTTAAGTTATATATTCTTAATAAAGTCATATTAAGAATTTTAAAATGTCGATTCATTTTGAGAATCCCACACCTCTAATTCACGCTGACAATCAAATATATGGTCGCCATAGAACGACCATATCACAAGCCTTAGTTGACGAGCATGGAACCTCTAGATATAATAACAATCTTTAAGATGTTGGAGAGTACATTAAAGCAGGCACTGTCTGTATGAGTAATAAAGATACGTTGAATTACAAACAAAATAGTTGTCTTGATATGAATTTTATTAGCATCACATTCCAAAGCAACACGAAGACTCTTAGCGATGAAACTCGTGATTTTAATCCTGGGTCAAGTGACGAAGGCGTCATTGCAGTTAGTATCTTTATTTCTGAGCTTTCACAACACGCCAATGTGAAGAATTAGAGTCCCGACATCATTTATGTGCATCAGCCCATCTGGATGGAGGTCTGTAGCGGCACCAGGACTCGAACCATGACTCGACATTGCCGGGCCCGAATTCAAGATCATGACCGATCGGCTAACGAGATCACTACAAGAAGCAAAAAGAAAAAGAAATAAGGGTAAAAAGGAAACGTTTCCTTACTTTCAGAGCGTTAATCAGCTCAAATAGCATCGCGACTAATACCGCGCATTATAAAAATATATGAAAGTTTTTGTTTATGATAATTTAGCTGTGCCAGGAATCTGTAACACTCCACCGACGCTGACCAATATTATTTGTACAACTTCAGGTAATTATTTTAAGTACTGATGTATAGAAATATTTGTAAACGTGGCTGTAAGGGGAAACAATTCGTGTTCCTCACCATATTTTTTGTATGTGTCCTTGGGCCTCATTATATGATTTTCAACTATACATTTCTGTGAAATAGATTTTATAGTAGTACGATTTACCACGCTTTATAACCCTTTATCTACCGACGGTACTTATAAGTACCACTCACTTTAAAATGGCATGGAATACCCATTTTTACAAATACTCTGAAGATACTTAGCAGGAATATTCTTTTAAATCCACTCATCCAAGATATATGGCAGCACGGGTTCTATGATGAGCATTTTAACTGGGAAAGCGAAAAGTTTTATAGCAGAAATTGTGTTTAAAGCGGTTTGTGAAAATTGTAAATTTTTGTTCCGAAAAAATAATTAATGTCAAAAGGTGTCTTTTTATTTATATGTTAATGAAGACCTTAGCAAACGATTTGACTGTTTGTTTTAAGTGAACAATCTATATAATTAATTTTACAGTTGGATATCTCTTTAATTAATTAATTAGCTCTAACGGAATAAATTTCCCAAAGTTGAGTATTTTTTTATGTATATACCTTAATTTTCAATGTAGTCATTCAAAAAAAAAATATTGCATGAAAACAAACTGCAGTAAATCATAATGCGGTAGACAAACGATTAAAGCGTGTCCCATGAGTTCTGAATCTTCCTGTGTATGTAAACAACTAACGCGTATGAGGTTGAAGAATCAGATTTTATTTGAACATTAAACAATACTTGTAAATCATAGTTAAACGATTGAATGCAAAGGACGCGAGAACAAGCATATTTATTCATTACAAATAATATAAATAATATCCCAACTCCATCATAATTTTAACTGTTAAGATTATGTTTCAATGACAAACAGTAAGCAACACTCGACTTTTTGATATATTTCATAGAAACTTTAAGATATCCGACTGCGTTCGGAACCGTGATTTTGCAAAAGCGGGTAAAATGATAGTATTTATGATATTTAGTTTCACTTAGATTAGAATACATGTATAAAATTGTTTTAAGGACATTATGACACAAAAATATTTATTTAAGTACAACATTTTGGCAAAAAATAACCTGAGAATAACCTTTTTCCAAATGTTCTCTTTTTGTAAAAAATGCTTCTATTGTATTAATATTTTGCCTGCATATACTTCAGACCTTTTTACAGAGGCTCAAATAGAATTTTTGAAGTGAATAAAACTTGGAAGTAGGTTTATCCATGTCTTACGAAAACAGAAGGGAGAAATTTTAAGAAATTACGCCGATAATTATTTCAAATGGTTGTAACTCTGAAAATAATGTGAATTTTTCAAAATTCATATTTGCGCCACTGTACAGAGGTTTGTGCTATATACAGGCAAAATATTAATACAATAGAAGGATTTTTTACAAAAGGAGAACATTTGGAAAAAAGGTTATTCTAAGTTAATTTTTTGCCAAAATATTGTATTTAAATAGATTGTTTTTGTCATAGTGTCCTGAAAACAACTTTATACATGTATTCTAATCTAAGTGATACTAAATATCATAAATATTATTCATTTACACGCTTCTGCAAAATCACGGTTCCGAACGTAGTCGGATACCTTAACTCAGAAAATTGGATTATTGTTTCTCACACCATTCTTTAAATCAGTGCTTCCCAACCTTTTTATTGTCATGGACCGGTCAACGTTTGATAATTTTACCTTGGCCCATTGAGGTGTGAGGGGTCGTTGATCGTTCATATTTTAGGTTGTTTTGATTTAATAATAATTTATTTGATTGTGTTTAAATATGCCTTTAAAATAAAACAAACTTACACCAAAAAATAAGAATGAAGTGTTTTCCATTGAAAGTCACACAAACCCGAAAGAAATATACCGCAGTAAATAAAAAAATGACTTAATGTTAATTGTGTGGTGCGGTACGATTTGACTCACATACCGGTAACGGTCCGTGGCCCGGAGGTGCGGACCACTGCTCTACCTTACAATTTTGTATTCTAAATTGTATTGTGTTCACTTGAACGTAACGCTCGCAAAGTGTTAATAATTTTTTAATAAACTTCCTGTACTTTTAGATATAATTTGAGGAAGAGAGAAAAATAAATTACATAAGATTAAAATGAACTTGTTCAAAGATATAAAGCAGGTGGTAAATAACAACCTTAAGAATCAAGCATTTTAACTTATATTTAAATTTACTTGAGAAATCATTTAAGCCTTAGTTTATAATGATTTCAAACCCAATATAATTTCTGATGGAGTAGTGAGTTAAATAATAACTATATTATAAATTTACCTTTCAATAAACTTTATATTTTACAAACATATCTGTTAATTAATTTAAAGATATTAATTCTCAAATTAATAAGAAAAGTAATGTTTTAATTTCAACATTTTAGGTAAGTAATCTATCATGTCTTAGAAATAAAACGTAATGTATAGTTTTCTCTTTTCGAAATTATAACATTATAACTACTTTTTACATCACGTTTAATTTCTGATTCATCTATTAATTTCTATCCCATGTGAAATTCACTCTGTATCGAATTCACTTGCGTTAACATGATTCCCTAATTTCTGCAGACGTTTAAGCGCTCGTAATTTGAGCAGCCATTGAAATAGGCCATCAATTAAAGCAATAAATGTTCGAGGATCATAGGTCTATTAGGAGCGATCGATTCAACCATCATGTTGGAGCATCTTCCCAGGGTAACCACGCCCTCCTGGGGAGCATAAATCACTGGTCGATTCAAAATTGAAACATGAGTTTCTCATCCATTCAATGGTGCTATGAACTCCTGTCGTTAATCTTTCCGCAGTCTGGTTTCTGTTAGGAAAGAGGTTTGTTCCACCAAATTTACGAAACAATGGATGGTTCCGTTACGTCATTCATCTTCTGAAGATGGAACGAGACCTGAAGATGTCAGAGGACCAAGAGGGAACCTGTTGCAATTCTCTAATTTTTTTTATTTGTGGTCATAATGGGATGCCTTTTTTGTATGAAAACTTGAGGCTAATTAAATGATATTGTGTATCATATAGACAATATCATTTTGATTAAATAAATCATTGATAACTTTTAGTAATTATTTTCATAAAATATCGAATGTACTTTTAAAATAACATATGAGATTAAACTACTTGCTGCGAGTTTATGCATATTTCTCTTACTCTTAAAACACTTTGTGTATTTTAGTTTTATTATATTTCATTAAATAACCGGAAAAACTTAATTGTAATTTTTCAAAATATACGACGAAGTACCTTTTGACGTAAAAAAAGAGTACATTTCCTTGGGTACAAAGTGATCTGCAACATCAAAAAAATATATATATTCTGCGCAGAAATGCCCGAGATATTTAAATGAGTGAACAAAAAGCATATAAATATTTTATGTTTAACACTAGTGCAAAAATATATTTCAACAAATGTGTATTACTAATCTCTAAAAAAAACCCTACATTATGTTAATTATTTGCTTCAAAATAGTGGTCATGGTCATGGGTTCATGGCCGGCGTGTCATGAGTTCAAGCCGCCATGCATAGAGGCTGATAAGCTTTAAATATCTTGAGGCTCAACGTCTTCCTACACAGGCAGGGACGTCTTAGGACACGGGCCAACAGTTCGGGCCCAGGTCCTCACCCTCTTTGGGGACCTCATTTCGTTCTGACTGTTCCTTAATTTGATCATAATCCGAATAATTTTTATGTTCAAATATTATTGCGGTACATATTCTCCGAAAAACAGGGAATTTCAAACTACGTGTTAACTGGTAATAGTGGCATGATTGTTGCGCCTGTTTAGGCCTACGCTTAACACTAAAAGCGATCGATCAGTCGAATCATTTAGTTGAAATGCTACCGTTGGCTGAGCTGGTTTGTGCTGAGTTTGTGAGATTGTGAGTCATGCACATTTATTTTTAAAATTATCGTTTGTACGATTATTTGACAATGCATGTTGTACACTGCCTACTTTAAAGATCACAGGTAGGTAACTTTAAATAGGGGTCTAGGGCCTCAAAATTTTAAAATATCTTTACAACTAAGGTCTCAAAAAAGCATTAACACGTCCTGGCACAGGCGTGGTGTGTTAACTCGAAATAGGGGGGCAGTTTAGGTATCATCCTCATCATTTGACTGAGACACAAAATTACAAGGTTTCTCGTAATACACTAGTCCTCGTGTTGATTTATGTTGCAACTTAAATAAATTATTCCTCACTCAACCTGAATTTTTATTGTTGCGACTTTACTTCTTTTGAACCCATAACTCTTCATGTCTAGCTGCAGTGCTTTGCATAAATGAACATTTCCTGTCTTTGTTGCCTGCTAATGGTGCATTGGCAACAGTTTTCATTGTGTTATATTCCTTTCACTAAATTCATAATGTACTGAAGTGTGTGTGTGTGTCCTTTTTTTCCCTGTTGATTTCTCTTCATCTCTTCATTCAGTTTTCAATCTGCCTATGGATTTCTGAGTTCAAAGTGTCTTACAAAAGGTTGTTTACAGCAATATTAAGGTATTTATGATGGTATGCTGTGAATTTTGAGAGGATCTGGCTCATGACGTTCATAAATCGTCAAATGCGCTATAATTTAATTTCAATTGGTCACGCGTCCATATCTTACTTCAGCTCACGTCGAAATTTTAAGCGCAGCTTATTTTTGGAACAGGATTCCTATTTAATTATCTCAAAAAAACCCGTTGAAGATTCACTTATAATTATATCAGGTTTTCAAAAAAAAATTTTAAATCACGGTTGTTGTTTTTTTTTTAGATGGATTTTTTTTAAAATATATTTCTTCACACCGTAAACATTCGATTTTATTATTAGTATAATGATCACCTCAAGACAGAGCATGAACAATAAATTGTTTTTATCAAAAATTGATAGGCATGTCATTTGAGATAATAAAAGTCTGATCTACGGATTGTAAAGAGGTTATTTTCCTTAATAGGCAGCAAAAACAAAATGGAACCTCATTCGCTTATTATATATTTAAAAAATTACATTAAATTCATGAGTTTATATTATTATTCTTTGTTAGTTTAAATAGTGCCACATTTCCCTTCCATATTCTATAATAATATATAGTTAAGATCACAACATAAGTTTCTCGTGGAAGGATTTAAAAGATAAATAAAAAACAAAAACCAGAAATTGACACACTTAGACGCTATTTCAAAAATTCACCACAAATCGACTTCTTAATTTACATGATCAGAAACTAAGTTGTCTTTTTTTAAAAAAAAAAATTGATCTCTCAGGTGAATCAAAACTCTGAATCCTGCATGTACCACTGAGAAAACAGACTGCAAAATACACTCTATAACAAAAACAAAAAGGCCGCACCAAGAGGGAGTATCCCGATTGTAATGAAATTTTGCATGCAAAGACATTTGTACAAAAAATGCAAATTATTTAAATTTGGTGTCCAATGAATGAATAGGGAGAGTTACAGCGCATCGGAACTGCCCACTCAGCAGGTGTCTATTAGAAGTGATTCACAACCTGATGGTCAAAATTTTTGTTGCTTTGCGATTTAGGATACATTTCAACGACTAGAGAGAGGTTTCACCGCAGGATTCAAGCTCATTACGAGCAACTGTCAGAGTTTGAAAGAGGTCGTGTCATTGGATTTAAAGAGGCAGGTTGGGCAAATCGGAGAATCGCTCGTCATATGGGTCGAAGCGATGCGACTATTAGAAGATGCTGGCAAAATTGGGTGGGCAAATAGCAGATTTCAGGGTTATGATGGTAGCGGTCGACCTAGGGCCACAGCAGATCGGAAGGACAAATTAATTGTCGGATCAGCTGTCACAGCGCCGGATTCATCGTTATCAACCATCAAACGTGTGACCCGCATTTAAGTGTGCACCATGACCATTCACAGACGGCTGATAGAGTAAAATTTAAGCTCGTATTGACTGCTACACCCCTTTCCACTCATGACTAAATACTGGCGAGCCACATTACAGTGGTGCTTGCCTCGATGAGGTTGGAATCATGCTGACTGCAGATGTAAAGTGTTTAGTGATAAATATCCCGCTTTCAACTGTGTCCTGACAATCATCGAAGACGTGTCTGGAGACGCTCAGGGCAACGTGCCGATCCTTTTATCACCATTGCACGCCATATAGGCACTAAACCAGGACTTATGGTCTAGGGTGTCATTTCTTTTGACAGCCAAACCCCTTTAGTCATCATTAAAGGCACACTTACAGTACAGAGGTACTTTAACGGCATTCTGGAAACTGTTTTGCTATCGTTCCTCTTGCCTTATTTTTCAGCTAGATAATGCTCAACTACATACGGAATGTGTTGCTATGAACTGTCTTGAAGCTTGTAAAACACTTCCTTGGTCAGCCAGATATCTCTCAAATCAAGCATGGCTGGTATATGGCGTCTGCATCTGCCAGGGAATGTTGACGACCTGGTCCGACAATTGGAGCAAATTCGGCTAGAAATGTCGCAGAAGATCATCAGGGAGCTTTATCACTCTATGCCACGTAGTGTGGCAGCTTTGCATGCAGCTAGAGGTGAATCAACATCTTAACATAACAACATAACAACTCTTTACTTTGTAACTATGTAACTCTGAAACAAATCATTCAATTTCTCTGAAACTTTAATCATGTTCTATTCTGTACATAGTCTTCCTACCCATCAATTTTTGTCTCTATCAGATAAATCCTTCTTGGTGCGTCGTTTTTTTTTTTTTTTTTTTTATTTTTTTTTTATTTATTGTTTTTTTATAAAAAAAGTAAAAAAATTTTTAATAAAATCTTAAAAGGTAAAAAAGTAAACTTTAACATATTGTTTTTTAGAATCCTGTTTTGGTGTACTTTGGATTTTTAAAACTTTGTTCAGGACAAGTTTCTGAATTAATCAAAAAACTTGGGAGGAAGGAGGGCGGGTATTTTCCCTGAATATTACAAACTTTCAAAAATATAAAATTCTATAAATTAAAATCTTTACTTTAGAAATGATTTTTTATTGAATTTTATGCCAGGTGTTATGCAAAAATAAAATAAAAATTTTGGTTCAAGAAAATAAAATCGCACTTGTTTCAAAAGTAAGGTATATTTAAAATTGTTCGTAAAATAGTAATATATTTATCGCAAAAAATAAAAGTAATGTTCTATCAATGTTGATTTCAATAAATTTCTAAGCCTTTATTGCAGAAATATGGATTACTTTAATTAAATACATAGAGGTAAAACACATTGTTGAAATTGATTTGAAAGACTCCTGCTAAAATGTTAGTTTAATTGCATTGTTAAAATAATAAGGCTCTCATTATAAATGTTTAGAAATGAAGCAATTATTGTTTAATTGTAAGCATGCTTAAGGCTCTTAAAAATTTTTTTAGTCTTGTGTTTTTTTAAGAATCCAATAAAAACACAAAAGGAGAAACAAACAAAATGTTTACAACAGTTTGGTAAAAAAAAATGTAACTGAATTACTTGTTTAATTCAATTCTGATTACAGAATAAAGAGAGAGTAAGTGATTCAATTTATAATTAAGTATTAATTATCTTGTTTACCTCGCTTATGCTACCATACTTGTTGAAAGGTACATTTCCTAACCTGGGCTGTTGAGATTTGTTATGTCGTTAAGACATGTTAATAAATTATATTTGTTTTGACTGTGGCTAATCTTCCTTCTAACTCTCGAACACTGATGGATGGGAGAACCCATGCATGACAATGGTACCCACAAAACCGTAACTCTGACAGAGTGGTCGGATCGAATTTTAGGGTTTTACCAGAGAACTTTTTATTTCATTCCGTAAAATGTTCTAGAATTCATTCTCCTAGACTCATATAATCCACCGTAATATATATAACCATTCATTCACCTATTGGTGGATGAACTTCTAAATTTAATTTCTTAATTTCAATTTTTTTTTTTATTTTTAAAACCAGACAAATTCCCAATTCTAAATTCCCCTCCTATTCTTACTCCAGTACAGCCAAGAGAGAGGAAACTCACTTGATCGCAACAATCAATAGAATTGCTCTTTCTACACGTATCCCTTTGCCACCCGAACCCGCAGGATCGATCCAACAGATGACTGCGTCATCCCCTGCCATCCTCATCAATCACCCTCCGGACAACATCAACGAATCAGGAGTCACCTCAAGCCGTTGCTACCAAAATCGCCAGGACTGCAGAAGCAGAAATTGCATCATCCACTACCCTGCTCAACGCCACTATCATAACAGCAACTTTTCTCCCATCCAATCAGGAGGCTCCATCTCCCTACAGACGTCAACATCCAAGGACTCTAAAACTTTTCATGATATGGGACGAAGGATTATAATTTATAATCCAGTTCCCAAAGACACTCAGATTATATACTCTGGAATTCAGTGAAAATATAACCAACAACATCAGTTATTGCGGTATTTCCACAAATTTGGCTTGTCCTTATTTGAAGGGTCATCTCATAGGAAGAGCGAAAAATTGGTTCGAGGTAATCGGCTACGCAATAGGGATTATATTACTAACAGATGTATCAAGTGCAGGTCAAGAATAACTCCTCTATATTGCATACAACATAAATATTGGCGCGCCATCGGGTTCGCTCCGCAAACCTATATTATTCAATATTTGCATCAATCATATTCCCATCCATACTCAGACAAGTCTTAATATTTACGCAAATAACACTGCCGTACTCTCGTGCTTATAAAAATCATAATACAATTACAAGTGCACTCAACAAACATTTAACACTTTTAGAAATTTATTTCAACATCTAGAAAATTAAAATTAACATTGACAAAACAATAGCGGTCCTTTTCACCAGGAAAAGGAAACACGCAATACCACCAACGCTTTACTCCACACCACTCTAATGATCTCAGAATACAAAATATTTAGGACATATGCTTTATAAAAAAATTCACTTGGAAACAACACATATTACACACGCGTAATGAATTCCAGAATGCTTTAAGATTGATATACCCTGTAGAGAGTTTCCAGAATTCCTCAATGTCAGTGGAAAACAAAGTGCTTCTCTACACCGCTCTTTTGCGGCCAATTATGAGTTACGTTTGTCCTGTCTGGGGAATTGCAGCAAACAGTAAAATTGGACTTCTCGAAATCTCACAAAATAAAATGTTAAGGATGATTGTACATGCAAACATGTAAATTAAAAATTTAGATATTCATAGATCTCTTATAAAAAATTCTCAATTTTAAAAATTCCATTAAGGAACTTGCTACTAAATTTTTTTATTCCTTGCCACTTACAAACAATATTTTTATGATTAAAATTTGCAATACTATGTACCACTTGATAATGCTAAGATACTAAGGAGAATTCGCGTTGACTCATACAATCCCCCCCTCCCCGTAATGTTAAATTTCTTCATTTGCAGTGGCAAATGATTTTCTAAATTGCTAAATTTTCCTACTTTAGACTAAATATTAAAACTTGTACTTAAAATTTTAAATTCTACATTACATCCACACAGGCAAGATTTTCAAACTTAATTTTTATAATTATTTCAGAGCAACCACAATCCAGAGCTATCCCACTTCACCCTCTCTTCCAATAGCAAAGCAGGCATTCATCTCTAATTTCAGTACTCGCTTTTGCCGACTTGGACTCTATCTGCAAGCACCACTTATCCACTCCCTCTTTCCATGTTCATTCCATCAATCAGGTAGCTTCCTATCTACACAGCTTGCCACTTTCGTCAGGCACCAAAAGACACTCTGATATTGGATGAATAATAAGGAGAGGGGGAGCTGCTCAGGTGTCGTTCTTGTTACTTAACCATGGTTCGAAATTACGAGGTCCGTCGCCAAAAGCCCTCGTGTTGCTCAACAGTGCGACGTTAATATTCACTCACTCACTCATTCAAAAAAAATTGGCCCCCCCCCCCCCTTTAGCTTTTAATATTGCCAGGATTCTTTTTATCTTGGATTCCGGAAGTTTGTCACATATGGTATGGGGAATTTGAAACCATACCCTATAAATTGTATATTGAGATAAAGGATTGCTTCGCGAGCCAATTGCCCAGTGATATCAAGCGCATGTCTTGTTTGTTAGTTCTTTTAATGGTTTTAGTATGTGAAATTCTGTTTATATATATATATATGTTGTTAATAAAGTATAAAGGTTAGATATCTTGCAATTATTTTGTACTACACAGGTAAGTGATCTTTCTTGCTTCACGGATTGGAGGAAATATGGATCTACATGCATTTTGTTACATGTACCAGTGTCGAGTATAGATATTTTAATAGTTCTGAGTCAGATAATTAATTCGAGATTAGTACCCCAACAATTCACGTTTCTTCACGTCACAGGGATATGGATCTGCAATAGATCCTCCATCCCCTATCTGATAAGTATTTTGGCGCTGACAAGTGGAAAACCTGAGTGGGAAAAATAAAGTTCACTGAATTTGGTAGGGTAATGCAGGCGAATGGCGTCACAGTCTGGGGGTAGTAGTTTTCTAATTTAGGTGGGAAAAAAGTCCTGAGAATTTTGACAGTCAACTGTGAGCTGTAGCATAAACACTGTTATTAGTTGATAGCAATAAGTGAGAAAGCTCTCTAATGGCTACCCTAAAGTATCCCAACAATTGAATTTATATCAACATATATACAGACTACTGAAATAAATATAGTGGTAACTATTTACAATATAGAAAAGTATCGTCGAATGGTTGCGCCACCTACATGTAATAAATGAATGGTGGCGCCACATAGTAGTATTGTATTTTAGGTACACAAACACTTGATAAACTCAGAATTTTTCTTTTGTTACTTCAAAATCAAGAATCAGTAATTAAAAAATTGCACTTAAAGCTGATGACTGTGTTATTAGTTTCATGGTAGAAAAAAAAAGACATTGAAATTGAATTTACACAAATTACGATTAAGAAAAATATATATTTTATTTTGATACATCAAAGCCACACATGTTCTTTAATTACCATAATTGAATACACACAATTTTTACAATTTGAAAAGATTGAAATTTTTAAAAGAATCATCTATGAACCCTTTGAAATATGCACAAATTTTATACTTTAAGAAAAATGTTGGTTTCAGAAGATTTAACAACAACTTTTCTACTGGGATAAATAAAGTGATTAAAGAGGTGTTTTCAGAATTTGGGGAGTGTTATGGAGACACCAGTGACGTACATTGAGAGCAGTTAACAAATGTTAAAAAATGAAGTCGCCTTCAATATCCCAATTTTGGGTGGAAAATTTAAAATTTCTTTTCAAAATATTTAAACAGAGCTCATGATTCACAATACCATAAGAAAATACCAAACTACCTGATTCTGACGCCGATTTACACACTCCCACGTAAGAACACTTCCATTGTTTATTAATCCAACTAGATTCTTGGGATTAAGTTTCAAAAAATTCAAAATTGACAGCAAATTGACTGGCATGTCAGAAATTTCAACAGTTTTGGTTCCGATGGGCCTATAATAGCTCGTAAATGAAAAAATGAGGAATTTAATCCCATGAATTTATGCAGAAAAAGAACTCCTCCACCACCATGCTTCAGTATGGAAGTGGAGGTGTTCTTGGGTGGGAATGTAAATTCGCCTCAGAATCAGTTAATTTGGCCTTTTTTGTGGTATTGTGTGAATCATGAGCTCTGTCTAAATATTTTAAAGAGAAATTTTAAATTATCCACTCAAAATTGGGATATTGAAGACGACTTCATTTTTAACAGGATAGTGATTCCAAACGCACTGCTCTATATGTACGACACTGGTGTCTCTATAACTGTCCCCAAATTCTGAACACTTCCTTAATCACTTTATTTAGCCCAGTAGAACATATCTGGTGAGGTTTTGATGTATAAAAAAGAAACATGACATATAAACTCATAATGTGAAGAAAAAACACTAATCACAGAAGCATGGAGGAAAATCGATGCAGAAATTACAAAAAAAAATTAAAACTATATCAAGACGCTTAAAAGTTGTTGTAGACACTAAAAGATATTCTATTAAGTACTAAATTGAGAAAGAAATGCAATATTTAAAGCTGTGTTGAGATTTTTGTTAAATGTATGAAGACTTTTATGGCGTAATTTTTTATTATCTCTTTGATATTTAATTCTTAAAAAAAATATTTATTCTATTTTTTTAAAAAAATTGATTATGTCATTCCATTAAGAACAAGTTTCAGATATTAAAAAATTACAATTCCAATATATTAATTTTTAATAATCGAAAACATTAAATTTTATAGGAAATTGCAAGTATACGAACAATTTTGTGGCCCACTGCATATATTCTAGAAGTTAAACTCATCTCCCCCAAACACACATTCTCATGCAATCTTTCGTATTAAAGTATTAAATCATAATCTATGCGATTTGAAGTATTATATATAAACATTTTTGATTTCTTTATTTTGTACAGCCTTTTTAAGTAATGGGCTAATAAACCCTGCCATTCCCCAATCACTTACAACAGCAATTTTTTTAATTGTATTTAAAAATTTTGTCTTTTGATTCCGAGTATATGTGAAATAAAGCCTGTGAATGAAATAATTTGCAAACTGATAAATCAGATACAAAGATTAAGTCCAAATTTAATTGATTATGAAAGTATTCAGTGGAAATGTGTTGTGGGTTAATAATTTAAACTATCTTTAAATGACTATTTAAAATTTTACACAGTAGTTATAAATACAGTTGAAAATTCTCTTCCTTATGATTATCGTCTGCTTTAATTCTTAATTCATGCATCTTTAATTTATCTGATTACTTAATTTATTTGCTCATATATAATCGTCTGTCATTAAATTTATGTTGCTTGAGTTGGCATCTTCTGAAATTATTCTAAATATATGTTTGTTTTCAGTCTGGGAAATGAATTGCTGGTTAAAATTATCGACGCTGGTTGAAATTAATACGAATTTAATCTTTATACATTTCGAGATATCATTTACCTGGGGATATTTTTGCTCTTTTGAATGATTATAAAAATAAAAGGCATCTGAGGAAAAAAATATTAAGCTACTATTATTCACAAGCGAAATATAGTTTATTTTCTGAAAACCTTTGCTTTGCAAAGAGGACTTCCAGATTTTATAGTGAACACGTAAAATCAATCAAGAATTATGAAGAAAACTCAGGAAAATCGAGGTAAATGTTATTTGGGTTCTCTTAACGTAAGCTAATATTAATAACGTGAAATTTATTTTTTCTCTATAAATGTTCATTGCTTGGCCATCAATGGGAAATTTGGGCATGGAACTTAACCCATAACCTTCCATTAGAACTTAATGCAAAGAACTTGAAATTAATGTTTTAACTAAAGCAAAGCCAAAATGCCAAAATTGGAATTTTAATTTCGTCAGTAGGTTACAAAAATAATAAAACTAGAGATCACTATTTGTTTTTTAAAACACTAAGTGAAAAAGAATTCGTAGTATGACAAAATTCTGCCTAACCATTCTTGCTATATAATGGTATTTTTTAAAAATAATGTGCAAGTAAAATTGTGCTGGAGAGAAACCTTGATTTAAAAGAATTCTACGATTAAAAGCATATTTAAATAGCCTTGGTGAACGTTAAATCAAGTTTTAAATTTCTGTTTGTAATATGATGCTATGATCATTCCTAATCTCTGAAATATCAAATGATATATTGTTTTTTTAAATAATATACCAGAGAAGAAATTTTTGATCTGGGAACTTTCTATTCAATATAAAACTTCTGAACTAACTTACCGGTAAGAAGAAATCAGTTTTGGAACTTACTTTTTCGGTATATTTCGATGCGAAACAAGTTGAAATGTATTAGTTGTATGTATTTAAGTAATATATTTATGTTATATACATTTTTAAAAAGTTTACAGTTCTCCTGCTCACAAAGCTTTAGTTTTTTACTGTACAAAATTGTACTTCATCTGAATGATATCCATGTTACTATAGTTAAAAGACTTCTAAAAGAAAAAAATTATTAAAGTAAACATAACAGAATTATCAGCATAATATAAATTCTTAAATACATAATCTTCTTCAGAATTAATGAAATAAAAATTAGATGCTATTTTAATGTAAAGAGAGATTGTGTGTGCGAAAAATTTATTTTTTATTTTTTTTAAAAAATATAATACCCCTTTAATTAGTGAAAACACAAGGATACTAGCGCCATCTATAATTATTTTAGTGTACTAGTAGAGAATGTGTATCACGATTTTTTCCCATCAAATATATGATAAATTATTAAGAAATATTATGGAAATAAAATTTGATATGCAGGAAAGTAATGAAGAAAATGCTTTATTCACATCTAATTAATCATATTATTTACAGTAATTAGCCTATTTATTTATATAAGCGCATTATATTTAAAAATATTTTATTCTGCACTACCAAAAAAAATTCAATTAGCATACTAAAATTTAAATTCTGGATTAGTCATGTAAGCAATTTAAGTAGTTATAATTTTTGTAGTATCAGCTGTAAAAATTCTGTAAGGTAAATTTTTTAAACTTTAATACATTTTACAAAATCGTAAAAATTTTATTAAGTGTGTATTTCAAAATAATATTAAATTTTGAAATTTCCTATGAAAGAAACTGTCTTTCGTGATATAATTTACTTCATGTGTAAACATTATTCATTTATACTACTCCCTTTTAATAAATCGTGCATAAATTAATAAGTTTTTTTTCTTTAGTTTGAATTTCTCAACAGAAACTTTGATTAAAAGGGGGGGGGGGATTTCTACTGTTCATTTTAAGAATTTTGATATTAATATTTCAGTAAAATACATTCATCTGTTCAATTTCTTGCTGTTAAACTTTTAATGTCATCACTCTTCTAATATTTTCGTTCTTTCATGAAGTTTAAAATATTGTATTTAATTTGATCTCTGATAATGATTTTGACATTTACCGGAGATTATTTTAACTATGATATTCTTACAGAACATGTAGAAAAAATGTCTAACCAATACTTTATTCTCCATTACTTTCGATTAAAGATTTTTTCCCCTAAGTGCAAGAAGATTAGTTTCCATTTTTTTTGTCGCCATAGTCATCAATGGATTTTAAATTTTCTACATAAATGGCAATATTGTGTTTTTCAATTCCTACTCAAAGTTCACAATCTCTTTTTATATATATATCTGGTTCAAATTTTCAATCGTTAATAAAATACATTTTAAAGCGTTAAATTGGGCTGAACTTTTATATACACGATTATTTTGGGTGACTATCTAAAATAAAATTTTTCTTTGTTGACCTAAGTATTGATTGTCTTTATTATTTTTTTTTAACGTTACTTGTTTTAAATTGCGAACAATAACTCTTTGATATTGTAAAAGATATATTCAGCGCCACAAAATAACTTTTATAAGAGGATTTCTTATTCACTCAAAAAAACTTTATGATATTAATTTATTTTCAATAACTTCAGGCAAAATTATCACGTAGCATTATTATATAAAGCAAACATAAAAGGTACACAATATATCGCTTTAATATAATATTATTAATACATTAATTCTAGAGAAAGACTTTTTTTACTAAATTTCATGCCATGCATGTAAGTTGGTTAATAATATTGTATATTTCCGTGTGTAACCGATAAGTTTTGGAACATTTCAAAGTTTCAGTAAGAGTTCGGATTATTTACAGTTCCTCTAATCTCGGAAAACACTTAATTTGAGAATATTAGATATGTGTAAGCAATTTTAGCTTTTAACTTTTGAGTATTTTGAAATGATCTTTTCTGTAAGGCAGTGCTCCTCTGACTTTCAATATTTGTGACCCAATTTTCAATCATAATTTTCACCAGCTCCCGCCCCCCCTTGTATGCAATAACATTGCACATTGAATTCAATAATAATGTACTTCGACGATAAAGCTTCAATATACGACTTTAATTATAAACCGTACAAATTATCAAGATAAGTATTAAATTTTGTATATGACAAGCCCATGGGTTTATTAGTAATTACAAAACATGTTCTTAATTTATTATTGATGACTTAGTTATCAAATACATTGTGCAATACTGATATATTAATAAGTATATTATATCAGTGTAAACATGTATTTTATTTTTTATTATGTCAAAATGTATTTTGATTTGCTTCCTTGCAGTAATAATTTTCTTTCTTAATAATTTTTTTAACAATATTTTATGTTTGATATGCTCACGTCCCCCTAGTACTATTATTAGGCTTCCCTGGGAGGGGGGAGAACAGTTGTAGAAATGCTGCTGTAAGGAAAAGAAAGTCACATAATTCTTTTCATAGTTTGTGTCAGAATCCAAGTTTCCGTATTTGCCGTATATAAATTTCTACTTTCGCTCATTAAAAAAAAAAAAAAATGGTTTAGAGAAATTTGCCAGAAATACAACTACATCATCGTCGACTTACTTTACAGCAATTTTATTGGAAATTATCAGATCCGTTTTAACCACTTGCCAACATATTCAAAAATTACAGGATTTTTTTTCCATTTTCACCTATATACGGGTTTCAAATTTTAGAAAATAGCACTCTCTCGACTTATATACCATTCGGCTAAAATTCAGAAATATACACCCTCCTTGTATAGGGGGCCAAGGCACGTTAAATCTATCTAGACACAATGTCCTGCCTTTGATGTGAAGTGGTAGTTAGTACAAACTCATCAATTGTCCGAGGTTCGTTGCCATTAGTCTCCGTGTTGCTTTATAGTGTGACATTAACGTAACTCTCACTCTGACTCACTCAGAAATATATGGTAATTTAACCTCATATGTTATAATTTGTTTGTCTTTTTTCCAATTAATTTCTGCAGTATACCTATTTTCATTAAAATATGACCAGCACTTTCCGAAATTATGTGAAAGCAACTAGTTCAAATCATGATACAAACTAAAATCAAGTTGTGAAATAATAAAACGGAACATCACGACGAATCAGGTTTATCTACACAAACTGGAATTTCAAGACTGAAGTATACCCAACACCATTTTTTTTACACGGTAGATACGTTCCTTAGAAAATCGTGCAAAAAAATCCTGTAAAAAATGCATGTGACTTATGGTAAATTTGGGGATATGTTACACAACTTTAAAAAATCGGGTAAGATGAAGAATCTCTAACCACACACACACATTTTCCCAGAAATCCGTGCAAAAAAGCAATAACAAAATACATATTACACATTTATTAAACCAAAATAATACATTTTTATTGCGAAAAAAGTTAAAATTAGAGTACAGTGAAAATTCAGTCAGTAAGTACATACAACATATGTACATTCAAATTGAAATTAGGAATAAAGCTACTAACTAACAACTATCCATCGCAACTTGATAACAAGTGCGCACGTTTATTACAAACTGAATCAAAAATGCTTTCGTTAGTAGATGTGCGTCAGGTATGCATAACACAACTGTTGGTTTTGATTCAAATGAAGACATTTGTTTGTTATGAACGATATCGTTTTGGTTTTTCTGTTTTAGTAGTTACAAAGTCTGTTATTAGCTCCTTTTTTGAGTTTCTTAGGCTGTTTATATAATTTTTGATATTCTGAAGTACGCTGAAATTTTAAAGCATGCTCTATGTAAGTGTCATGAGTAAGAAAATAATGTTCCATACTTGAAGCAAGCTTGAAGCTTTTGTGAATTAAATCAGTTGCTATTGTCTGAACTTTATCATTGAATTTGTCTTTATAGACTTTTTTTTATTGTCATAAACTGTCATAAATTCGATCAAAGCGTTCTCATCCAAAAAAACGAATCCTTTTTTTTTTTTTTTGAATCCATGCTGGAACAAAAAATTTTGCAAAAAGAGAGAGAAAAATCATTGAATTCGCGTACCGTGTTATTTCAAAATCGTGTAAAAAACACCGTGTAAAAAAATGTTGGGTGTACTAGCTTCTGAATCCTTTTTGTCATCTGTTAGCGATCATCATCTGATGTCAATATAGCAAATTGTGCTTCTCTAGTGTGATATTATTTGAAGCAATCAACCTTTACTTGTTAATTAGATATTTTTTTGGTAACGTGGCACCATTCTTGATGGGAATCCTCGATATTTTCCAATTATCATGATTTTAGAACAGCAATGGGAAAAGACGACCACAAATCGTTTAATTTTGCAGCATAAACGCTTAGAAAATCAGTAAAATGTTAAATTCTTCCTATGATGTTATTTCATACCGTGAATAGGCCACCATTTTGTTGCCTTCACCGACTAGTATTCTTTTGAGACGAGAATTAGCACATACCTCCTATTCAAATTGTGCTGTTCATTCCATTTCCTCACGATATCCTGGATAATAAGAATAAGTAGTTCGTAAAACTCAATTAAAACCAATTCTAGGTGTCACAGAGAAAAAAATCTTATTGGGAAGTGAAACGCGTGAGAGTCTTCAAATTACATTTTTAACATTAATAATGTCAATAAAACCCTTTATCTACTGCATTATGATCTACTGCAATTTTTTTCATGCAATATTTTTCTTTTGAATCACTATATTAAAAACTAAAGGATATATATAAAGAAAATATTTAACTTTGAGAAATTAAATCCATTAGAGCTAATTAATTAAAATGATACCTTAAAGCAGTGTTCTCCAACCTTTTTATATCGCCGCGGACCGGCCAACGTTGGATAATTTTGCTGAGGGGGAGGACGTTGATTGTTTTGTTTTAATAATTTTATTTTAATTGTATTTATATATAAACGTACTTTCAGAATAAAAAAATAGCTACACCAAAAATGAATATAAAGTGATTTAACAAGAAATATAAAGTGTTTTTCATAAAAAGTAGCGCAAACCCAAGAAAAGTATACAGCATTAAATAAAATGGAAATAATAAAATGTTTCTTCTTTGTACCAGTAGTAAGTTGATCCACGGACTGGGGTTTGAAGACCACTACTGTAAAGTATACCTTCAGTACACAAAGGACTAAAATAATCTCATAATACAAAAAAAAAAAGACAGAATGACTCTTTTAACGGAGTTTTAACTCTAAAAAATTCTAAATAACGAAAGAACACTAATATTTTACTGCACAAACTATTTATTTTTGTGAAAATTATGAAATTTTTAAAATTTATTTACTTTTTTACTCAGAAAAATAGGTTTTACCCATAAAATGAATTGGATGATATATATTCATGGAAACAAATTTTCTTTTCATTAATACACAGAAATTCATTACACGTTGTGCATTTTGAGTGAAGTTTCACTTGAATATTTTTTAAAGGTTTACATGCTGGGGTAGGAAACATCTCTGAACTTCTGCACCTTGAGTCTTGTTCAGTCTCTTGATCGTCTTCGTAACAATCTAACGAAAAATTTATGAGATTAATTGGTAGGTTTTCTACATCTGAAGAGATATCTATTAGTGCATCACTGCTCTCAGATTGTAGGTTCTGTAGTAAATCCAACGCATCTTAAAAACTGAGCTGCTTTTTTCAAGACATTCTAAAAAACATGCAAAACTAACTAACAAACAAAACTAACTAACATACAAAAAAAATAATAAGATACTTTTCGGAATAAAGATGACAATCCTCACAATCCAATTAAAAGGTCAGCTGAAAACGCAACTTCTGCTTTAAAACTATTTGCCTTCTCCACCAAAATACTCATCATAGAACCTGTGCTGTCATGTATCCTGGAAAAGAATAATGTAAAAAGTGTTCCTGCCAATGTCGTCAGAATATTCGTAAAAATTGTTATTCCATGTAGTTTTAAAGTGAGTGGTACTTATAAGTACCTTCGGTAGACGAAGGGTTAATGTACATCAAAATGCCGTATTGATAGTTAATTTGAACCAAGACGAAACTTTCCTGGATAATTTGAGAAACAGTTTTATTTCTACACATGATTTCTTTATTTTAAAATAAATCAGTGCCAACTCTTCACATAATCATAATTTGAAAATTGCTGAATTGCAATATCAATGGCATTATTGCATTTATTCACAAAAAAAAAAAAAAAAAAAAATGAAAAATTCAAATTAAATTAACGAGTATAATGATATTTATTGCGATTGGAAGAGTTTTGCCTTTATGAGACTGCGACTTCGCTAATGTGAAAGTACTGTTAGTGAAGTTCATTTAGAAAATTTCCATTTAAAAATTATGATTCTATTAAACTTTTATAATTTTATTCAAGTATCTAATACATTATTAAGGAATAATTGATATTTAATTGCGCTGATGAAAATTAAATCAATACATGTGTCATTATATAAATATAACACTTAATAAAACTGTAGCCAAGATTTAGGAACTTTTTTTCCCCTACTTTTTGAGCTATTTTGTTAATAGTCAGTCACAAAAACCTAAATAATACCCATAATTCTTTTCACAGATAGAGAAAAATATAAATACCTACCTGTTGCCAAAAAAGGAATTAAATTATGATTACGATCAATCAATTAGTTAATCTAATTAACGTGTTTAATTTACTCTTAGAAACCAAACTTTTCAATATGGATGCCAAGTTTTTCTTATCATCAAGTTGATAAACATTTTTTTTCAATCATGTGTTCCGAAGACTATTAGTGGCCGAGATAGTCTAGTGTTCGTGGCCCCTGGATCATGCGTTCGAGCCCCAGTACCACTGAAGATCAGTCGTGTCAACGGGCAAATCTGTCTAGGCTCCAAATCCTCCCATTGGCGTGGAGTGGATTCTCGGAGAGGGGGATGTCAACTCAAGTTTCGTCTTCATCATTTGACCATGGTTCAAAAATCTACGAGGTTCGTTAAAATAATACTTCTTAATTTCTTCCTTTAAAATATTAAATGAATAGCTTTTTGTTGCATTTCGGCCATAAAAACTTTTTCATAAAAATACTCAAATAAGGCAACTAAAAGATTTGAGAAAAGCCAAGAAATGAAAGGTGATTTTTTTAATAAGTCGTAACAATTTGAAATTTAAGATATTTTTAAGCTAAAGGTTATCAGACTCTAGGAAAAACTGATAAGTCGCAAAGCAGAAAATTATTCATTTGAAATAAACTGTTCATATAAACTAGAAAAAAGTACAGGGAATATTATGCAAAGAAAAAGTATTGTGTCTTGAGAAATAATGTTATCTATGATAATATTTAAGGTATCCGACTACGTTCGGAAACGTGATTTTTCAAAAGCATATAAATGATTAATATTTATGATATTTAGTGTCACTTAAATTAGAAAATGTATAAAAAAATGTTTTAAGAATCGTATTACAATACAAAATTATTTAAGTACAAAATTTTGACAAAAAAAGAACATAGAATGACCGATTTTCAAAATATTCTCCTACTCCGAAACATTATTCTATTATAATAATATTTTGCCTGTATATAGCTCAGACTTCTGTACAGAGGCTCAACTAGAATTTTTGAAATATTTAACTTAGAAGTGGGTTTATCCATGTTTTACGACAACAGAAGGGAGAAATTTTAAGAAAAAAACGCCGATAATTATATATATTTCAATTGGTGGTAACTAAAAATAATGTGAATTTTTCAAAAGTCATATTCGGACCTCTGTACAGAGGTCTGAGCTATATACGAGCAAAATATTATTATAATAGAAGCATTTTTCACAAAAGGAGAACATTTTGAAAAAAGGTTATTCTAAGTTAATTTTTTGCCAAAATATTGTATTTAAATAAATGTTTTTTGTCAAAAAAAATTTTATATCCTTATGTCCTTAAAACAATTTTTTATATGTATTCTAATCTAAGGGACACTAAATATCACGAAAATTATCCATTTATGTGCTTTTTTAAAATTACGGTTCCCCGAACGTTGTCGGATACTTTAAAGATGCGTTATCCTGCAAAAGTGAATTTAAGAGGAATTCAATTTAAAGTTATTGTTTTTCAAATTGATTGAATATTATTAAATCATATCACTGAATTCTTTTTGAAAAGAACATCGCAACAATAGTCATTTCTTTTTTTCCCCTTAAGGTTGTGACGTCTCTCGCGTTCTTCTTCTAACATAACTCCTAAGTTCTTTGACAGCCACGATTAATGGCAAACCTTTTCCAACCCAATACCAAGAAGAGAAACGGATCGAATATGCAAATGAGATATACTTTAAAAGGATAGAAAGTTTGGTGAGATATCACGGCAAGCCTAGAGATAACTTAGTGCGGAATTGTTTGGAATAAAGGTTAGACGTCCTACAGCTTTGGAAGAAGGATACGCTCATTGCCTTAAATTATAATAAGGATTAAGAAAGCATGAGTCTTCTCATCTAAAATTAACATAATAGGAATTTCATCAACCTAGGAAGGAAGGTGACTCTATAAAAGGTAATATTTTGTATAGGAAGTTAGATTAGACAGTTAAATTAATATAATTAAGATAAATGTTCTAGTTGCGCGATCTGACTTAAATTTAAAGTTTAATTGTAGGCTTATTCTCACTTTAAGAAAGTTGTTATTTAGAATTAAGTAATTTAAGTTATTCTTAATAAAAGTTGTGTTAAGAATTACATAATGTCTCATCATTTAGATAATCCCACACCTCTAGCTTACGCGAATCACCCCAGACATAGTCATCACAGGATGGCTATGTCTCAAGGTATCCAACTACCCTAAAATTGAGATATTTGTTTCAAAAAATGACAATTTTTTTATATTATTTTATATGTTATCTTATTAGTTTAGTAAAAGTACCAAGTTCTGTATTTTCCATTCACTAGGACAAAAACTACAAGTGTTTTAGTAAAAGCAGATGCCATAACTTTACACGTGTGAAGCTTTAAAATGTGTTTTTTTTTCGAAAAGCTGAAACGGGGACAGTGATTGCTCAAAAAGTTTTAAAAATAATTTGCTGAAATTTTTTGTGCATGTTCTGTATAACAGTAAAGGTGTTTTGACTATCAGATTTATCAATCACTGTTTTATTTCAAAATTTACAGTCCTTTATGTGAATATAATCACTGTTTTCTTTTAAAGCAATTTCGCATAATAACTAAGATGAAGTGCTCTAGCTCTTGTAAAAATTAAAATATCTCTTAGCCTAAAGGTCATTCCAAACATGAATAAAAAAGCAACAGATTAAAATTCAAGTATTAAGAATTTGTTCATAAAATGTTTGTACAGAGCGGGCCTCTTTTTCGTAACTTTTTGTGCACTTTTACCAGTTTTTTCCCATTTTATAATAATAATAATTTCCTCTGTTCTCAATGCTAGGATTTTTTTCTTAAAATATACTAAATAAATCTAAAAATCAAAATAAAATCCTCATATCTTCATTTTTTTTTTAAAAAAAAAAAGCTGTCGCAAGTAGTCGGATACCTTAACATGCAAATAAATATTCTTATCAATTTCTTAGCAAGAACCTTTTCAATAAACATGCTTCGATAAATATTTTCTTCTCATTTGCATTAACAAATAAATAAAATGTGAATCCCTTACGCTTCTCACTTCAGTCTTTAATGTTATTAAATAGACAGCTTTCAACACAGAATCATATTTATTTACTTTACATAATTCATTTCTTAATGCACTTCAGTAGTTTTAATGTTGAAGCGATTATATTTCGTTTTCCAAAGAAGAAAAAGCATTAAAAATTCGTCAAATAAAAGAAAAATAAAACAGAAAATCGAATTGTGCTTCACGTAATCAAGGCTTAGAATAAATACACCTTCGTTTAAGAAAAATGAAATGAGAAACGAAAAGATTATTTAAGTTGACGGTGACTATTAATGAAGAAACAGTTAAAGTTGGATTTCTGATCATGCCAGACTCTCTAAAGTGAACCCATAAAATAATTTTTATGCTTTATTAACAAAAACATGGGTGATGTTTGTGGAGATATTTAAAAATAAATTTAAAAAATTAGAATTTATCCTTTGAGCGTTTATTTATTTATCAAATATTTATAGACTTTTTCTTGATGATGGAGGTTCAAAAATTATGGAAAGAACGAAATTATTTCGTTTTTGCTCATTTATTACATTTCACTTTTTATTTTGAATAAATCAACTTATGCTTTTTTGTTAGTGATTGACAGTGGCACACACAGAAATTTTCCAAGGGGAAAAGGAGGATCCAGGGTCGAAAGTCCACCATCCTCCTATCGTATTCTAATACGCCACCCAACATACTGTTTTGATTTTGAGGATTTTCGAACCAAAAAGCAGTAAAAAATAACTATTGAAAACATAATTAGCATAAATCAATATAATTAATTATTAATAACAAAAAAAAATTTTTAAAAATTTACTGTATATATAGGATTACAATCAATCAGAAAAAATCAAGGATTCCAGATCATGGGGTTAAGGAGTTAACGCTTAAGGTAATCAAGGTTAAGGAGTGCAGACCCGGGAATCCCCCCTTGAGGTGCACCACTGATAATTTATATAATTTAATTTTAATAAACTTGAGCCATTTTTCCAAGGCAGACTAAAATAAAGCCTACTTTGAATTTAACATAATTATTTTATCAAATTTTGTGTTACATTTTGAAAATGTAGAACAAAATTAAAATACTTGAAATTAGTAAAGTTTACTGTAAAACTAGCTTTTAGCCACCCACTTCAATAGATATTTCATGGTGTTTGTCTTTGTCTTTTATTTTAAAATGGACAAGGCTTGAATTTCTAAGACATAGCTATAGTCATCTTTTACGTCTTTGTAATGCCCACCCTCAGAAACGATTCCCGCCAAACATAATTTTAACGAATTTGTCCTCAACAAAATAAATATGCCCCCCAAATTTTAATATCTTAGGTCTTATAGTTAAAAAAACGGGATTTTTTTTTAAAAATTAACATGCCCCGTGCCCTCCACAACCTCACTTGGGTGTCCATTTCCTATATAACACATCATTAGAGGATTTCTTCACACCAATAGAAATAAGATTATCAAATTTCAAGTCTGTGGGCTTAGTTGAAAAACAGGAATCGTTTTTTCATCGATATGTCCCGTAACTCTCCGAAACTTCTCTTAAAATTCGATTTCCGTAAACATAGCTGTTAACGAATCTTTACTAAACAAAGACAGATGCTTACCAAACTTCAAATTTGAATGTTTAATATTTCAAAAAATTTGACGTATTTATAACGCCTCCTTAATTACCCAGTAATCCTTTCTTGTAATTGATTTTCTCAAACCCCGTTCTTTACTCAACAAAAAAAGCATGCTCATAAATTGTT
>BMAV01026844.1:0-82939 GCA_019973955.1 Trichonephila inaurata madagascariensis
ACAGTCTTTATGTGAATATAATCACGCTTTTTAAGCAATTTCATATATTAACTAAAATAAAGTGTTCTGTTTTTTAAAAAATTAAAAATACCTTTAACCAGAAGGTTTTTTAAAAATGAGTAAAAAACAAAGCCCCAAAATTGAAAATTTGTTCAAAAATTTTTGTACAGAATGTAAACCCATTTAGTAGTTTTTCGTAAAATTTTAATAATTTTACCCTTTTTTAGTAATAATAGTTTTGTTTTCTTCTAAATTTTGATTTTTCCTTTAAAAATATTTTAAAATCTAAAACCACAAAAAAAAAAAAAAAAATTCCTCATATCTCCTTTTTTTTTTTTTAAAAGTCTCAAAGTAGCCGGATGCCTTAAAATCACAGCCTAATCTTACTTAGAAGCTTTCAACTGAATCAAAAGATTTTATATCTTTAAATATTGATATTTATGTATAGATTTTGCAGTATATCACAATTTTGTTAACGTTTCGTATTAACGGTTTTAAAATAATTTTTTTTTCTTCCATTTTTATACTTTTTGTCTAGAAATAATAAATTATTTTTGTTTTAAAGAAAGAAAACAGTGTATTTTTATATTCATGTTGATCACATGCTGTGTAGTCAATCAATATGTATTTCTCGTTTCCATGAAAGTGTGTCTTTTTAGATGTAAACAATGTTTGTTTACAGCACTTTCGAAAGTGAGTTTCTTCGAATACATATACTAATTTATTATTTATGCATGTTTTTTCAAAATAAGTTTATTTAATTTAACAGAGTTAAGTTTAGTTTTACTTCCCTTTAAATTAGATTAGATTACATGTAAAAAAAAATTTATACATATCTTTCCTCGAAGAATGTTGTTGCTTTGTTTCTCACATGTTGGCAGAGCTGAAATGTAGTAAACAAATTAAATGAATGAGACTCTAGAAATCTATCTAGAAATATGATTACTTAAATGCTTTTAATAAGTAGAAAACTGGAGACTAAGGACTTTAATTCTAGAAATTAATCGACACAAAAAAATGTGGAGATTAACTTCAAAATAAATATTATTTTTTTTAAGAATTTTTTGTGTTTGATTGAATTTTTGTCACAAAAAGTTAGGCTCATTGAATTTCTTATACACACCTTTAGAACATTTTTAAGTCTTACATTTGCTGTATTTCAAAAATAAGGTTATTTTAAAAGTACTCTAGCTGAGACCAATGCATTTTTTTTGTTTTTATCACTATCACTATAGCGGCAATTTTTACCCTATTTAAAAAAAATTGTTTCATTTACTCACCATTACATTTTAGCTAATCTTTGGATTCTGTAATTTTTTAAAACAATAGTAATGATAAAGGTATCACAATAAAGAATGTCTTACTAAAACATTACTTTACTTTTGATTCTTTACTTTTGAGACTTATTTACTTTGGATTCTGTAATTTTTTAAAACAATAGTAATGATAAAGGTATCACAATAAAGAATGTCTTACTAAAAGGACTCTTTTATATGCTTTCTTAGATGTCGTCCTCGTCACTGGACAAAGGTTCGTAAATACGAGGTCCATAACCAGTAGCCTTAATGTTACTTCAAAGTGCAACGTTAATAAGTACTAACTCACTCCTATATTGCTGCAATTGGATTATGCCTTTACGCTTTAGAGACAGAGAGAGAAGCCACATATTTTTTAACCTTTACATTCCAAGTTAATTAAACTAAACATGAAATGTACACAAAAATCTCTTTAAAAAATCTTTAAAAAAAATTTGTATACAGTCGGACTCCAATTTTACGAACCCCTATTTAATGAATTTCGTGATTTAATGAATGTTTCGCTTTCCCCGATTAAAATGAAAAAAAACACACATTATTTTACGAATAATAAACCCCAAATTAAAGAATTATTTCAAAAATTAAAAAAATTATTAGTTTTTATTAAAAAAATTGATTTTTTTTTTCAAATGACATATACTTTTTACCTGGAATAGGAAAATATTTTTCTGGGAAGCTGCAAATTTCGATGAAAAAGGGTGAAGACCATTGTTAGACTTCACAGGTGCAGATGAGCTATGAGTGTAAATTTTCTTGTGAGTTTTGAATAGGACAGAAAATTCCTTTTTTACATCATCCTTCTTCAGAACGCTGGGGATATTTTAAGGTTTTAACGATTATGTTACATTTCATGATGGAGTGCTTATCAGTGCAAGTGAAGATGAGGAAATTGTTGATTTGTTGATGTCAATCATTAGCAATTCTGATGCAGAAACTGATAATGAAACTTTTATCAAAACTTTTACATTTTCTAATGCTTTACATTGCTTGGAAACTGTGAACACATACCTCATGGAGCAGGATATAAACGACGCAGTGTTTACTTTTCTGCATAGAGCAATACTACTCAAAATTGCAACACTCGCGACCCAATATTCAATCATAATTTTCATCGCTCCCTCCCCCTCCCATACAATAACAACGTACTAAATTCAATACTATACTTTGACGCTATAACTACGATAAGACTTTTACGTCTTAAGCAACTCCCCATGTATATAAACGTCTCGCTAAGGCAAAGTGTTTATTTCCCTTGACGTATATATACGTCTTTCCGAAGTAAGATCTTTTCTGTGCACTGCTATCTGTAAAATTGTTCCGAAGACTTTTGAATGCTATAAACGGACCTTGACAATGTTTACGAAGGATATACTTCTTCCAGATTATTTTTGTGCTTCTTTATTCCTTCCTCCTTTTCCAATACATCACATACGCATGCCTACGTGGAAAACGGTTGGCCTTTGGGAAGCGAATCGCGAAGCTTTTGATCGGCAGTCAAGGTTTAATTATAAACCGTACAAAAATTGTCAAGATAAGTGTTAGTTTTTGTTTTAAATTATATATATATATATATATATGACAAGCCCATGGGGTCACTGGTAATTAATAAACTTGTTTTTAATTCAGTATTATTACATTACTTATAAAATACATTGAGTAGCACCAATATATTTAAAAGTGTTTAACCAATATATTTTGTTTGTTTACTTTCAGTACATTAGTATTTTTTTAAATAATGTTTTGTTCTCGACTTTTCAATATGCTCGTCCTCCTCTTGTAGAGTTGTCACGCCCCCAAAGGGGTCACGCCCCATAGTTTGAGAAACGTTGGCATAGAGACGAAAAAAGAACTCTTTCTAATCAGAAATCTAAAAGATTGTCAAATATCTATGAGTCTGTATTGTAAAATTTCCAATTGAATGATACGCAATAATTCAGTAACAGTATTTTTTAACGATTGAATAAAAAGTTTGTAAAACTCATTTGTTTTTGTTTTTACTATAATACTATATTCAAAACGAAAAACACAAATTTTTTTAAACCCGTCATTTTAAACCAATTTTTTAAAATTTTTGTGCAAAATTTGGATAATACCATTCTACAAACGAAAAATCATTTTCCTGCGATTATATTTAAAAATGACGACATTTTTAAATGTTTTATTAAAAATTTAAGTATTTTTTGAAAAATCGTAAAAGAAGTTTTAGGCATTTTATTTTTTAAATGACTGATTCTATAAAAGACAAAAGCTTGAACTTTCTTAGTGTAAAATATCGATTCAATAGCACGAAAAAAAAATCATACGGAACGATTTAGAAATCAATTTCATGAGAACGCATCGATTTTGACTCATTTTAGGAAAAATTGTAAAAAATAGAAAATTTTCTTTAAAAAAAAATTATGCCATATCGTGGTGGAATAAAGGATCTTTCCAATTTAGTAATTATTTTTTGTCTCAGATCTATAGAAAGAATAAGATGGTTTTTGAAAAAGTCGAAAAATCGGAACTTCTTTCAGCTCAATCCGATAAGCTGCTCGGCAAAATTAAAAGCTAACATTCGTAAAAGGTTTTCAATTAATATCATTTTAAAAAATTGCGATATCGGATATAAATGGTGACTGTCATCCAAACTAAACGTGTGTACAAAATTTCAACTCAAACGGTTGAAGACATCAGCTTCAAAATTGAGTTGCAAGATTACACCCGAAAAAATTACTTTAATTAATATCTACACTATTAAAATTCGAAGGTAAACAAACGTATGCGACTATTCGACTATGTGTATCTTCTCACGAACCGCACGATCCAGAAACTCGCCGAAGGTGCAAAAGTTCGGGAATAACCCGAGGGGGAATCCGTTTTAAACATTTATAATCTGAAAGTGCAATTAGTTAAAAAGATAATTAAAAACCTTGAAATGCATAATTATTGCCATTTTTTCCTGGCTGGCGGCGAAGTTCAAATTTTTCGACCTTTTTCTTTTTATCCCAACCGCTTTTAAAACACGATCTAATTTATTTTATAAGACTCAGACAAAAAAATTCATTACAGAATCGGAAAGATCATTTACTTCACCACGATACGGTATGATTTATTTTAAAAAATATTTTCTATTTTTTACGATTTTTTCTAAAATGAGTCAAAATCGATACGTTTTTAAGAAAATAATTTCTAAATCGTTCCCTGTTAATTTTCTTTCCCGTTAATAAATTGATATTCTACGCTAAGAAGGTTCATGATTTTCTCTTTTAGAATCAGTCATTTAAGTTATCCGACTACGTTTGGAACCGTGATTTTAAAAAGCGCATAAATGGATAACTTTCATGATATTTAGTGTCACTCAGATTAGAATACATACATAAAATTGTTTTAAGGACATTTTGACAAAAAAAAATTATTTAAATACAATATTTTGGCATAAAATTAACTTAGAATGATCTTTTTTCAAAATGTTCTCCTTTTGTGAAAAATGCTTCTATTATAATAATATTTCGCCTGCATATAGCTCAGACCTCTCTACAGAGGCTCAACTAGAATTTTTGAAAAATTCACATTATTATAAGAGTTATCACCGATTAAAATAATTATTTGCGGGTTTTTTTTAAAAAAATTGCTCCCCTCTGTGGTCGTAAAAGTAAAATATAGATAAACCCACACACTTCTAAGTTATATATTTCAAAAGTTATATATATATATATATATATATATATATATATATATATATTTGCGGTTTTGCAAAAAATAGTCAAAATTATATTTAAATACTTAATAATTTCTTTATTCATAAAAATAATCTCATGAAACTTTTTTTCTGTGTGTAGAACAATATTATCTGGAATCTACAAAGATTTAAAAAATTGCTTTAAAATTACGGTTTAAAAAAAAATTGTGTTTTTCGTTTTTTTCCCTTTTTGCAAGAAATATTTAAGCATTATTTTTGTTACATTTTTTGTTTAAAAATTACCATTTTTTGCAATCGTTATATGAAGTTTGAAGGCATTAACTTAAAAATGAAGTTCCGTAAAAAAATATTTAAACTTAAAAAAATAACGCAATGCGAAATTGAATATCTCTTCCATTTATTTTAAAGGTCTTTTATTTCTTTTTTTTCCGAGGATTTCGTGGATCGATCGCTTAGAGCGCTGGATTACTAAATTTTGTACCCGGGTTCGAAATAACATCTTAGCTTAGTTTTTAAGATTTTTTATAAAAATATTCAAAATTTCATTCCCGCATTTATTAACTTCGCCAGCACTTTTGTAATTAGAAAGAAAATTTATTTCGAAAATGATTTTTAAAAAACTCATACTTTGATCTTTTACAGTTGGTGATTTAAAAAATAAATCTCGAAAGCTCTTTGTTTAAGAATTTTTTTTGTGCAATAATTTATTACTTTTTCTGACACTAGATGGCTGCACGTGTCAAGCTGCTTAAGAATCTGTGAATGTTCACTTAATCTAGAGATGTGATAGCGAGAGGGTAAGGGGAATTTCCATGATATGTTTTGCATTTAAAAATGTTCATGCAACGCTGGGGATAAACCTGTCTGACAAAGAAGCGTAAAAATTTCGAAACAGGGAATTTTTTGTTATACACTCGGTAAAAGCCCAAACAACGTCGGGCTAAGCGGAGGAAGAGGAGGGAATCGGAAGTCATTTTGAAAAAGAGTAATAGAAGTACTGATTTTGTGAAGGAAAGGGAAAATTTATAGATTTAGATAAAGCCCGTGAAACGCAGGGCCAAGCAGCTAGTCTTTTTAACTAATTGCGATATCGGAATACAAATGGTAAAAACATGCATTGTCATTCAAACTAAACGTGTATACAAAACTTCATCTCAATCGGTTGAAGACATCAGCGTCAAAATTGAGTTTCAAGATCCCCCCCACGCGAACATTTTATATTGCAAGTTAAATAAAAACTTGTAAAATATAACATACTTTGTATGTATACAGAGAGGAAATATTGTAAAATATCTCGTAGTGCACACAAATCAAATGAATTTAAAAAATATTTTACACGAAAGAATAGTAGATTGTGGCGTGGTGTATCAATCCCCGGACCTCTCGTAAGCTAAGCGAGCGCTCTACTATCTAAACTACGATTCCTCTGTCTACACCTGTGTTACTGTAAACATGCTCACCTTAACACCTGAACAAGATCGTTACAGTAACTAGGTCAATTAAAAGTGTTACGGGATAAACTAGAATCGAGTAAAAAGATATCATAGAATGTTTCAAAGTAAATAGAAATAGCTTGATAAATCTGCCCTTTTTAGTGTTCCCTCTAGAACAGCAAAATTATAACATGCTTTGTATCTACATATGCTGAGTGGATGTATTGTAAAATATCCCGTTGTACAAATCAAACGAATTTCAAAAATATTTTACACGAAAAAAAATAACAATTGGAGGAATGGGATATCGATCCCCGGACCTCACCCATGCTAAGCGAGCGCTCTAACGTCTGAGCTACGCTCCCGGTCTACTCCTGTGTTATTATAATGATGCTCGCCTTAATGCCTGAACAAGATCGAAAAAGTAACTAGGTCGATATCAGAATATAAATTGTGAAAACATGCATTGTCGTCCAAACTAAGCGTGTATACAAAATTTCAGCTCAATCAGTTGAAGACATCAGCTTCAAATTTGAGTTGCAAGATTCCACCCGAACAAACTACTTTAATTAATATCTTTTTAACTAATTGCGATATCGGGATATAAATTTCCAAAACATGCATTGTCATCCAAACTAAACGTGTATACAAAATTTCAGCTCAATTGGTTGAAGACATCAGCTTCAAAATTGAGTTGCAAGATTCTACCCGAACATTTTACATTGCAAGTTAAATAAAAGCTTGTAAAAAGGTAAAATTTCTCAGTGCTAATTTCACAGAAAACGCCCAACCCTCACGATTGTGCGGGTACCGTCTACGTTCCTGGGGGAGGGGGGATTTTTTTAATACTTTCTCAGTGACATTGGGGTCAATATAGTATTAATAATCCCAAGAATTTAATATTTAAAGATAAAAATAATTAGGGTTTTAACGGGATTAAAGGGATATACCAGCCCATCATGTCGAAAAAGTGTTAAAACAAGCCGAAAACTGATTTACACAGAAAATATTGCCTACGTATTTGTGATAAAGAAACAACCGTTATTTCTAAAATTATTACTGTTTTTGCGATCTGTCGGTGACTCTCTAAGAAACAAAAAAAAAACAAAAAACGTACAATTTGGAAATATTTGCTGATTTATTTCAGAAATCGCATTCAAAAGCTTGCTAAAGTAAGTTTTTAAATATTAGAGAGGAAAATTATAATTAGAAAAAGTACAAATATAAAAAAAAGATCTGTAGAGCAAAACATAGAGAAACTAGCCGACTGATATATTGCACTCACAATTCAGTTAAAAATTGCATTATGCACCAGACGGTTAAAAAATCCATCCTGAAAAACTACTGTTGTTTTCTAATCTCTTCACAGTTCACAGCATGCAATTTTGAGAAAACATACAAAGATGTTTATAGATAAATATATATCCTAGATGTTCAAATTAACAATTTCATAAACATATATCTCCGAACTGGCAATTATACCTAAAAGTTAAAAGAGGAAGGTAGTAAATATGGGGAATTATTATAACTGGTTTGGAGGCAACTGAAGTTTCCGTTATGGACAACTTAGCTTTTAAGAATCCGAAAATGGATTAATAACTATTTAAATACACTGATACAAAATATTCCGAAGAGAGATAAAATGGAATTTTGAAAACTATTCTTTTTCTTAGCAAGACAAAAGCCTGGAGCATGAAGCAGAAGCTGAAAGGCTTTGGTTTCTTTATCACACTTCTAGGCATTCATTCCTTTAGTCATCGGATTTAAATCCGATTAAACTATCAAACGAATAATGAAATTGAAATTATATAGAACACAAATGTCGCAATTTCAAAATCATTTTGAAATAAATTTAGAAACTCAATGGTAATTCACTGGATTATTAGAAAAAAAATTCGTTCATTTTTTTCCCTAAAAGACTAAATGTAAGAGGTCACCTTACAAATGCGTAGGGTGGGCTAACAATTATAACTTTTACTAATTTATTCTCTGTTGAAACCGGAAGATATTCTTTAACATACAATGTCCATTTTAATTAAAATATTTGAAGTAACTTATTAAGCTTAATATATACCATTTTGTTATAGCAAAATTATATTTTTTTGTATTAAATATTTTTTTTATTTTGAGAGTAAACTTGGAAGGTGCGCCCATGCGTTTGACTGAGTAAAGAATTGACAAATAAGGATATTTGGTTATATATTTCATCATTGTGTTGCCGTTCTAGATATTAAGTTCTTAATTTTTTTTAATCAAATGAAGACGTTTATTATTATTTTTTATATTTACACATTTTGTCGCTTCATGAAGAACTGCTATTGCAATGGGTGGATTCGAATATCTCTGAGTTCCTTCACGGTGAAGTTGCATTTTTGTGTATATTTATCTATGAATTCCTTTTTTGTTTTCCTTCTTCAACTGTCACAAGTGTCCTTCATTGTATTGGATTGATAGAGCAAATAAAAGGGTTATTTTCCGCAGATCAATGGAGTACTTTTTTCACACTATTTTGCACTTTCAGCTTTTTCGAAAAATGTTAACATTCCACATTTTTCTTCTTCGGTATTTTATAAAACTTGAATTAAATAATTGATTTATGAGTGGCTTTAAAATAAATACATTTCAATGTAGTTCCATATTAAAACAATAAAATTAATATAATGTATGGTTTCTTGATGATTACTTTCACCATTTAACTAATTTTCGAACAGCGCGATGAGTGTAAAGGAAAAGAAAAATTCACAACCAAATTTAATTTTATGAAAAGAAAATTTGTTTTTTATAAATTCTAATGGGAAATACTGAGCATTTGGTTGGAATCGAAATTATACATTTAACCTTATAAATAATTTTGTTTTAACCCTGAAGAGTGTTCCTTAAAAATAAATACCTTGGACAACTCTGTGAGAGACAAATCTCACTACGCACATATACATACATGTATGTGTTATGAAACCTTTGGAGCTTGTTCTTTAAAAAAAAAATCTGTTTTTATTGTTGTTTCTAATGCCACCTGTCTGATGTAGTCAGATCGAGGCCCACGAAATTCATCGTGGCAAGGGGCTAGAAGTACGCCTGTCGTTGGCCTTGAGAACCATACAGGTGACAGTACGAATTAGCTCGGTGAAATTCCCCGAAGGGACGATAAATGGCGACACCACCGATCTCCACAGACCGCAATTTAGGAGTGGAACTGAAGGGGAGGGAAATAGTCTCCAGTCCCCTGCACTCGTGATTCAGCCCACAAGACTTCCGGACCACTGATTTAACGAGCACGTACTCCGTGTGTAATCGGAGGGTATTTGCTGGCATCGGGCATCGATCCCAGGCCTTCCGGTCTGGAGTCCAATGCTATAACCACTAGGCTACCCACAGCCCATAAGAAACACAGAAACAAACCAGCACCACCACAACAACAACAAAATCTGTAATTTTGAAGAGCTAAGTAGTGCTAAAATCAAGAATATATAAGTGCAACATGTGTATAAGGACTAATGTGAAATTATATCATATCACAATAGTAACAACTAAATGTAATATAACAAGCAGCACAATGATTTAAAATGGTAAATTTTGTAAATTTAAGCCTTAGAGAAATATAAAGAATGAGACATTCAATGACCTTCAAATTGAAAATTTAGGCCTCATCAGATTAGATCCCTAGACACAACAAAATGCAAAAATAGGAAATTCAAAACCTATTATCAATTTTTATAAAGAGAAAGTCCATTGATATACTAACCAGGATAATGTGGCCCTAGCATATGGGCAAATTTACAGAAGATATATTTTTTTTTCTTTTTTAAAAATAGAATGAGAAAGAATACTGAGAAGTTAAATGCTGCAAAAATCGAATTTAGCTATGCTGCGCTAAATAATTAGTAAAAGAATATACAAAATATTTTTAATTATGAATTAGATTTAAGAAGAAATTTAGATAAAAAGTACATAAAATTAGCCTTGACGCAACAATAAAAACTAAATCATAATTTTCCTTTATTTCAGTACACACAACAGAAACGGATATATTACTATAAACGGAAATAAAGAATTGCCTGCTTAGGAGCCTAAAAATAATAATAGAATAATGAAGTAAGAATTACTACAGCCAGGCTTCTTATTTTGTAAATTGTTACCTAAGCTAGAATTTTGCTTAAGGTATCCGACTACGTTTGGAACCGTGATTTTAAAAAGGCGCATAAATGGATAATTTCCATGATATTTAGTGTCACCTAGATTAGAATACATGTATAAAAGTGTTTTAAGGACATTTTGTCAAAAAAAATTATTTAAATTAATATTTCGGCAAAAAATGAACTTAGAATAACCTTTTTTCAAAATGTTCTCTTTTTGTGAAAAATGCTTCTATTATAGTAATATTTTTCCTGTATATAGCTCAGACCTCTGTTCTGAGGCTCAACTAGAATTTTTGAAAAATTCATTTTATTTTCAGTTATCACCATTTGAAATAATTATTGGCGTTTTTTCTTAAAATTTCTCCCCTCTGTTGTCGTAAAACATGGATAAACTCACTTCTAAGTTATATAATTCAAAGATTCTAGTTGAGCCTCTGTACAGAGGTCTGAGCTATATGCAGTCAAAATATTATTATAATAGAAGCATTTTTCAAAAAAATCAGAACATTTTGAAAATGGGTCATTCTAGGTTCATTTTTTGTCAAAATATTGTATTTGAATAATTTTTTTATTGTAATACTACCCTTAAAACAATTTTATATACATTTTATAATCTAAGTGACACTAAATATCATAAATATTATCCATTTATACACTTTTGCAAAATCAAGGTTACGAACGTAGTCGGATACCTTAAAATTAAATGTTTCAATATACAAACAGTAATATTCGATATTAAAATCATTATATTAAAAAAGGTAATAATTTTTTAAAGAAATAATAAAGAATTACAAAAACGCACAAAATAATTTTCATTGAAATGTATTTATTTAACTTGGTAAATTTAATAAACTGAAAATCAGTGTAGTATTTTTTTACTGTTTTTTGCTAGAGCAACAGCAAAGTTTGCTTAATTTTTTTTTAATGCTTCTTTTGGTAAGCCTTACTTCCTTACAAAGTCTCTTATGAAGAAAATATATATAATTGCATACATTCCCATAAATTTCGTTTTAGTTGTATTACCCCATATATATATGAAAACAGATATTTCATTCGTTATAGATTTAAAATTTTTCTTCATTTTAAAAGAAAGGCAGAATCACATAATAGCATTAGAAAAAAATATTTAGATTCCTTCGATTTTATTCCTACACATTTGTGAAAGTTTAAAAAAAATTCTAGTTCTATCATTTCCTTGAGATTTCAGTTTCTAAGAAATTCACAAAAGACTTTTGGGTGTAAATGTTCTTCTTGTACTCTCTGTAAAAGCAAATTTTATTTTTTAACAAATTAAGTTTCTTCAGAGAGGAGAAGAAATATACTTTTAACTTTAAAAAGTTAGTTGATCTTTTCTTTAAATATTTATGAAAATGGACTTTACAAATTCTATGACCATAAAAATTTTTAACTCACTTTGTGAGTATAAAAAACACTTTTTGGGAAAGTTTTCTTAAAATATTTTTCAATAAGCAATGTTTTTATCGTGAAAAAAATAATCTTTTAAATTATATTCCTTGAAGCGATTGTTGAAAATAAGGATTTTATTAAATTTTGTTCCATTTTATTCGAAAAGAATCTTGCTACTGATCTTATATCACAAGAAATTAAGAATGACAGTTTTTAACAGCTTAAATTCTTTTGCATCAATGAATGCTTTTTTTTCTCTGAAAATTTTCCAAAGGAAAAAAATATATATTAAAGCACATACAAGATTAGTATTAGAATGAAGTGTTTTTCTTGCATAGTCGCAAATTAGATTCTTGGATATTTATATATTAAATTCTTGGCTATTTTTTATATAAATAATAACTTCAAAGATTTTAGAATGTATTATATATTACAATTCTACACATTATATATTACAGATTATATATTAAATCAATTCACCATGATAGAAATATGCTTTTGAATATTTATTAAATTTGAAGCACTTAAAATTTCGACAATGATTCTTAAATTGAAATTCAATATAAACGTTCAACTGAACCAAGCTTTTCATATATCTCATAAGCATTTAATTATATTGCAATCAATAATATGCTTATGATTATAGAACAAATTACTTAGATAAATACACTGTTGTTAATTTGTGCAGAGTATTCAAAGATATTGGAAAAGGAGTTTGAAAGACTTATAACCTTAATAGTTATAACTTTAATCAAATGTAAATCGCAAATAAAAACTACTTTGAATTCCAAAGTATAAATTCAGTTTCATTACGGTCTTCTATATCACTGATATAATTATGTATTCGCGAAATTTTATTTCGGGATATTGTTTATAAATTTTATTCATCATGATCCAAAAAATAGACATTTTTTTTCTCATTTGGAATATATTTTCTTATATCAATTAATTTAAAAATAAAAGATGCATTGGATACCATATTATTTGAAGTAAATAACCAAACTTTTTTGGTTTTTGTTTTTCGTAATCTCTTAATTTCAAAATAGTTATTTCTTACGAAATGTAATGTATATTATTCAAAGTTCTAAAAACATTAAAATAGATGTCTAAAAGTTTCCAATTTAGCAGTCAGTATTTATTGAAATGCAAAACATATAACTCTTATCTATTTTTTAACTTTTATTATAACGGGAAAAATTTTTAATGTAGAACCATACATACTTGTGCACAGATTAATAAAATAACACACTCATATTCCACGCTTCGAAATAATGCTACGAAAAAAAATAGGAACATAAATATCAATTTATATAATTTGCGGTATAAATATAGTAAGTTAATATTTATATTAGAATTTGATAAAGCGTTCGAAACAAAATTATTACTTTTTAACTATTCCTTTAGTAACTTAAATAAAGATATTTCGATATACTGCCTCTAAGCATTAAACAGGATTCTATATGTATCTTAGAGAATAATTTTGAAGCCTGTTTTTCCATTGTATTCAATAATAATTACGTATTTCACTTTATTCTAATTTCAAATCTTAGAGTTTGTTATTTTCTTTTTCAATACTTTTCTATAGCATTCAAAAAATGGAATAACTCACAAAAACGCCTTTTGAAAACAATTAATTATTAATTTTGTACTTTAAGGTGAAAAAATATATAAACTCAATAAATATGCATAAATTCCTTAAAATATTTTGTTTTTAAATTGACCTTGGATGTTAAGATGCTAACAGACCGAGGCAACAAACAACACGCCCAAATTCTATTAAGAAGAAAAAATATATTATAGCTCTCAGTATAAATAGTAGACATTGGGATGAAGAAGACAGCATTTGTTAAAGAGCTCTCCAACTCTCATGGATTACTTTAAAAGAGTCTTGGTAAGTGTACAAAGCTTATATTTCAAGATTTTACGGTTTGGTTAAAGTACTAATAACGAGTGGTAAATCAAGTAAAAATGTAGATCTTGACAATTATTTACACTTTTAAAAGTTTTAGGTAAAGTAACATAACAAATTCTTTAAATATTATATTTACTTTAGTACGCTATAATAGTTATTACTCAAAAAATATATCCGAGCTATATATATTGCATATTTTCAGAGAAGGTATTTTTTATTATAAAAGAACTCAACTCCTTGATATTCAACTGAGATTAGTTGTGAAAAATCGTTGATTTTTTTAAAATTATTAATAAGGTTATTTTATAAATTCTTTTCAATTAAACGTCAAATGCATTCTTTTTACGACTCAGAATAACTCTAATTAATGAAATTCAACAATAACTCAATTTTTTCTCTAAAGTGTTAGAATTAGTGTAAATTATATGTTTTTTCTATTCCAATTTACTTCCTAGCTTGTAGCGTTTATAATGAAAATATATCATTGCATTCTTAGGAAATACGCAAAAGAACTTTTATAAAAGTGACACTTCACAAAACGTTTCTGAAAATTTTCTTTTTTAGCAGGGTGCCTTTTTCTTGTTATTGAAAATTGAAGAGATCTCAGCTGAACAGGATTACATTCTTGTAAGATTTTATTGAACTTTATATTTGAATATTTTCTGTATAAGCTCCCTTAAGAAATAAATATACTAATGATTTATAATAATGGTAATGATGAACTATTTCAGTACAATTCTTTAAAAAAAATTTTTAAATAAACCCATTTTGAAAAATACTATGAATGTAAATTTCTATCATATTCTATCGATATCTAAAAAGTAAGAACGCAATAATTTTATTAAGATATTAAACGCTCTATATTTGTCAGTTACAGTATTATATGACGATCAATTTATAAACTAAATGGAAAGCAAAGATCTCAAAACATGCATAGATAAATAGCATATATTAAGAATCTTATTTATTAAGCAGCGTATAAATGTTAATCAATTAAGGCTGTCGGGCATACGAATTTTCAAAAAATTATCGATTTTTCACTTTTTTATAATTTTTAAAAGCTCAAATACTTCTGTTTAAAAGGATATATATTATGAGGAAATATGATAATTAGAAGTATTTTTATTATTTTTTTATAATGAAGCTACTCCTTGACGCGCATAAAATGAGCTATCCTAGAAGCACCTGTGTTTCCCCTTGCATAAGTTTCTGATGAGCGTAAATCCATATGATATTCAAGTGAAAAAATTAGTGTATTGGGCTAGTCGAAAAGTGTATGGATATACGTCTTGTAGATTTCAAAAGCGAGACAGGGGAAAAAAAAGTTAAGTGAAGAAAGTAATAAGTGGTCGTAACCGACTCATCGACATTTTAATATCAAATTTCAAAGATATTATAGTATGGTTATTAGAAATAATATGAATGATCTACACAGCTTGAAAACTGCTGTATGGGCTGTTTATTTTCATCTCCCGTCTTCAAATGAGAGCCCTCTCCATGGGTAAGTCCCAAGTGGCAGGCAAATGTCTAGTGCAGGTTTCAAAACATTGCGAAGCTGGTCGCAACGAAATGAGTTATGATCATTAACACATACACACATGCTATATACCATGATGATAAAATGGAGACAATTTTTAGAGATCTTTGTGATCCCATGTTATTAATAAAATGCTTACATAGAAAGACCCAGAACCTAAATGAGTCATTTATTAACACCATAATGTTCAGTGATTCCAAGATCTACATTTGTGAAATTAAAAACTCTAAATTTAGGGGTAAATAGGGCTATTGCATAGTTCAATATGAGTCAAGAAACAAAATTAATGATCTTAAAACATTGTGATAGTGAAACAAGATATATATATGCTTCCTGCTTGCCAGATACACACGTAGGATTTGTGTAGTCTAAACGAAAGCATCTTGGAGATCCCCCAAAAAAAAAAAACGCAAAATTGAGAAAATAATGAAAAAAACGAAAATTAGAATAGTCTTTTGTATGAGCAGAGAGTTAAAAAAGCTTTTATATGCTTGAAAGTATTAAAAAGTAAATGCTCAAAATGCGACATTTACTTAATGTCCTCTATTTTCTCAAAATGTATTATTTTTCACTTTATGTACCGTTTTCTCAAAAACTACTAGTCATATAGGCCTCAAATTTTCAGTGAGTGTATTATTTTCTACCATATTTACACATTTCAAAGGGAGGAAATACAGGTCTAGCAAACATTTTAGAGGCACTCTTTTAAAACTAATTTAGGGGAAAAATTGGACAATTTTTAAAAAATTCACAATTAATTTAATTTTTAACAAAAATACAAAACCCTATGTTAAAGTGTTATTGATGGTACACATAATCTACTGTAGTCGTCTTTATCCATGAGAAGTAAGTAGTTTCTGAGGAAAAGGTACATAAACTGACGCAATTTAACATGGGCTTCTACGGACGTGTAGGACTCCCTTAATAATTTCCCGATTCCTTAATTTATGCAATACATTTTTTTTTCTAATATTTATAAAAATAAATGATTTCCCAATTTTTATGTCACTTAATTTTTGATGAATGTGCTAGTTGTTTAAGTATCAGTTGAATGCAAACATCATATAAAAGCTGCTTGGTTGGCTAGCTGGTAAATTTTTTTCGACCTGTAATTACTTTTACATCTTTAAAATATTAATTACATTGAAAAATAATATTGTTTCGGACTTTTTCCAAATGATATCGAGGCTCAATGTTGGTGTGATGGAAAAGTTTAGATAATGAAATGCCAGCTCTGATGTTTTCCTTATCAATAGCCCACTGTTTAAAATTAAGAATTTCAGTTCCAGTATTTCTTGTGTAGCTTTAAAAAGCGAAACAAACATTCAACACAAAATAACGTTTCTCTTTTAATTAAATTATTAATCATGAAACAATCGATGATAGGATTTCGGCGACAGGCTATTGAGGATGGATACCCTTGGGGATCTTGAGTGCTGATTGGGTGCAGCGTATTTGAACTGGCCGCCTTCGGGTCCACAGTGCTGGTCTTAGACCACTGAGACGAAAGGATCAATAAGGTGTTAATTTTGTCTCGATTGGTGAAAATATGAACAATTTTAAAACAGTTTACCTTTTTAAATTTAAATGTGTCAATTCGAATCTTTTACACATTATTTACAAAGGATTATGGTTTCAAAAAAGTACAAAATGTTTGAAATATAATCACAATTTTAAAAATTATAAAAATATAAAAATAAAAAAGAATTTTGTAATAAATATTAGGTAATTTTTGTGTTACGCAAGCTATTTTCTAAATTAATAGTCTTTGATGTATAAAACTTTATAGAATTGTGAAATGTAGCATATTCCTTAAACCCTACTAATTGAAGAATAACATTATATCTTTTGTATTTTAAAATTTTTGAAAAATATTGAGAAATTTTTTTAAAAAATTTAAATGTGCATTTTTTAAAAAATATAATTCATTATTCTATTTATATAAAAATACTATAGCGTAATTGTTATATATTAATTTATAAATTAACTATATTGTTGTAAGAATTTAAAGCTACCTATTTTACATAGAAATAAATATGGACGTAAAACTTTAATTATTTTATAAAATGATTCTTTATTTTCACATGCTTATAATTTTTAAATTATGATTATATTTTCAAAACATTTTACACTTTTCTGCAGCCCCATTTCTTCATAAATAATGTGTAAAAGATTCGAATTATTTAATTTTAAAGAGCTATATGTATTTGAATATTGTTTATATTTCAGCCCTCTAGAGTAAGTTAACACCCCTGAGACTCCTTAAGGCTTTTATTCATGTCCTTATTAGGTGTTTTAAAACTTTACAGAGTCAAGTGATGCAGATGTGAATAATACTACATACATTTAAAAGTTATCGTTCCATTTTTATTTTTATGGTTCTAATTTCTTTGAATAATGGCTGTGATATAACATTTTTTACTGTATTTCTCCTAAGATTCAATTATGAGTTTTAATTACTTAGGAATCAATATATTTTAAGGAAAAAGAGTTTAATTTTAAAGCTTGTTACAGCAATAATGTTTGCAATACTAACGACATATTTTTTATAACTATGCATTAAGCTAAGTACTAATTAAGAAAAATAAAAATAGACCATTTTTATTATTCGAACACGTATATAGACCAGTGTTCCTCAAACTTTCTATACTTGTGACCCAATTTTCAATCATAATTTTCCTCGCGCCCTCTTACATAAAAAATAACAATGTATTGAATTCAATAATAATGTACTTTGACGTAAAGCTAAGATGTTACTTTAATTATAAACCATACAAGTTATCAAGATAAATGTTAAATTTTGTATATAAATTTATGACATGCCCAAAGGACCATTGGTAATTATTAAACTTGTTCTTAACTTAGTACTGTTAAATTAATTATGAAACACATTGTGCAGTACTGGTACATTTATAAGTGTGTTATATCGATGTAAATGTATTTTTATTTTTATAGTTCAGAATAAGATTTTATTTGCTTCCTCTTTTCAGTAAATTAATTATTTTTTCAGTAAATCTTTTTATTTTCGACTTTCTTAAGGCCGCCCCTCCTTAGAGTTATCACTTCCTTAGGGCGCGCCCCACAGTTTGAGAAACACTGATATAAGCTGTTTTAAATATATATTGAAACTATGAATATTTTTCCAGGATGAAAATTATTACTCTTTTCAACATGATTCATATGACGAAGGACAAGACAGAAATGAAGAATTTCAAACAGGGCCTTTCCACGATATATATTTTATAAAAGGACCATCAAAAGAATCACAAAAGTTCCATTTTGATGTGGGTGACTACGGCTATCAAAATAATATGCATTCTAATATGGTAAAAACTAATCCGAATATTGACACAAATTATTTTCATTTTGGATCAAATGAATGGCATTCAAACAATTTTGATAACAGTAAATATGAACAACTTTCACAGCACCAAATTACGGATACTGTAATAAACTTGGACGAGCAGGGACTCCATCAACCAAGTATCATTCATTTTAAACCTTCACAGCTTAATGTCAGCTTTTCATACTTGAATGAAGATAGAAATGAACATGAGAATCATGTGAAAAACGTCTATTTGCCATCTTCAATAAGCTCTCTTGAAGAGCTACCACAAGAATTTATTCCATTGAATAATCCGGGATATTTTTCACCACTTGAAGATTTATACTCTGATGTCTATGATATTAAAAATACAATACCGGAAACGGATACTTCATCTGTAAACTACCCCGAGTCTAACTTACCAATTTTTCCATTCGATCATGCATTTGAATCGCAACGAACAATTATTCCAGTCCCTTATGTGCCTCATTCGCAAGTGAAAAATATTTCGTATGCACCAAGCAATATGCCAGTTAAAGTTAAAAATGGTTTTGCTAATGTTTCAAACGCTGTATCTCTCAAACAACAGTACACTTCTTTTTCAACAGGAGCAGGTCAGTCCTATTCTAATTTAAAAACAAATTACCGAGAAAATACTGTTGATCAAAATCAGAATCGAACATTATCTGGATCACCTCATCATATATCAAGTGAATCTCCTGCAGACGAGCTGAATTTGTTTATGAACCCAAAGTCAAAAACTAATACAGAGTTGAAAAACATGTCTCTCCTACTGAATGATTTTAGATTGAATTCTAATAAATCTAAGACATTAGGCTTAATAGAATCATTAGATTCTCTTACGAAATCTATACCATTGACTTCTTCATTGAATTCAACAGCAATTCAACTAAAAAATGAAAATGACTCCAATTATCGCAGTCTACATTTAAGTTCAGGTGATTTCCATACATCTATGAATAATACAGATAATAACTTTCGGCCTCTTTTTACATTGAACTCGACAAAAAATGTGAATGCTCAGCTAGAAAGAAATAATACGAATAAAACTAATGCAACGAAATTAATAATAGATGATAAAATTATTGAGGAGGCTTCAAAACTAGTTTCGGATCCAGACCCGTTTTTTAATGTCATTGATGACACAAATATGTTTCACAGTATATCACCGATGTCTATTATAAATAACTTATCGGAAAAAAATAATGATGGCAATAATATTATTGATATTATCGAAGAAATCGTGAACATAACTTACACAGAACCCCAATTAAATATTGAATATTCAACAGGATCACAGGACTCCAACTCGAATTCCTCCATATTTCCTAATATTTCAGGAACTGAAACAACAACCCAGATTCTAAAGCTGCAAAATTCAACTTTACAATATCTCAAGACAACAATACCGAAAGAGATTATCAACGATATTGAAGAGGAAAGATTTTCACCAACATATCTTAACTCCTCAATTGGTATACATTTTATCCCTAACAGTCCACTTGAAAGCACAAAGGATGAAACCTGAAAGCTCTTTCAGGAGATATTGAAGACAATTTCCCATTTGAAGAGTTAACAACTGTCTTAAATTTTGATGTAGACATCTCAACATTTGATGAACTGAAAAATTCTTCAGACATGAAATTAATTACATTAAATGAAGGCTTTCATTTGTCAAATAGTTCTCAAGACATTTCAACTTCTGTTCCAAATTCCGCAAGTCTTCCCAAATCCAGAATGATTACTTTTACCACTGAGTTAAATGATTCCCTAGAAAGAAAAGAAACCAACAAAACAGATAACAACAATATAACAGCAAATACTGATTTGAATGAACTAATTCAAACAATCAGTCCAATGTCGCATATAACTCTTCCAAACAGTTTGATCGAAGCTATTGAAAACGACACGAATCCATCTAAACTCGTGCGTTTCAACAATCCAAAGGTTATAAATGAGACAGACACAGTTCTTTCCAATTCAATTTTTGGAGAACTCGAGAAAAATGCATCTTTGGAACTTGGAACAAATGAAACAGAAAAACAAATTTTGCTTTCTCATATTCATCAGCCAGTATTAGAATTGAAGATGAAAAACACTGCAGTTGATGATTTAAATCCACAAACTAACAAAACCCCCATTACTATCAAAGTCGATAGTTCAGAGATTTTAGAACCTGTTTTAATTTTAACTGCCAACGAAAATCAAACAAAAATTAATGGCAGCATGCATAGAGATGATATTATAACAGTAGATACACCAGAATTGAGTTCTGAAAAATTCATCAATCCTAAAATTAGATTAATTAACCAAAAGATCCCTTTGAAGAATTATTCTCAGCCAGAAATTATCAATCTCAATATGGCAAACATAACAAATCCAGAGGGATCAAAATCAACAAAATATGACATAGATTCTAGTCCAGAAGTGGAAGTATTGATGATAAGTAAAGATAATGCTGATACTGAATTATCGAATCAAGTATATCTGGAAAATGTTTCAGAATCCATAGATAAACTAAACTCTGAATCCAAAACTCTTTTAGAAATTGCACATCAGTCTGATTTTACGGAGCCAGATACTGAAGAGAGTCATCTATTGGAAATTGGAGACAAAAGAAATCTACACACTGATCAATATATTTTAAAGAGAGAAAAAAATCCTTTAATTTCCGAGCCATTTACAGTTGAAAATGTAAAAGAACAAAATAATAATGCGTCAGAATTTGTAAAAATAATATTTCAGAAACCAAGCATTCAGGAAAAAGCAAACAACCCAATGCTTAAGCTGTGGAAAGGAAATTCAGGTGTGAAAATTGAACCATTTGGAGTCAGAAAGGCATATAAAATGGTTCCAATGTCCTTTAAACGCTACAACAGTTTACTATAAGATAGAAGACAAATAGGTCAAAATGATGAAATAATAATAATAACGAATAACAACCAGTTGATTTTTTTAAAATTCTAAGGTAGATCCATCGGACAATAATTTACATAAAAAACATACATACATGAGATCAGAAGATTTTTAGACAACGCTTGTGGTATATCTACCGAGAAGTGTGTATATTTTTTCACTGTATTAATGTACTTTATAATGAATATAAAAACAAAATGAATAACTCTTGAGATAACAAAATGATCTGGAAAGTGATTCTTCAAATGTTCACGTGTTTATTCATACCTCAGAAATTTAAATTTACCAAAAAATAAAAAAGCGCTTTTTTTAAAAATTTAAGGGTGTTTTTTAAAAATTTTTGAAAATTAAAATTTAAAGTCACATATTTTATTCTACTTTTATGCATAACTTTTTAATTTATATGTACAATTAAGTAGTTTCCAAATTGAGCAAACACTGTACATTTAGATAAATTGTACATATTTTTACAAATGTAAATAAATACATTGTTATTAAAGTAAAATACGTTTTTCTCGTATGTATATTTCGTTTCTCTTATAAATATCTATAGTTAGTTATTTTATAAAATTTTCTTAAAATATTTAAAAATGCGTAAATATTTTTTATTTGTATAATTGAATTTTATGCACAAAAATACATTTTAATATTGATGTGTAAATATTTAATTGAATATTTTCCTGCTGCCTTTCTTAAAAAATTAGAGACAGACAGTAAAAAGTATAGTACGTACATATTACTTCTAAAAATATAAAAGAAATTTTAACACTTCTTAATTTCCTTATAAACTAAAAAAGTAAAAGTTATTAGAATATAATTATGTACCGAAACTACATAGTTAGTTTAATAAAATATTTAACATGTAATTAACTATCGAATGTCTACCTTATTTGGATAGACAAATTTTATGAATCGAATGCTTGGAACAATTTCTGATAATTAAGATACATAAGTGAACATTTATAGGTCCCGTTCTTAGAAATAAGTAGTATCACTTCAGAGATTCTAAGTAAATACGAAATAAAAGACTGGATTTTTGGAAGGCAAATGAAAACTATAGCAAAAGTTCAGCTTACATTACAAATATTTACATAAATATATGTCAATTTTATGAAAAATTTAATCATTTGTTAAGTTTCAGAAATATAACTGTATTTAGAAAAATTATCCTCAAAGCATATAACGCAACGTAACTTATAAAAATACAAAAACATTTAATTTATTGTAATAATTATTTAAAAATTAAAAAAAATATTTTGCCTTTTTTAAATAAATATTTTAATGCATTAATATAAATTAAATTTTAATTGATGTAACAATAATTAATTTTAGCTTCTTGATTTAATAAATAACAATAAACCTTGAAACACATTGTAATACATCCTTGTAACATAAAATATGTAACATTTTTGCTCATATAATTAAAGTTTTGGTTTAAAATTAAGTTTTCCAGCACTTTTAAAATTTAGAAACCACAGCATTTAATTCTGTTGTCACAAAACATTTTTTAACATAAATTATGAATAAGAGGATTTTTTCCTCTCATTTGAAGAGTTTAAAAAATTTCATTCCGCTTACGAATAACAGAATTCTGTTTCATTAAAACTTGCAAGTAACATTTCTGTTTCAATTAAAAACTTACTAAGCTGAATTGGGAAGAAAATACTAAATAACCTGATAATAATCAAATACCTAGTTTCTAACTCAACAGGCAAAGGCATTACTACGTAATCTAGCATACGTTATGCAAGAAAAAGTAAATGAATAAATTCCATAGTCTGTTTCATCTGAGACGTGCCATTAGTAAGGTATGGGAAATGCGAACTGCTATGGGTGTCACCTCTTGAAGAAGTATCGTGGCCGCGGTAACCTAGTGGTCAAGGGATTGGATCGTGCCTGGCATGTCATGAGTTACATCCCAGTACCACTAAAGACCCACCGTGTAGGGGAGCTATGCACAAGATCTGTCGAGAGCTCAAATGTCCTTCCTTTGGTGAGGTGTGGTAGTTAGGAGAAGAAAGTGCCTGCTCAGGTGTCGTCCTCGTCACTTGACCATGGTTCAAAATGCTGAGGTCCGGCGCCAAAATCCATCTTGTAGCTGAGAGATCGACATTAATACTCACTCACTTGATGAAGTAGTGATATTTATGGGGATGTGTGGACCTTCACAATGTCAAAATTGCGATTTTGATTTTTTATACTAATAATATTCTTTTTAATTCATAGAATAATTCTGTCAAAGAGTTTTGTCATTTTGATTAATAATTACTGAAATGTTTTTCATTTTTTTATTTTACTCAAATAAATGTTTAAAATGCACTTTTCTTAGTCTGTAAATTTTTCCTTTTCATTGTTATGTAAAATGCTCCTGCATTTCAAATTACGTCATATCTCTTTGAAATTTTCGCAACTTATGAAAGATGATATAATTCACAAATTTGTGCATTAGTTTTCTGAATAATTTAACGGATCATATTTTGTGTTGTTTTGAATATATTGAATGAGTGATAAATGGTGAAATATTTGATATAATATAGAAAATTTATCTTTTTTCCATCAAATTTTATTCTGAAATTAAAATTCATGCACACATATATTTTGCTCATCAATGCGTAAAACAAAAATTATGTACATAACTTAAAAACTAATGAGCAAGGAACATTTTCAAAAACAATTTTAATAATTTAATTTTTTTTTTTTTAAAAATCAGTTTATAATAATTTTTTTAAAAAAAAAACTGTTTAAATTATAAAATGCAATAATAATTTACTATATTGATTCAATTTTTAGCTAATTAAGCTAACAATTTAAGAGATTAGTTTTAACGGTCCACCGTCCGCTTAAACGGAACCTATGTCATAACATAACTTCAGTAAGCAAAAGAAAATACCAAGTAGAAAGATATGCATATAATACATTGTATTCACTTGTATATCTACACCATAATTTTTTTGACGTTATATCCTTTTGCATTTGTTAAATTTACGAATAATAGTGAGTCCCAATATCTGATACATTCTGACTCATATTTTCCCATTTACATCGGAAATAAAGTACTGGGACGTCTGTGTTTGCTTGAAAAAGATGCGACAAGGGTCCTAGTACCACCTTCCCTCTTTATTTTTTTTAAATGTTGTTCTATTCTGAATTGAAGAATGGCAAAAATTAAAATTGATGCCAGTGCTAACTTGAATTCAGTGTTTGATTGTGTTTGAATTTTGTTTTTCTTTGCTTCGTTTCTTAACAAGAATTTCAATGATCGCTAATATTTATCTATTTCGGATACTATTATTACAAAGTATTTTAAATATGAGATGAAAAACGTGCTAAATATTACGTGTTACTGTGATTTTAAAAAACTTTTCTACTGGGAAAAGGTGATATCCTTAGATCTTACACGAATGCATCAACTCTTATGATGTCACTGTATCCAAGAGTAAGGTATTCCAAACCTTTCGAGCCATTCTACCAAATTTCGAAAAAGGTACATTTATAAGGAAAATTGTAAAAATATTTGTATGCATGTTTGTATACCTTCCGCTCAAGGATATTTTCTTCCAAAATTGCTATTTTTTTCTTTTTAAATTATCTTATTTCTCTTAGTTTTGATACAGCATGTTGAATATTTTCGGTGCTTTATCCTCTCATTTTTTTCAGAAATATTTCTCACCGTATATATGTAACTTAAAATTCACACTTATTTAATATTGTCATCTGAATTGTAATCTCAGCAAGACTACTGAAACATGAATAATTCAAATAAGGCTATAAAAAGGCAGTCGTATCACTACCACTTTCCCTAAAATTTATTTTTGAATTCATATCTTGAACTGAACTGAACTCAATGGCGCAACAGCGCATGAAGTACAAGGCCTGCTGTGCCTATCTCAGCTTTCGTGACCCTAGGAGCTGGAGTGCATGTGCAGATGTTTCGGCCAAATTGTCAGTTTGACGCGAAACCCCCAGTGTTCAGTTCCCAAGCAAGCTTGGTACTCATTTATCGACTCACTGACGGGATATCTTGATAGTTTCCAGTAAAAATTATGAATTTCTGGGTCCCTTTAACTAATTCTCTAGTGGAAATATTTCCAACAAATTGTTTTATTTAACTTTTTTCTGTAAAAAACCCATGATGTATGCGAAGCATAATTAATATTTAAAATTAAGTAAATTGAATTTGATAGAGAGAAAAAGAGAAGATAGAGTGAATGAGAGTTATATTAACGTTGCACCATAAGGTAACATGGGACTGTTGACGACAGTCTTCATAATTTTGATCCTTGGTTAAGTAACAAGGAACGACACCTAAGCTGTCACCCCCTCATCTCTCTTAACTACTACATCTCACCATTTGGAGGACGTTGAGTCACAACAGATTACACGTGCATCAGCCCCCTCCATATTGAGGATCATCTTCGGCACCAGGAATCTCCGACTCTCTAGCCACTAGTTAGTGACCTCAACCACTAGGATGTTGCGATCAATATAATATACAACAGAGGTTCCCAAACTTTTTTGTCTCATACACCCCTTGCTATGTTTTTCGGTTTCGAGTAGACCCCTGCTAGCCCAATATTAAATTTTTGCAAATTTATCAACTTAAATGTCTTTTTGACAGTTGGTGTCACTACTTTAAAAGAATTAAATTTCAAACTGAGTGAAGTACAACGTTCACAAAACTTAAGGAGCGCATGTTAATGAATTAAAATTAAAATTAAATTAATACATAAAATAACTGAGAAACAAACAAATGCTTTTAATGAGAGGGATTAATCTGGCGCTTCAATAACAAATTTTCAACATTTAATATCAATCTAGTCACGTTTAACCCTAAATATCCTTTGTTAGTAAATGCCCAAGTTTTTTTTTTTCCTTTCCCTCTCTCTCTCTCTCTCTCTCTTTTTTTTTTTTTTTTTTGAGAATGGCAAACTCAGTGAAACTCTCTCTCACTATGAAAAGCAATTAAAAACTTTCTTACGATACTCCATAATTTTTGACAAATACCAGGGGTACGTCTTTTTAATCCCTAAAATGCTGTGTGTGTGACATCCGTATCAAAACCTTACTTTAACCCTTAATTTGACAAGATGTTTTTCGTCGACATTTTGTCTCAAACTGACAGATACAGTGTTTCCAAATAAGAATTTTATTTTTTTAACGTAATAGAAATATATTTTAAAGTTTTTGTTAGATATTTAAGCCGTATAGAAGTTTTCATAAACCGCCAGATTTTATTTATTTGATTGTTCGTTGTAGCGGACTTAGCCAAATTAAGGGTTATGAACTTCGTTAGAACCTATTCTGATCTGTTCCTACTGTAATACGACACATTTTTTTTTCGAAGTGACTGAAATCTCTCTCATTGTATACTGCTGTATTACTATAAAAACATCAATCTGAAAAACCTAGTTTCAAAATCTGAGTAAGGGTATTTAAATGCTGACCGTAATTTAAAAAGTTCTGACAGACTGTCTGTGAGAAAATGAGAAGATTCGCGACGTCCAATATTATACTTTTTTAGCTTAATTTTGGAAAGAAATGCTGAAGGCTTTTTTCTAAAAAATTTATGCTTTGACCTAGTATAACCACAATTAGCCTCACTAAATTTAGTAAATATCAAATTGGTAAAATTTGGTTTACACTAGATCATTTTTTAAATATTAAACTCATGATCTGGTTTAATGAGAGCAACTATCACAGACCCCCATTTTCACTCTCATGGACTCCCAAACTATTTTTTTGCTGAGTGTGCATCCTTTGCAGGTTCTCATTGACCCTGAAGTCTATATAGACCACTTTGGGTGACATACAAATTGGGAGTTGGCAAAATTACAAATAAGTTCCTCTTCGGGGAAGGCCCCTTTTCATGAGTGGTATGAAAAAACCATCTTAGTATTGCTTTGCTTGAGACAGGCAGTAAGCGAGATGAAGCTACTCTTGTTAGGTTTCGCAGTTGACAGACTCGAGCTCAACGGCATGTAACGATCTTAAAGTTTACCCTCCTTGTCCGAATTGCAATGTGACCCAAGTAGCTCCTGCTCACATCTTGGCTTGTATTGGTTGTCATAAGAGCCAGTTGCTTTCAAATCCTTCAACAGTTCTTCAATGTTTAAAAACACACGAGCTCATGGATTTGATCTCGATATTTCTGTCGATCAAGTGGGATAAGAAACAACATTAAAACTTACAAAACCTAACTTTAATTAAAGATAGAACCTGTATCTACTTGCATTCGTGCATAAGTATTTTTTTCAACTATAAATATTTAAAGTAGGCTAAAACAGACTTGCTCCTCATTAGGCTCTGTAAAAGTTAATAGTAACTTAAAGGTTTGAAATAAAAGTTGTTTTTTTCTATGTTGGCTCTTCATTCCATCTACCAACGTGAGAGGAGGATCCCCAAAACACCCACTTTCAAACGGGATTAAAAATGAAAGACAAAATGAGATGGCATATAGGTAATGCTTAAAGCATCTCGAATATTAAATTTTAATAATACCCCCCGAAAATTTTTTAACTCTCAATATTTTATTAAAGTTTAAATATTTCTTAAAAGCGACATTGGAATAAGATTTTTTAAAAATATTGTTATAAATAGTTCTTAATATAATTGAGATATATAATTTAACTTTTAGAAAGTGTATTTTTTTTTAATTTTATCAAAATGGAAGGAATCTATCTTTCAATTTCTTTCATTGAAAAATGCTTTCTCAGATGATTGAAAAAGAATTCTCTTTTTTAGAATAAATGAGTTCTTATAAAAAAAAGTAAACATAAATATTTTTTTATTTTTTAAAAAAGACTTTTTTCACTGAATAAAAATCTTTAAGATCTTTAAATTGATCTTGCATGCCCTCCCCCATTTCTGTTTGGTTATTTTATAGAGCTCTGCAAGAGAAAATAAAATTTTCTAGATCTGTATATGAATGCAACATTGAAACCAGAAAAATTCATAAAGTAGTTTATGGCTGAAGAAATGTTATCTGTAATATCTTACTGAATAAAGAATTTTAGAATTTTTACTAGCTGCTCGCTTTTTTTTTTATATACATTAAAATTCAACAATTTCCATTAGAAGTTTTTATTTTATTTCATTTATTTCTTTTGTTAAAATAAATTTCAAAAAATATATTTATACCTTAGAGATTGCATTTTAAATAAACTTCACTGACACAGCATTAAAATAAAAAAAAATATTTTAATTAATAATTCAAACATAGTAAAAATCTAGCAGAAAGAGAAAAATTCTGAATTTCTTCATACGTTATTAAAAACTCATAAGTAAAAATTTTAAATATAAAGAGAAAATATATTCAGTATTATAATTTTTCATACGAATGATTATTTCTTCTAGCAGAAACATTTTTATGATAGTTAAACGTAATTCTTTTAATGAAGATTAACGTTCAAATCCTTTTCTTATATTAAAAAATTTAGAAGTTCTTTGTGTGTATTAGATCTTGTTTCACATCTGTTTTATAAATTAGTTTTAATTATGTTCTTACGTAATGTGTATGATTCTACACATAAGGCAAACATATGCCTTACGTTGAATCACAGATTTGAGTTCTGGTTCTACAAAAAATGCATCTGTGGGAAAAATTAAGGCTGTTCTACACGAAATAAAACTGAGTCTCAAAATCTTCATGAGATCATGAGAAGTGTTACTGAAGTTAGGAAGAATGAGTTACCGTCGCAATTACAAAGTTCGTCATTCAACTATGGCTTTATATTACGAGATCTACGAGAAACTTCGAGAAAAAAATAACTATGTAACTTCTAGTAAGACATTAACTTAAACTGAATCGAAACAAGTTTTAAATGCTTGAAAGTAAAGAAAATATTTACAAGTAAGGAAAAAGGAATTTTCAATTGATTTCAAAAAAATTAATTCTAGGAATGATACTTAAATAGTATTTTTTCAAAATGTCTTCACCAAAGCCAATGAGTCATATTCGTGAAGTCATAATTGTTGTAATTTGGGGCAAGTTTTATTCCAGTCGTGATACCTCTATAGATCCATTGATTAGACCATCTGTGGTGCCCGTTAAATCTGTCGAGAGTCAAAGTCATCCTGGTGAAGTAGTAAGAAAATTTACAGAGTGGATCCCGATGCCAGTGCTTGTGTCATCCTTTATACTTGATCTGGTACAGAGTTACGAGTCCGCTTATAATATTCCTCATGTAGTTTCAAAGCACGGCGTCCTTAAATAGTCAATTATGAAGGGATCTGAACAAAACTAAGAACATATTTTTTTAACAGAAAAACATTATAAATTTCATATAATTTTATGAAGTTTTTGCATTAACATTCGTTTATTTTACTGTATGGTTGAAATTTGGAAATATTATATAAATATACAACATTTCCCCCTCTTTTTTTCATGTCATATAAACAACTCATTTAACATAACAATATGTGAGAAGAAATATTGAAAAAATTTTATGCCAGAAAAATCATTAATTAAGACAGAAAACGGCAATATGTGAATAAATACTTCTCGCTTCCAGGAAGAGAAGTCTAAATATATTATTAAGATTGGTGTACTTTTTCGTATAAACGAGTACAGATCTAGGATCATATTAATTAGTATCATGTAAATATTACCTTAGAAAACTCCTTTATGACTCAATTGTCTGAGGTACATGTCTGTGCATGCACATTTTAAACACTTAAATGTTAACTAAATGTCACTATTAGCAGTCATCTCAAACCCAGTGAAAACCAAAAAATTGCAAAATAAAATAACACATATCCCAGCAAAATACACTATTCGTTGAACATATCACTTGTGGAATTTCTATAAGACACTCTATCATAAATCCCGTAACCATAGAACCGTAATTTTAACTAAACACAACTATGATGTTAACAAAAACATTTCAAACGACATTCGATACAACCGGGTATTTAAAACAAATGTAGTGGTAGTTGGAAAAACAGCCTTTTCTCTTAGATAAACAATAGGACTCTAGTAGAGAGTATGTGAAGAGACTTTCTTTCTCAAGAGTTGTAAAAACCAATAACAGAAAGAAAAAAAATATGTAATAACTGGCTCATTATGTATTTGCTTTCCGGTCTTGCTGTCCAAAACACATGTGCCCTTTTATCAATTCTGAGGAATATGGAGAATGAAATATATATTTCAGATTAAAACTTCTCTAACATATCACGATCTACATCTGTCTCCAAACATTAAACATTGGACATCTCGAATATTTACTGTTTGTCCAAGTTAATTTAATATAGGGTCTATTACTAATTTTTATTATATCTGAAACTAAAATAATATTCTTTTTCAAATGAAAAAAGAGAGAATAATTGTTTCAAGCATTTTCTTAGTGATACAGCGGAGTGGAACTACTTTATTTTGAACCAATAAAAAATTTACTTTCGACTGCAGAAAAGGATTAACATAAACACGCGTGCATTTATACAGTGGTGGCCAAAATTGTGGACACTTTTTTTTTAAATTGTTATGTTTGTTTGCTTATAGAAAATTTTCCACTGCAAAGAATGCTAAGTTTTTTTTTTATATCATTTTTAAAAAAATTCAATACTCAATTCAGTAAAAAAAAAATTCAAATATTTACAAAGCGAAAAAAATTATTCTGCAATAACTATAGATATACATTAGAGTCTGAAGATAGCAGTGAGTTATCAGTGCTTAGTGGGAGTAGCCTTTTTTTACTTTTTATGCAGCTTCACATCAAAGTTTTATTGAGCTGAAAATAGTTTTCAACTCTTCGTTCATTATTACATGATGCAGGAAAACAGTTATATCCTCAATCAGTTCCTTTTCATTTCATGGGTCCCTCGTTCGGACAAGAATTTTCAAACGGTGCCACAAGTTTTCGATAGAATCGAGGTCAGGACTATTTCCTGGCCATGTGACAATAGCTCAATGATCTTATAACGATACCAGTCTTTCGATTATTTTACTGTGTGGCAAGCAGTTGAATCTTGTAAAATAAATGAAGCATTGTTGATAAGTAGATTCCTGATGGAAAGGTACCAGTTTGGGTTCTAGAATGTATTTTCTGACACTCACAATGTCCCATCGATGATATGAAGGATACCGATACAATCTGCTAATATGCATGGCAAAATCATACAACTAAGTGGGTACTTCAGAGTTGCCTGGATGCAGTCAGGATGTGGCATTTCTCCCGTTCTACGTCTTACATATTTTTGGCCATCACTACCGAAAAACCATATCTATTTTTCATTCTCCATATAACTTGCGACCACTAATCATTCGTCCAATTAATGTCTCCCTTTGACTACGATTTTTCGAGCTGCTGCAAATTGAGATAGGGCTTTTCTCGTGAAATGATACCTCTTAGCCTCAAACTCAGTGGCGCAACAGCCCATGAGGGCCAGGGCCTATTGTGCACATCGCAGTATACGTGACCATTAGGCGCTAAGGTGCATGAGCAGATGTCACGATCAGGTGGTCAGTGTGAAGCGACACCCCCAGTGTTTAAATTCCCAAGTACGCTTGGTACTCATTTATTGACCCACTGCACCTCTTAGTCCACCATCTGATAATCTTCTCCTGATTGTTTATGAATTGACAGAATCACCAGCATCATTCAGATAACTTCTGATGGCCTTGATGACATTCTTTTATCTTGGAATTATAGTATTTTTGTTCTTCTGTCATCAACAGATGGGGTGCACCTTTTTCGGTATTTTCCTGCTTTGTATTTTTTAAATTCGTCTCCTGATATCTTTAACAAAATTTTCAGTCTCCAGATGTAGTCACTAAATCACCCACCTGTTATGTAATTTTAACATAGGAAAGACGACTTTCTCGTCACACATCTCTTTCTAGGTGTCCATTCTTTTATATTTGATGCCATGGCTTCTTGACTAAATATCATTGTTGTCCTGGCCAGTAAGCAATCCTGACCTCTATCCTATCGAACACTTGTGGCATCGTTTGAAAACTCTTGTCCAAATGAGGCAATCATGAAATAAAAAGGAACTAATTGAGGATATAATTGTTTCCTGGCATCATGTAATAATGAACTTAAAACTATTTTCAGCTCAATGAAACATGAAAAAGGAGGTGTAATAAAAAAATAAAGGCTACAGCACTAAGCACCGATAACTCACTGCTATCATCATTATCTAATGTATGATGATAGTTATTGCAGCATAACACTTTTTGCGTCGTAAATATTTGAATTTCGTTTCTAGAATTCAGTATTAAATTCTCTTTAAAATAATGTAAAAGACTTTGCATTTTGTACAACAGAACATCTTCTATAAGCCTGCAAACTTAAAAATATAATAATTTTAAAAAGTGTCCACCACTGTATATATATATATATATATTTATATATATATATACGAGTGAGTAATATTAACGTCCAACATTCAGGGATTGATGGACCGCGTTTGATCGACGATCATGAGTGATTACAGCGGAAATTTGGATTTTTCCCCGGGACAGACAAGCGAAATTGCTGCCGCGAAAGTTTAAAGAATACAGTCACTGGTATCTCAGCCCTTCACAAGTCACTTCTCGATGAAAGCCTAGCAAGTTCACCTACTCACAGGAATTCTTCTCCGAAATCTACCGGATGAGCACCCAAGCCATGGCTAGAAAAAGGAGGAAATGGTAAGTGGGGCTTAAAACCCCCCCCATGCACTGAACTGATTGCAATGAGCATAAAATTCCCACTACCTTGGTAGTTGAAGAAATTAATTCTAACGATCCCATTTCGGATGAAAAACCGGTAAGGTTTAAGAAAAAGTTATGTAAAAAGCGCAAAATAAAAGCAAGGAATCAGGAAGAGTTTATTTTCCTAAAAAGACGGCCAGGCCGTTTCCCCAGTCACTAACCAGGATCCCATAGAAACGAAAAAAATTTCCGGATTTAGAACAGGATGTTAAACATCCACTCCCGATAACAATAATGTAACTTCTGATGTAGTTACTCCCTCGATTAAACTTCCCCACCTGTCATGCTTAAAATCAAAAGAATTTCCGCGATCAAATTAAATTAATTTTCGAAAAATTCCCAAAATTCGAATAGAACTGCCGGTGATGTAATTAAAATTTTACAAATGATTTTGAAGTATCGAACTCTTATCCACTTCGAAAGCGGATAAAATTCGAATTCTATGTAATTAACCGTAAGCCTGACAAACCGATAAAAGCTGTAATAAAAAGGGCTCCCGAGTTTTCTAAAATCGAAGATATCCAAACGATTTAGTAGAAGAAGGTTTTGCAATTGAAAGCTGTACGCAGCTTATCTCGAAAAGAACAAAAACCCTTCCATATTTTCTAATACTTTCCCGAGAAACGCCAATAATAGCAAAATATTTGATTTAACACAATTAGGTTACTTTACAAGTGAAAGTTGATTTGGGTTTCCCGTAAGAGGAATAACCCAATGTTTCAACTGTAAAACTTTTTCATACTGCCGCGAACTGCCCATGCAACCAGATGTTTAAAATGCGGTAAAGCGCACGCTGAGAAACTGCCAAATCAAAGAAAGACAGGAAAACCCCTTTTTTAAACTGCGAGGGGGGTACGGTCATTCGGCATGTTATACAAAATGTCCCAAATTCCCACAACCAAAGAAAGGTGCCCCCCTTTTGTTTATCCCAATGAAAAGAAAAATTTCGCCAGTAAATGGATTAAATAAGGAATTTCTTTCCGCTAACATTGTTAGTGGAAAATCCCCAGTCAAACCCTACAATAATGAAAATAAAATGATAACAGAAAAGAAGATTCCCCGTGGATTCTTAGCCAAAAAAATGATACCTCTGACTTAGTACAAGTTCTGGAACTTTTTAATGTCATTTCAAACCTAGTAAAGAAAAATCCTAAAATTCTCGATCTTCTCTAAATTTAAAATGCAAGTTCGGACGAAGAAAAACCTGCCTACTAGCAAAAAGCTCTCATGGATAAAGTTTAATCTCATATTATTTTAACCTTTTAAAATTTCCCCCTAATTATTTTTTTTTTATAATAGTTGTCTTTAAAATAATAAACTAAAATTAGAATAATTCTTCGAAGTCAAAGCTAGTGCAGTTTAAAACCACTTCCCAAACCCCCAATCAAAGCCCACCTCCACAGCACCATCTCATTGGTTCTCCACTCCTGAAGTCACGCCCTCCTCTCCCAACCCAAAGCTGCAACACCATGAACATCGAATAACCAGATAAAGGGGTTGAAGATGCGACGCAGTCTAGTACCTCTTTACAAAATCATCCGTCAATATTAACGTCGCACTCCTGAAGTCACGCCCTCCTCTCCCAACCAAAGCTGCAACACCATGAACATCGAATAAACAGATAGAGGGTTGAAGACTGCTGACGCAGTCTAGGTACCTCTTCACAAAATCATCCGTCAATATTAACGTCGCACTGTTCAGCTACACGAGAGCTTTGGACGCCGGACCACGTAATTTTGAACCATGGTCAAGTGACGTGGACGACACCTGAGCTGACACCCCCTCTCCTAACTACCACACCACACCAACGGGAGGATGTTTGAGCTCACGATAGATTTTATGTGCATCATTCCTCTATACGGTGGGTCTTTAGTGGTACTGGGATTGAACTCGTGACAAAACTAGCCACGATCTGATGCCTTGATCACTCGGCTGCCGCTGCCACATTTATATATATATATATATATATATATATATATTATATATGAGTTGAGTTGAATTTGGTGTTTTATGGCGCAAGAGCCAGTTTTGGCTATACTGCGTCAAACATTCATAGGTCTGTGGTCTGGACAGGAAAGAAATTGGATGACAAGATCGAGGGTCGAAAATAGAGAAGGATCACTGGGGTACCCGGGGGTAGTGACACCCGTGTTTACCAAAGATAGTAAACCCCTTGGGAAAAGGAAGAGATCACTAGAGGGTACCTGGGGATTGTGACACCCGTACCCACCTAAAGAAGGTGAGCGCCCTGTGAGGGGATATATATATATATATAATGAATAACATTATAAAAAAACTTAGATATTATCTAACAATAATATTGAAATAGATATTCAAGAGAAGCAAACTTTATATGAATATTTGAAAATAAATTCAAATCATGCTATTTTATCATAATTACCAAAAATTTAAGTATAGTAGAGTGAATTCTCAATATATCACAAACCTTACAACGACAAAACTTGAATGTATCTCAACTCATTTGCTACACAGCAAGGCACTTCAAAATTAAATAATATTGTGCATGAAGTGTAAGCAATTATGAAGGAGACTTTTGTGTTAGGCCAAGAATTTAATGCTTGAGACTCTTGCGTGTATTTATATTTAGAACCATACAGGGGCGCGCACAGCGCAGCCCCGCTACCAAAAATTATGCACCCCAAGCAACCGCTGTTTGCGGATGTGGCGAACGTCAGCCTACCGAAGTGCAATGATAGGCCTCTGCTCGGGAGATCCTCCTAAATGATCAAGGATAACTCCAGTGCCAGGTAAGTATGCTAATAAAGGACGAAGACTATTACTTATTTTACCATTTCTAATAAAAATAGTGGTAACTTTGCAATTATGCATTACTTTATCAGACTTTCAGAATACAGCAATGTTCCAACCCTTTAAAATTCGGACTAGATTATTTACTGGGTTCACTTTCAGTTGCACTGAAGAAATTTTTCACTACAATAATTTTCTTATTTCTTAAAAGACAGAACAATGACTTCGATAAGGGGTGGGCAAACAGTGGCCGGCGAATACAGAAAACCCAAATATAGAGAAAATTTTTTGCTATATTTATGAGTCGACATACATATGTGAGCTAAGTTTTTCGTGCATGAAGCTCAACAACAGTAAATATAGATGCAAGTTGGTTGACCTTAACTTGCAGACTGTGATGAGAAAATGAAAAAGCAATCTCACTCTTGATTTTAAAAAGAAATGTGGATAAGTTTGGTGATAGGGTACATTTATTTCCTTGATTCTAAAATTACGTGTGCTGATAAAATGTGTGCTGATATGAAATTAGCACGGTAAATCAGCGTCTCTCAAATTGTGGGGCACCCCCCCTAGGGAGGCGTGAAACCTTACAAGAGGGTGCAAGTATATGGAAAAATCGAAAACAAAAATTATTTTTAAAAGATTGTAATTTCCTGAAAGGGAGCATAAAACAAAATGCATTTTCACATAATAAAAATTAAAGTGCACATTTAGTCTGATATAACACACAAATATGTTAATGCTGCACACACAAAGTATTTTATAATTAATTAAACAGTACTAAGTTAAGAACGAGTTTAAAAATTACCAGTGACCCTATGAGAATGTCAAAAAATTATATACAAAATTTAATACTTATCTTAATAAAATCTGTATGATTTATAATTAAAGTGTCATATATTGTGTAGCCTTACGTCACACAGTATATTATTATTGAATTCAATACATTGTTATTGTGTGTAATGGTGGCGCGATGAAAATTATGATTGAAAATCGGGTCATAAGTATAGAAAGTTTGAGAAGCACTGCAATAAATATATGCAATAGAACTGCCATGGTTTTATAGAAGATTAAGTATTCATTATACAAAATTCTAACAGTATTGTACGTTCTGGAAAACGCAAATTTTCATTAGTGAATTTCACCTCTAATTTATACAACAGAATTATATTAAGACTAATATATATTTGGCTTTAAAAATAACATTTTAAGTTGGTAATTTAAAACTTCACTTTTAAACTTCCAATACTTATTCATTCTCAACCAGAAAATACTATATACATTTTTAAAATTTTTTTTTTTGTAAATGCCTATAAATGGATTAGTCTATCAAATTCTGAATGAGATTTTCTAAATGTCTACTTTCATTGGTTATAGGAGGGAGATGTCATTTTATTTTGGTATTTTATGGTACTTACTTTAAAGATTTAGATGCTGTTTTTTTTACACTAAATCAGTGGCATATATATTCTCAGTCTTATGCATAACCATTGTATAAAATAAATTAGTATTATTTCTTCAAAGATCCATTATCCAAAATTTTCTTTTATAGCTCATTCACCTAGCACATTGTTATATATATGCGATTACAACATGAGGCAAATTGTGTTTTATTCAAAATGAAATTTGGCAAAATTTTGACTTCAACTAATGAAATATTAAAAGCTCTTCTGAATAATCAGAATAGTTGTGAGGAAACTGTATTTTGTAAACTATTAATCATGCAAAACTGAATCATAATATCCACTGGAACTATTCAGATGAATATAAAGAGAAGACTAAAATATGTTTTGAGTGTCTTTTAAAGTATTGCTTTTAAAGTGTTGTTACGTAGATCGGGGTTCGGGGATATTATTCAATCAGTCGCAAAGAGCAAACCAGTTCTTTGAAAGTGATAACATTTATTGTTGTAAAAAATTCTTTAAAATTCAGGATACAACTCTAAAATTCGCACAATAAATCTCAGAAGGTTTCAAACATGCTACAACACTCAGACATAACTATCAGTGTCTAAAAATACAAGTATGTGGCGTTAAAATTCATTCGCAAGCAACCTCTCATCCACAGACAAGTCAACACTTCAACAACTAATATAAAACTGACTCAATTTTTGCAAGCAACTGCTTTTCATATTCTGTGTGGCCTTCCAGCTCTTTCTCGAAAAATTCACTTAGATTATAATAGTGATAGTGATGTTAATAGATTTCTCCAGTTCCAATTCATCCATGTGGTGGCCAAGTCAAATATGCTCGCCAAATCACCAAAAGGGTCACAAAGTCGTCAAAAATAATGCTGACGTGGCTATATCAACAAAAGTTTTGCCAAGTTGCTATTCATACACCATTATAATATAAAAGACGGCATTTCTTGCAAATATTACAATTTTCATCATAAAATAATCAGAAAGTAATATTGATGTAAAAACACCCAGATACAAATTATTCATACTATATTTTAAGATGAAATTAAACATTGAATATACAAAATTGCAACAGTGTTATTTTTAAAGTGTTTACAAAATACAGCATTATTTTCAACACCACTACAAATTAAAATTACGTTTTAATTTATTAAAAATATAAATTTTATATGTTACTGTATTATTTCTAATATGCAATACCTTCTTGTATTTTTTTGACTATTTTACTCATTAAAAACAGATTACAGGAAAAGAATTTAGATTACAATCGTATAAATTTTTCCAACAGTGTGAATATCAAAATTATTAATTCAATCAATACTTTTAGTTTAACCTGAATTCCATATTTCTTTAAAGTATCCGACTACGTTCGGAACCGTGATTTTAAAAAAGCGCATAAATAGATAATTTTCATGATATTTAGCGTCCTTTGTTTACAATACATGTATAAAATTGTTTTAAGGACATTATGACAAAAACAAATTATTTAAATACAATATTTGGCAAAAAAGTAACTTAGAATAATCTTTTTTAAAACTCCTTTTATAAAAAATGCTTTTATAATGATAATATTGTGTGTGTGTGTGTGTGTGTGTGTGTGTGTGTGTGTGTGTGCTTAGATAATGTAAAGACTTCTCCAGAGAGTCTCAACTAGGATTTTTGAAAAATTCACATTATTTTCAGAGCTATCACCAATTGAAATAATTATCGTTTTTTTCTTTAAATTTCTCCCCTCTGTTGAAGTAAAATAAGGATAAATCCACTTCTAAGTGATATGTTTCAAAAATTCTAGTTGAGCCTCTGTACAGAGGTCTGACCTATATACAGGTAAAATATTATTATATAATAGAAGCATTTTTCATAAAAGGAGACCGTTTTGAAAATGGGTCATTCTACGTTAATTTTTTGTCAAAATAGTTTACTTAAATAATTTTTTATTGTAATAATATTCTAAAAACAATTTTACATACGTTTTCTAATCTAAGTGACATTAAATATCATAAATATTATCCATTTATACGCTTTTGCAAAATCATGGTTCAGAACGTAGTTGGATACCTTAAATATAAACCTTTTACTTTATATAAAAATGTCCGTTTTTCGTCTACGATTATTTATTCCCTTTTGTAAAAAACTTAATTTAATAAACGAAGAACCAAGAAAAAATATATGTGAAGTGAATAAAAAGATTTCTTCCTTTTATAAAACTATATTAGAAGCTTTTGAAAGAAGGGCACTTCAGTTTGTCTTTCAAAACGAGTTCTAGAGATTCTTGAATAAAAAAACTTTCTAAAGCATCAATTACAGTTCTGCCTTTTTTTAAAAGAAACATTTTTGTTAAATATATAACATGAAAAGATGGAACTAGAAATAAAAAGATAAAAGCTGGTGAGGTTACCTTTCATAAAAGAAAAGTTGAATTGTACTCTAGTTGGGAAAAAAATTTTTTTTTTATTCTTCTTTCTTCCATGACGTGAAGAGCATATCCGTGAAATTCTATACAACAACAGGGATGGAAAAACTATATTTTTAAACATGGTTTTTAAAACAAGCATGTTCTTTATTTTCAAATATTCTGAGAAAAAGAACCACTATGTCTTAGTCAAAAACAAAATTATTATTGTATCTTTGCACTTTGAAACCCAATAATAATATTGTTTTATTCATATTCTTTAAGGCAAAAATGTAGTTTTATAAGAAAACAAGAAAAAAAATTGTTTTGATCATCTAATGTGTTTATGGTAGCCTAGTGGTTATGGTCAGAAATTCATGATCGGGGAGTCATAGTTCGAACCCTAATAGATCTGAAAATTCCGTGCAGACGGGCAGATGCACGTTAAATCTACGGGTCTAAATTTTTCCCCGACATGGGGGGGGAATTTGGGAGGGAGTGCTGGTTCAAGTGTCGTCCTCGCCACTTGATCGAGGTTCAAGATTACGAGATCTGTCACAAAAAACATTTGCATTGTTTCATAGTTCGACGCTTAAGAAGCAATAATTCCAATATATATATGATAATGAATCAAAGTAAGCATGGAGACTTTTCAGGAACCCAGTTTTGTATCTGTTCATTGAGACAGCCGTCACATTTTTATAAGGACACAAATCAACGCCAACTAATCCGATTATTTTAGTTTTATATTACATTTATTTCCATAGCTGCTAAATCCCCACTTTTTAGTTTAGGTTTGGATTGAAGAGTAAAGCATGGGAAAGTACGCCCAAAGACCATAAAAATTAAATGAGATGTAATTTGAATCTGATGTGTGGATGATCTTTCTCTTGAGAAATTTTTAGATTTTTAATTTTATACTCGAGTATGTACTATGGGAAAATAAATATTTTATGGGAAGTATATAATTATGTTTAAGTTATATAAATTAATTATGTTTAAGTTATGTAAATTAATTACCATTATATATTTATATATATATATTGTATGTATGATAAAATAAGTATAACCGAATTGTAAATCCTACAAAGCAAAGAAGCTTGTAAAAGAACCTGTACAAGCTTTGAAAACCTGTAAAAACTTGCTAAAATATAAGTAGACGTATAAAAAGTCGAAAGACCAAAATAGAAAACTATTATGTTTTCTAGAGTTGTCACTGATTTAGGACAGTGAAATAGGTTTAAGCGTGTTTTTCAAGATCCTAACCTTCCCCTTCAGCATAAATTTATATATATATATAAAATATAAAAATATATATATATATATTATATATATATATTATATATATAATATATATATATATATATATATATATATATATAAAATTATATATATATATATTAAAATATATATATATATATGCATTTTTTTACCGAACTAAAATTTTAGAAGAGCGTCATTGATTTATCAATAGCTGCGTAAATATGCATGTTTCAAAGTAATATATTAACTGATGATTAAGTTCTTGGATAACTTGAATTTGTACATTCTTCATATTTCCTTTTAAAGGCATTGCGTAAGTGATAATCAAGCAGATAAGCTGAATTCATGGCAGAACGATATTATTAACCTAATGAGGATGACATTTATTACTTTTTAATTGGCTTAAATTTCTGCACCAATGAAATATTTTTATAAGAATCGTATGCACATGAAAAATTAAAAAAAATTCAAGTATATTAAAGCATTGAGTGTTGTTTTCTCTATAGCGTTGCTCTTACAGTGGAAAATGGATTTTAAGAGGGAAAGTTCGCTTCCCGGCATGAACTTGTGCAAAATTATGGCAACCCAGGAAATGTGAACAGAGTTACAGGATTGGTGACAGATTGGCGACAAATTTCGCAAAAAATGATATCGCCAAGGAACTATTGAGAAGTCCGTAAAATCAACCTTTCTAGAAATTTCCATGAGGCTATATTTGGGGACTTTTGATCAGCTGCAGAGTTAGTCAAGATTAGAATCTTTGAAGATACTTCAAAATATTTTCAAATTATTCTCTCAATTTGCCTATTTTATGGTGATATATGACCTTAAATTGCTTTTATCAGGCTCCTAACTCACGTACAGCAATGAAATTGCCGTAATTTTTCAAACAAATCCTCAAGTAAAATTAACAGGTTTATTCATTAATTAAATTTAAGGAGAAATATGTGGTAGAGTGTATGATTAAAATTACTGGTTATAAAATAATGTACATTTAAAATGACTTGCAGGCTTGAAACTAGAAAATGACATTAAAAATTTATTAATTTTAATGTAAAATCATTTTTTAAATTTGAAAATACAGTTAACTCCAGGATAATTTTTTTTCTTCTTTTTTTAACCTCAAATTTCTTTCTAATGGATAAGATATATAAAATAAATATATATTAATTTTCAAAAAAAGTGTGAAAATTTCTTTTTAAAAATAATGTAAAGCAGTGCTTCTCAAACTTTCAATATTTGTGACCCAAAATTCAATCATGATTTTCCTCGCTTTCCCTCTCCAAAATACAATAACAATATATTTAATTCAAAAGACTATACTTTGACCCTGAGTCTACAATACGACTTTAACCTCTTAAAGAGTACGATTTTTTGTTTATTTTGCTGTCCATACAATTATTCCGAAGGCTTTGGAATGCAATAAAACGACCTAGACAGTGTTTTCAAAGATTTACTGATCTCTGATGATTTTTTTGTTTATATATTCCTTTTCTTTCTCTCCTCCTTTCCGTCCCCACCACCAATACATCCCATACGCGCGCTTACGTGGAAACGGTGGCATTGGGGAGCGAGTCGCATAAATTTAATCGGAAGTTAAGGAATTAATTATAACACAAATATTATATAGGTGTGTTAAATCTTGTATATAATTTTATAGACACATGACAAACCCATTGGGTCACTGGTAATTGTTAAACTTGTTCTTAACTTAATATTGTTCAATTAATTATAAAATACATCGTGCAGTATACTGATTCCTTTATAAGTGTATTTATCAGTCTAAATGTGTATTTTTTTTATTATCTCAGAATGATTTTGTTTGTTTGCTTTCAGTAATTTAATTTTCTTTTTTTTAAATAATAATTTGTTTTCGACTTTTCAATATGCTCGTGTCCCCCTCGTGGAATTATCACGCCCCCTAGGGAAGCGCGCCCCACAGTTTGAGAAACACTGATGTTTAAGAATTAAAAATTTGTTTTATAGGGTTTCTTATGTGTATATTAAAGGATGAATCTGTATTTAACGAATTTTCCACATAACGACTTTTTTAGGGGGTAGCGATTTTCGTTAAATAGAGCTAACTATATGCAAATTGAAAAGATTCTTTTGTTTTTGTATATATAAATATATGAATATATACAAAACACACACACAGATATGTCTGTAATATATCTGTATTAGTATATATATATATATTTGCTTGAATGGATATATAAATAATATGTACATCCATTCTTAATATTTGCTTATACAAGAATTTCTCATCAGTGATAATCGAACATAAAATCTAAATACATGGCAATACAATATTATAAATAAAATAACATTATTTTTTTTTATTTCTTTCAATTGGTAGAGTTAAAAAAAATGCATTTTTATAATAGTCTTATAATATAAAATGACAATAAAAATGTCGCATTCACTTTTTATACTTTCGGTGTAAACATAGAGATGAGGGAAAAAACAAATTTAAATTTAAATTTTGATTCGATCTAAGATTTGAAAGAATTGTATTTTCATACAGTTTATATAAATTTAAAAATTAGGATTCCTTTTGTACTTTTTCTAAATTAATTGAAAAAACTATTGCTCCAAATTTTTAGTGTGCATTATTATCTTTTATATAACTATACTGAATATGTTAGGAAACGTCCTTTCTTAGGATTTAAAAACGATCTCTCTTTTTTCTTTTACTAAGCAAGCTGATCATAATTTTAAGGTGTATTTCAAAGTATTCACCACTCAAAGGAAACTAACACAGAACTTGAACATTTAAAAATATTGAAAAAAGTGTTAATTGGGAAATTTTCAGATTCCGACACATTTCCTATATTTACATAAATACCTTAATTTTGACAGAAAATTTTGATAAGACAAAATGCAAAAAATTCACATTTCAGGAGTTCAAAAAACTAAAAATTTACACTATTGGAATGCATATTTTTATTTGAGGCTTCCGTCATAAATCTCATCTAATAATTGGTGGCCGCGGTAGCCGAGTGGTATAGGTATCGGACCGTGGCTTGCCTTGTCATGAGTTCGAGCCCAGTACCAGTAAAGACCCGCCGTTTAGGGCAGCGATGCACGTTAAATCTGTCGAGAGCTGAAACGTTCTCACGTTGGTGTGGTGTGGTTTAGGGAGGGGGTACCTGCTCGGGATGCTCCATGTCACTTGACCATGGTTCAAAATTACTTGGTCCGTCGCCAAAAGCCCTCGTGTAGCTGAACAGTGCGACGTTAATATTCAATCTCATCTAATAATGAATATTTTGAAATACAGTTTCATTTTTGTCAGTTTACTTGTTATACAACTAGAACTACTTATTATACAAATAATGCAACACATAATACGTTTCATGACAAATTTTGTATTCTAAAGTAAACGATGATCGAGCACTTTTAAATATTGGATGTAATCATTTCTGAGACATTAATAAATTATTAAAAAATCTATTTTTGACATGCAGAAGAATATAAATTCATATGTGAAAAGAGAGTGAGAGATAAAGGGTTATATATTTCTGTGTTTAATCAAGTTTATTAAGTTGACAAAAGAAAATATGAATGTTACTTTTATTTGCCAGAAGAAAATATTCGCTTTAGAATAAATAACCTTCGAGAAATGGTCCAGTTACGTTATTCCTCCAAACATTGCTACTTAACAGAAATGGTTTCCTTGAAGAAGTTTTTGAAGTAAATTAAGTTGTTGCGCCGTCTGAAATTTGATTTAATATTTAATAAACGAATGGTAGTTTAAAAATGTGTTTCTTCTTCGGTAGCAATGTCACGTTAAAAGCTGAAAACTCAAAAGTGTTTTATATGGACAAAAAATAGAATGTGTAATATTCTTTTAGAATATTTCATAAGCCTATTTTATTAAAATACTCATTCCATTTCTAATGCAGTGCTTGACATTTTGAAATTTAAAATATAATCGAAAAGATTTTACAGAATTGATGTTCAAGTCTTAGAACGAATATCGTGTTCAGAACAGCAATCATTTCACTTGCATTCCTTTTTTTACTTTATTATTTTGTTTGTGTTGCTTTATTATTCTTATAATGAGACGATTTAATTTACTGCAGTTTTAACTTAAGATCGTCATAATTTATCAAAATCCTTTGGACGAATTTTACTTTAACTTCAAGATTCGACTTTTTGTATTGTTCCTATGGAACTCTATGAAAATTGTTGAGACGAATCAAATTATTATGAAATGATGAAAGCGACATTTGAATTAGAATTTCACTTGTTTTACTTCATGTATTTTTAAAAATCCTGATCTCCATTAGAATTTAATGTGCCTCAGATCTCATTTTTACTCGCAACATTCGTAGAAACAAACAACCAAATCTATGATTGGATTGGATCATCGGTTTTAAGAAATCTTATACAAACATGAAACACACAAAAAGGCAAATTTCTGCGGAGAGAATTTTTTTTAAAAAAAAAATATATTATAAGCAATATATAATACTACGTAGTATGATTTAAAAATTCGGGAACTGCTGCCATATCTGACGGCTCAAGCAAGCACCTAAATTTAAACCACTTGAAATGGATTCTCTTAACCCTCCACTACCTGACCACATGTTGGTTTAGTCCATATCATGTAACCGAACCGTACGCTCAGTTGTTGTCATCTTCCGAAACTAGTTAGCTTTGCTTCGCGATGTAAGAAAGATGGCTTTTCTTGAACAGCGTTGGACATTATATAAATTCTGTGTCAACGCTTAGATAAAACACCAATGAAGACTTTGAAAATACTAAGTAAGGTATATGGTGAATCTACCATGGCGAGATCCGAGTTTTACAAATGGCATCGGCGTTTTAAAGAGGCTTCGAGAATCCATTAAACACAATGAGCGCGTTGGACGACCTTTGACTTCATGGAACGCTTCAAATGTTGCGTTGTATCTGAATGTGTTCAAAATGATCGTCACCAAACACTTGCACAAATCGCTGAGACTACGCACTTCTCGAAGACGTCGTTTGAGAGAATCCATTCGTAATACACGGCCTCAGTTCTGGAACAGTAACGACTGGTATCTTCCGCATGCCAACGCCAGCACATCGATCGCCATGACTAGCACATTCGGTCCCAATTGGTAAAAGAGTTCTTTTCCAAAACTCGCACTGGCGTGCTTCCCCTCTTCCAATTCACTAAACTTAGCTCCGTGTGACTTTTTATCTGTTTTACATCAATGAAAAACATTTAAAAGAACACCGTTTTGTGTCACGGACGCAGAATGCTTTCCGGAAGGTTGCGAAAAGGGCTTCCAGAAGTTATACAAACGTTGGCAGAAGTGTATCGTTGCCAAAGGGGACTACTTTGAAGGTGGATGTGCTTCTGTTGTTTTTACTAATGCCACCTGATCGGCAAAGGCCAGATCAAGTCCCATGAAATTCTTCATGGCAAAGGGCTAAATGACGCCTATCGTTAGCCGTAGCTTTGAGCATCATGCAGGTGACAGTGCGATTTGGCTCAGTTCCACCCCAATTTAGAGGGAGAACACTCTGGGGGTGATCAGAGGCTTCCCACCTGTCTTCCCCTTCCACCAACCACATGAGAGGACTTGCGGCTCGACGGCTGTTTAGAGTACCCCCATGCCGCAAAAGCACTATGCATTTACAAACATCCATGTCTTCTCCGGGATTCGAACCCAGTCCCTACAGCACCGCAGTCAGCGTCGCTAACCAGTATACCGGTTGGGCGACGCTCTGAACTATTCAGGTTAAAGTTTTTTCTACACCTTGTCTCTGAACATTCGGATCACCTTACTTATATTTGCTATTAGCAGCAAAATCAATCAAATTAGATTTTTTTTGTTATTCAGTGTCTTTTCTTGTATCAAGTGATTTAATAATTCTCTCTCTCTTAAAGGTTCTTCATTTTCATCATTTTAATTTATTCTTCAAAAATGCTTTTTTACGATTCAAAATTTTATTTGAAAGTCACGAGGATTAAAATTACAATAAATTTTTCACAGCATATAAGAAATTTCTGCAATTCTTATATATTTTGATAAATCATGTAAAAATTTCACAACTAAAAAAATCTTTTGGAATACTAGATTTTTTTAAAACGAAATTGTACCATGCATTGTATTTGTTTTGTTTTGTTAAAAAAATTTATTTACTCATGAAAAAGTGTAATATTTATGAAAATGCTTATTAATGTGATTAAAATTCATATTATACACTATTCATTTATTTAAATAGTTAGATTATAATAAAATTAGTTTCAAAAAGAAAGTTGTAAAAGTATAGCAGTGTATATATTAAATGCCAACCTCACAAGCATAAGAATATTGCTTTCTTGTGTAAACTTAACATTTTGGGGGAAATTGGTTTTGTTTTATCATTCCACATAATTTGTTTTTATAAACATCTCATTTAGATCTCTGATTCTTTCATTTTAAGCTCCAACTTACTTATTTCTCTTCGGAACAAATTTAAAATGCCAAAGGAATGTTAATTAACAAATTTTGTCTTAGGTATTACTTTTATCCTGAACATTTATTAACAAGACTTACTATTTAAAAAAGTTTCCTTTCTCCCTCAATATATCTACACATTATGTTTTAAAAACATTCTACATTGTCATATTCCTTTCATTTTGTTGCATCAACATTAAGAACTTAAGCGCAATTGCAAACTCTTTCTGTTAAAAAAAATATGTTCTATATTGCAAGTATAAAAATGTATTTTTTGGCGTATAATTCTAAATCAGCTTTAAGTTGTTGACAATACAAATGAAAAAAAAACATTGTTTTAATTACATTATCTTGCATTCATAATCTCATTTTTTAAAGTTGTATCATCAAGTTTCATCTTAAATTTAAATTAATCGCATGTTTTAATTAAAACTTTTAACCCTTAGTATAATATTTAAGATTACTTTTAACTAACCGCTAATAAATGTATTCTGTCAAGATTAATCTAGTAACTCGTTTCAGTTTTATTTTCCTCTTGTTAAAATATAAACCAAGACAAGGGGAAAAATCCTATTTTTATAAAATACAAAACTTGCAAGTAAGTTTAGTCAAGTGTTCTATCATGTAATTTATTCTGACAATCCTGAATAGCCTTAAACCTTGTTACTATTAATTTAATTGAGAAAAATGGAGGAAGTACTTATGCGGAAACGAATTTTCGTCTTTCTTTCGAATTGCACAAATGAACTGAAGTATTAAAAATGTCATCAGCAAGAAAGCCGCAAGGGAAATACATTAATGAAGCTACTTGCTAAGCCCAGAAATTCGGCAAAAAAGAATTTCTAGAATTTTATCAGAATAAAAAAAAGTTATGCATTAATTCATATATTTCCTTATTTTAATCACATTTATAAAACTCTCCTCTACCAACAAATAACGTTATTTTTCAGAATCGGATACTTTATTCTATGTGTTTAACAATGTTTTTAATTTTTAGAATATTTATTAAATGCGTGATAAATAGAATTTAAGTCTATGAATAAAAATAAATAAATTTATTTATAACAATAATATATTTATTTGTTCAGTAAGATATGAAATTCCCAATTAAAAATAAAGACATCTACAACAACAGAATTAAAGTGTATTAATATCATGTAAAAAATTAAACAAATACAATAAGCCAGAATTTCTCAAACTGTGAGGTGCACACCCTAAGGGGGCGTGATAACTCTATGAGGGGGTACGAGCATATTGAAAAGTCGGAAACAAAAGAACATTCTTAAAAAATATTAATTTACTGAGAGTAAACAAACAAAATGTATTCTGACGTAATAAAAATAAAACACACATTTACACTGATATAATACACTTATAAATGTATCAGTACTGAACAACGTATTTTACGTGTAATTTAACAATAGTAAGTTAAGAACAAGTTTAATAATTAACAGTGACCTCAGGGGCAGTGGCATAACGTACACCCACGCATCGTGGGGAACTCAGGGTTCTAGGGGGTCCAAAGCCTGATTGCCACCAAGTACCTATCCTTTGTAAAATCTAACTTGGGGCCCAATACCTGACTTTGCAGGGGGTTTCGAATGTTCTCCGTTACGCCACTGCCCATAGGCTTGTCATACACAAAGTTATATACAAAAATTATAACGCTTGTCTTGATAGTTTGTATGGTTTATAATTAATCCCTTAAATGCCGATTAAAAGTTATGCGATTCGCTCCCCAATGCCATCATTTTCCAAGTAGACACGAGTGTGTGATGTATTGGGGGAAGGGATTTAAGGAATAAATAAGAAAATGCTCTGAAAAAAGTAAATCCATCGCAAATACTGTCAAGGTCCTTTTAATGCATTCTAAAGCCTTCGGAATAATTTTGTGTATGGCAAGGGCACAGAAAAGATCTTACTTTGGAAAGACATATATATAAGTCCGGGCAATTAATGCTTTGGTTGAGCGAGACGTTTATATACGCCGGTAGTACTTAAAGAGGTTATAGTAGTATTGTAGCCTTAGCGTAAAAGTATAGAATTAATGAATTTATAACATTTTTATGTATGGGGGAGGAAGCGCGATGAAAATTGTGATTGAATATTGGGTCGCAAAAGTTGAAAGTTTGAGAAGCACTGCAATAAGCAAAATAACTTAAAATACATTACGGCATCAAGTGAAAAAAACATTGTAAAGTTCTACAATTTTTTTGCCGTTGTAAAAAATGTGTTTGATTCTTCTTAATATTCGTATAAAAATCTATCTGAAAGGGTTAGAAACGGAAAAAAAGAAAAAAAAATGAACAAGAACAGAAGATTGTCATGGATCGAGTTCTGGACTATTATCGCGCCATTTTGTTGTTCCAATGCTGTTGATTTTGTATAATTGTAGATCGTCTGTGGTTCTTACTTGACATTTTAAAACTGTCTTGAAGACGATAATATGCAGATGATTTTCTACTGTGGCATCTTTTATATTTCTATACGTAACAAAACTTTAATCTATAAGAAAATATTTTTTACCATTTATTTATCCTTAATAATTTAATAACTCTATCATTTTCATTTTAAAACTCATTACTCGTTTAGGAGAAAAATTTATCTATCTGTTTCTAAAGTTCCGTTTAATTTAACTAACAGTGGATCAACCCCTTTTGTACAAGCTATACAACTGTTCATACTCATTGAGTTAAATATAAAGCTGTAATATTCATGCATTATGTAGTTCTTTCTTCAATATATTGTAAGCAAACAGCGAGCGCGCGCGCCGTCCGTTACATTATAATGGTGCTTCAGTGGAAACGGAGACGTATTGGCAATACAGTCAAGTTAGCATCATTTTTGACCACCAAATTTAGCCACCTGGAAACCATATGAATGCTTCTGGAAATTACTGGAGAAATCTATAACATCACGATTGATGACGTAAGCGGACTTTTCTAGAATGTTCTGGAAGGTAGGGTGCAAATCATTCTTGGTACTTCTCTTTAGTTAAATTAAACTTTTTACGACCCATTTTTGCTAACTGTACCTCATGTATAGATAAATTTATTACAGCATCACGAAAAACCTTTTTTATATGGAAAGAGAAAGAATATTTGATAATTTGAAAAAAAAAACTTTGAGAAATTTTGAAATATAACTACTTGCATAAACTTGCTATTGGTGTCGTGTGAATTTTTGGTTATCATTACAATTGTGAATGATTTTAAGATTTTTTTCCAGATAAAAAGGTCTACTAACCCACACACGACCGATATACTTCAAATTTTTATACAGTCAGATGACGAGGATTGGCACCTCAATTCTTTACATCACTCCACGCCAAATGTGGAATTCGAGTCTAAAAAATATTTTACACGTCAATCATACCATGGATTACACAATAAAATTTTCAGTGAAATTGCAATCTCTTTAGATTTATACCGACTTATTTTCCTCTAAATTAACTAAGAAATTATCTTATAAACCAGAAAAACTTTGTTAAAAACTCATTAGCAAAAGTTATAACAAAGCTAAAAACCAACATTAAGTTTATTAACCAATTTATATTAATCATAAATATTTTTTAATATTTTTATTGTATTCTAAAGAGTTTATAATAGTAGTCTGTAAAATAAATTAATTGTCTAAAAGTATACGCATAATGGAATTTTATTATGTTTACACAAATTTTTCTAATTATAATATTATTCCTTTCGTCTATTTATGAATTATAATACACATTGGAAGAAATATTTTATTCGAAATGTGGAACTTTTTCTCATTAAAATAAATAAAAAGATGATATTAAAAGGCAACATAATAGTGTACCTACAAAAACTCTTTTATCAAGGGTTTTTATTAATTATTCTATTTTTAAAAAATGCTTCTTCTTTCCAAGAGATTCCAAGTTGTTCTTTGGGAAAAAGTGGAAACAAAAACTATCGGTCTGAAAAGTTTCTGAGGAATTACTTAACAAAAGAAAGGACAACAATGTTTGTCTTTTGATTTTTGTGTATATTTTGTTTCCGTTTGAAGAAGGAATCTTATGCTAACGCGTTATGTTGTTTAAAATTAAAAAAGTTCTTTGTTTTAATATGTTGAAGGCTTTCCTATGACATTTTAAATGAAATATCTTTTTTAATATACAAAAGAGTTCACGGGAATACTTTTAGGTTCCTTATTTCCATATTTAGTAATCAATTTACGCGGATAGTTTCTCCAAAAAATATTCTAAATTTAGCTATGTATATTTATCTTAAAGTGAAAGCATAAGTTTTTGTTATAATCAATATTAACTATTAGTAAGAAAATTAAGATAAAAATATATAAGATATGTACTTAGAAGATTAATATCTAAATTAAAAGGATACAAAACTTTAATTAGTTAGTCTTATTTGATTATTTTGTAACTTTTTTTAAGAATATAATTTTAGTTCTCAAAGAAAGAAACTTTGTCCGAATAATTTATTCACAGCTTAGAAAATCGTACAGTAATTAGATATCCTCATAAAAAAAGGGTTTTATTAAAAAATTATATGTTGTCATTATGGCGATATATTTTATTTCTGTAATATATATATGAGGTTATTCTGTTTACTTCAGGATTGGAATTAGTTAAACATACCAAAATTTAATAATTAAATATTACTCCGATTCGTTAATCGTATTTCTACATTATATATATATATATATATATATATATATATATATATATATATATATACTTTGGCTCAGTGGTTTAGGCAAATTACAGGTGAAGGTTGGCTAGCCCTAAACTTGTTTAAACCTGCAATCTTGGTTCCTAAGGCCAGGTACTACTGAGCCTAATATTTCCTATCTTGAATAGTTATACTTAGGTTCTATAGCTATCTATATATATATATATATGTGTGTGTATAATTTGTTGAAAGTTTAATAATATTCAATTTTCAATAGTTTAAATTTAATAATATTATTATTTTACGCTATATTCTTCTTTTTAGTTTTATTACAAGCACAACATCTGTAAAGTTTAAATTCGTATCATGAACAATAATTGTATCTCTACAGAATCATTTGTTTCCCAGCATGTTTATTGTCATTTTCCTTAAACTAACACATCCAAGAATATGTCACAATATCAATTTGAACAAATATTAATCTATAAGAGTTTTTTTTTCAAAACTGTGTTTCTTTTAATTTAATTTGCCTTCTGTTCATTGCTCGATTATCTACTGGATAGAAAGATCGGTTTTCATGAATTAATACTATATATTTATGTTACCAAGGGTAATATATTAGTATATTTTAATGTAACAGATGCTAGAGGGCACTACCAGACCGAGTTCTTGTGCGGTTTCTTTCTAGCGTAGGAACGCGAGCGCGCGGAAGCCCCTAAGATTGAATGATCAGGCTGCTTGAGATCTGGTATGTACCAACGCACGAGAATCGCTCTCACTGTTTCTGTTTTTAATATACATATGCATAGAAATAGAACTGTATATAATTTAGTAGTTAGAAAATGCCTATACAAAGGAAAAAATCATATTAGTCCAGAGTTGGATTATTTGTACTTAATGAATGATTGCTGACTCGTCGTAATGTGGTCACGCTTAAAAAATAATTTACTTTTCGATGGCAAACACTAATGTATTAATCAGTAATTATTTATATCATTTGTTATCGCTAATAAACTTACTTTGATTCAGAAAAAGGTTGATTCACGTTTATACAGGAGCCAGATTTTTAAAAAGAAAGCAATTTAATAAAACGGGACACGTGCGCACGCGCAGCTCTTCCAAAATAAATTTATTAATCAATCTTACAGCAGATGTGTGAACAATGAATAGTTGAGTGTCATATAAAATAGTCATATAAAAGTTGAGTGTTTTAAACATGTTAAGTAGAATTATACATAATTGGAAATCGATTATGATATATTTGGTGCAAAATTGTATGGACTTTAATCGAAAAAAAGAAGCACAAATATTAATATACAGTCGGACATCTATTTAATTAAGTCCCTGAACCGGAAAACAGTTTGTTATGTGGAAAATTCTTCAAATTCGTTGTCATTCAAAATACCAGGTTCTATAAGTTCCAGGTAAAAGTTCACAAATTAGAGACCCTACTGTATGTATTATTTAGGACATTGACTATAAATTATGAAACAACAAATATAATTCTATATAAACAATAAATAAAAAAAAATTTCGATAAAACAAGGAATAAGAGACAAAGAAGTGTAATAGAAACATTATTTTATGAAGATTGGGTTATATTGAAGGGATGCATAGATCAATAGTGAAAGGGTACAAAACTTGGCTGTATCACTTGGCTGTAATTCAAAATTATTAGGCGAATAACCTTCGTGTATCCTTAGATAGCAACGTAAATTAAATCAAATTAAACAAATGTATGCGTTTTGTATTTCATCTGCATTTGGAAGCATCGATATTTTTAGCAGTAGAGGAATCTGATAAAGATTTTTCTTTTAAATGGTCTTTCAAGACAGTATTGCCTTTGCAAACACGGCAAGTCTCCAAGTTCGAGACCCATTTCATTGGTGGCATCATCTAGACGCAGCTCTCGTTAACAAACTTTTGACGCTTGAATTTATTCAGTTCAAACTCTCGTTACATACTAAATAGTATCATCATTTAATTTTGCCGAGAGTATCAAAACCAAATTCATACTCAAGGGAATTTTTACATGCCACATAATCATATAACATGCGTGCCTAGGATTTCGCATCCAAAGAATCTGTCTACTCCAGCCTTGATCGAACCCGCAATATAAGGCTTGTGAGACGGGCGTGTTATCTATCAGCCTCAAGCCTACAGCTGATGAACATAAAATTTAGGAATAAAAGATGATTACTTTTAAAGAATTGCAGCTATTTCAGGTTCTTACTATCAAATTTTCTCAATACAAATTTCAAAATAAAATTTCATTTCAAAATAAAATTTCGAACATCGTCACAAGACGACGCGAGCAATAACCATATATGTTGTTTATACGAATTACAGTTTGTGTGTCATTCATATATGCAATTATGTTTGAAATATAATTTATACCATAATAAAAGGAATATATAAAAAGTTTTTTTAAAAAATCTGTAGAATGTAAATCTCGTTATTTTCCGAAAAAATTCTTTCAAGGATAAAGGTTCTTCGCGTAAGTGGTCCTAAATGAGAATTTAACGAGAGAAAAGAAATGAAACTTCGGAACTAAGACAACTTCGAGGGTATTAAATTTCGGATCAATACGGTAATCTGCTCGTTTTGTTTAAAATTACCTAATTAATTTTTACTTATCGCATTTGATTGATTTTTTCAAACATTTTGGACTAATGGGAAATAACATGCTTTTTCAATGAAACAGCAGCAAAAAAAACTGGTTAGAAGTTACTCCCAATATGAAATACTCTAATTCCAATGAAATTCACAATGTAATTCTTTTTCATTATGAAGTAATTTATTCAGACTATTTAAAGTAAAACCAATAAAATTCAGAAAAATTTTACTTTACTTTTAGTACAATTTATTTTCAAATATCCAATTATTCTTACACGTTACAAAAATGAATAACAAATGAAGTAGCGTATTCATGAAACAAATATTTAAAACAGTCCGGCAACTTAATTTTTGAAAATTTCTGATTTCACTTTTTTATGATTTCTAAAAGTTCTAATATTTCTGTTTAAAAGGATATATAATATGAGGAAATACAATACTTAAAGTATTTATATTTATTTTTAATGAATCTACTAATTGACATGCATCAAATGAGTTCTGCTAGGAGCACCTGTGTTTCCCCTTGCATAAGTTTCTAATGAGAGAGCGCGAATCCATATTATGTTCAAGTGGAAAACTAGAGTGTATTGTGCTTATCCAAAAGTGTATGGGCATACGTCTTTTAGACCTTAAAAACAAAACAGGGAAAACAACAGTTAAGTGAGGAAAAATTCAAAGATATTATAGTACAGCTTTTAGTATTAAAAAAAACAACAGATGAAAACTGTTTTGGGCTCGTTTTAGAGAGAAAAAAGAAAATAAATCCTCTTCTTTAAAAAAAGGCCTTAAAATATTCCCCTGCAGGTATAAAATTTTGCTTTAAAAGTCAAAAGCTGAATGAAAAATGCATTATGATCTTAAACAAAAAAGGCTATATACCATGATGATAAAATGGTTTTAGATTATGGATCCTGTTTTTTAAAGAGTTTTTACATGGAAAGCCCCAGAACTAAATGATCAGTTAATACCAAAAAGGGGTTGATTCCAAGATCTACATTTGTGAAATTAAAAACTCTAAAAGTTAAGGGTAAACAGGGCTGTTGCATATGTAGTCATGTTGCAAAATTAGTGATCTTAAGACACGTGTTTTTTGAAAGAATTTAGAATGGGTCATGCTTAAAAAACTAAAATACCGTAGGATTCAGTGAAAAAGCTCTTGAACCCCCAAAAAAAAAAAGAAAAACTGTAAAAAATAATAAAAAAAAATTATAAGAGTTTTTTGTATGAGCAGGGGTTAAAAAGTTCGTATGTTCTGAAAAAAAAAGAAAACTAAAAAATTCTTTTTATTTTAATTTTCTAAATGTAATATTTTTCACTTTATGTACCTATTTCTCAAAAACTACTTATGATATAAGCCTCAAATTTTCAGTGAAATATATCTAACAAATATTTTTAGGTATGATTTTTAAAACTAAATTTTAGAGAAAAAAATGGACAATATCTAAAAAAATCATGACTAGTTTATATTTTAACAAAAAGACAAAACCCTTTCATCAAAGTGTTATTGATAGTACACATAACTTACTGTAAAGATGTTATCCATGAGAAGTAAGTAGTTTCTGAGGAAAAAAAAACATAATTTCGAAAAGGGGAAAAGTACGATTAATTACCAAAATCGGGCAAAAAAACCAAATTTAATTTTTAGCCTAATTTTTTTTTTTTTTACTTTTTTAAACCACAAAATTTAAAGCTCTAAACTTAAAAATGCAGAATTATGATAGTTTTTTTTTCGTTTTTATTCAAATCCCCATGGCAAACAAAACTTTAAAAAAAAATGTTATCTCAAAAATAAAAAATTATTTTTTTCATTTAAAATGTAAGGCTTTTTTTTTACGCCAAAGCGATTTTTTTACCATTTCCCCAAAAGCATTAACAAAAGGGGATGCATTTTGAATCAAAAACAATATTTTTTTTTTAAAAAAAATTTTAAAATCAGAATTTATAATTTTAAAAATTTTTTAAAAAACATTCTTAAAAAAGTATTGTAAAAATACCAATCACGTTAACGCAAAACCCCTAAAATTTTTTTACTATTTACGCTGTAAACAAAATTTCGCGTGTATCTTTTGTAGGAGGGTAGCATTTTTAAAATCACTTCAAAATTTCCCGTTTTTCTTTTTCATGGTATCTTTTTTAAATTTTTTAAAAAAATATATTTAACATAGTATGTAATAGGAGGCAACCTATTTTCCAAATTAAAAAATTTTTTTTAAATCAAAACGTCCCTTTAACAAGTTTATACGGGGGATCCCCTAAGATCGTCTCGTATACAGAAACAGCTAAAATATGTTAGCGATAACAGATAAATATTAATTTTGTGATTTTTTCTTTTTTTATAAAAATTAGAGAAGGGATACTCCCTTTCGAGCTCACGGTGGACTAACACCCATTATACAAATTATACAACTATACCCATTGCTCAAACTGAAAAACTTTAATTTACATACATTATGTAGTTCTTTTTATTTGTTCTTTTTTGCAACATTCGCTCTTGTCACTTCTCTTTGATTAAATTCATCACAAAAGCTACATCATCCAAAACCTCATTGATAAAGTACTCAGATTTTTTATCATTCAGCCCAAAAAGCCCCGAAAAGTTCAGATTTCGTTCCCGTTGGGTTTTTGTCTTTTTCTCAACGATTCCGTCCAGAAAAACGTAGCGATATTTTTCTTTTAGAGCTCCCAAAAATATCGCATCTATAGAGTACATTTATGCATGGGGAACCAGGGCTAATTCTTGATATTGGGTCACCGTAGGGGGGGATTTTTTAAAAGACGATTTTCAATCGATTCGAATCTAAACTGAAACGATTCAAAAAATCAGGGCCAAAAAAATCGATTTATAAAAATCATTTTTTTTAAGATGCATTTATAATGTAAATATAAATCCATTTTAGGAAAAACAAGAAAGATACCATAATAAAATATCGCTTATCTGTAAAATCAGGGAGTTTTTTAGATTAGGGAATTCGACAGTTACAATTATTTTTATTACCATATCAAAATACCAGGTATAAAAGAAGATATTTATTTCCTAAATATATTTGTTACATTAAAAATAAAATAAATAAATAATATGGCTTATAGCTCTCAATGCTTGATATCAAAGCTTTTTAAAAACAACAGTCTGTCAAGTCTACTGGGATCCAAGCGGTTTCGCTCATCTCTTGCGATGTTGCCGGCGATCGAAAAAAGGCGCTCACAAGGAACTGATGATCTCACGTTACTCATATACATCATGGCTATAGAGTGAACGCGATGATAAATAGAGTTTTTTTGTTCTTGACAGTAAATTAACCCTTTAAACGCCAACACCGTAATATCATGAGTTTTAAAGGTAGTACATTCAAATAATTGTAAATAATTTTATGGTTTTTACTAAAACAGAAAAAATCGAATGTTGATTTTCTAGGATAAAATATCGATTCACTGAATCGATTCAGTGCTACATATCGATTTAAAAAATTGATTTTTTGTTTTGGCTCAGAAATCGATTATTCAATTAATCGATCTCAAATCGCCATTCCAAGCTTACCGACGTCTCAGAGACATTTCCTACGCAAATTAGAAGGTCTCGCAATCGCTACCCGAAACCTCAGATAGTTTTTTGAGAAGGGGAAGTTGCTGACTTTTACAGCCTTAATATGACTACCAAATGATGAGATGCGTGAGCAAATTTTATCATTTGCATATACATCTCACCACTATCGCTCCTGAAATTTGCTTGACACTACGTGCATTATTTCTTTTTGTTGCAATTTTACTTTTGAGGAGTGTAGGATCTGATTATTGTGAAGTTGAAGTTTTTAGTTTATCATGCTTTATGTTACAACTTTTAAAATATATCTCTTGATTTGTCTACCTAATTGGCATGTTTGGGATCCAAGTCATTACAGTACTGCAATAAATTCTCACGGCTTCGGATTTCATCAATTTTTTTTTCCATTCCATAGAAAACTATTTCATTACTATGCAAGAGCTGAATATGTTCCATAACATTAAACGTCTGTAAACGTTTACCACTTGATCTTGATAGCAATTTGGGCGAAATAGATTTGTCGGTTTGCTAACTTTGTTTTGGAAGCAAATCTAGAGCAGGGTTAGCAACCTGTTAGCTGTGGCATGCCGAACCAATCTAATATGATTCAGTTTGTCACACATTAGGACATTTTTTAAGAAATTCGATTCCCGTGGTAAAGCACACAAAGTTAGAATAGTGGTCATAACATGCAGTTTTATTTTGCATTAATTTTGCACCATTTAAAGATATTTCTTAACATAAAAAAACAGCTTAAAATATAACTATTTCTTCAAAAATAAAATTCAAATTGTATATAGTATATTATGTATTTTTAAACATATTTATTAAAATAAAAAATAGACAACATAAAATATAAGTATCTTTACTCATTATAGCTAAATAAAAAGATCATAAAAATTTTAAGGTGAACCTGATGTTTGCACCGCTCTACTTTCATATCGCACAATCTGAGTATAATTTGTGACTTTCAATTTGATACGATTCTGGGTATTCATTTGCTAAAAGCAATTTGTTTGTGAAGTCGAAAATTATACATGCAATTTTCTCTCCTCAAACAATTTGATCTCTCCAGTAATTTTACAAAATGGCTGAAAATTTACCTTTAAAGTTAAGGTTTGGGTTTTAATCGGAATTCCGTAAATGTCCATAATCCTAAAGATGTTTATCAACTAAGGTTCATTACAAAATTCATCACTCAAAAATTGACAAATTTGTAGAGTAGTGCAGACTGTGTGTCACTGAGAATTGTACGGCGTGCATAGGTTGCAACCCCTGATCTAGAACATAAAAAATGCAATAAATACAATCGTTTAACGAAAAGGTCATTTTAATCTTATTAAAATGTAAATACTTTTTTATCAGTAAATAAAAGTATATAGGTTTATTCACCCAAACTTTACTTTTTTTCTTTAATGATTTGCACTTTCATATATTTTGAATAATTTAAATTTAATCATAGTAAAGTAATATTTTTCAATTTAATTGAATATCTCAATTTTTGTCTAATATTTTCGCTATCCATTTTCTTCTATTTAATGTATTAGTTTTATATGGTTTATTTACATAAATTCTGCATTAATAAGGGATTAGTGTCAAGTTTAATTCCTAGATACCTAATACTATAACTCTTCAGTCTGCTAATGCATTTTAAAATAAAAATAACACTGTAATATAATTCTTCCCAAGAATTATTACAACGGGATTTGTATTTTAAAAAATCACATAACCAGACTAAAATAAATAAATAAAGACCCCTTCAATGTTTAAAACAGAATTCCTCTAGAGTTAAGTAAATACACTCATTTCGAAACCACATCTTTTATACCGTTCTGGAATGTAAGTTCATTATTTCGTTATACATCCTAATAAACTATAAATCTTCAGAGAAGAAAAAAAATTATTTCCAGGTATTTCTAATACATAAATTCGTACATAATGTGTGAAGAAAATTTGCTATTAAAAATTTAATCGTATAGTAAAAAGGATTTTTTTTTCAATAAGTTCATTTCAATTGTTACCGAATTCATCTTAATTTTTAGCCAATACCTTATGACACATAGGAATTCTTTTACATTACTGAGTAAATAGGAATAATTTATTTAAATATTTCTGCTTATTATAAATTAATCTATCATTTTTTTGAATATATTCTGCAATTTATAAATACACTAGCCGTTAACCACTTGCATCACTGGGTATTTCATGATGTTGTATTATTATATATTGTTTTCTCGTTATTGTTATCCAAGTCCGAGTATTAAATTTTCAGTTGAATTAAAAACAATATTAAACTCTCTCCTTTTGATTAAAAAAAGATTAAACTTGGATTTCTTAAACGGAAGTATATTTATATTTTACACCACTGCAACCTCCTCCTTCCTCTTACTGTATAGGCACAAAATCCATTTTATGTGCATTTCTACTTAGCAAAAGAAACATGCTTTTCGAATTTTCTGCATGTAAGCAAAATAGTTCAAAAAGATTTTTATCTATAGAGACCCCTTAACTCCCTGTACCTCCCCTTGGGAGTCAATTTCTGAAAAACACGTTCTTAAGGGATCCAAAAAAGAAACTCAGAATAAAACCTGCTTTGTTTTCAGGTCTGTAGGTGTGATAGTTCAAAAAGAGGGAAATTTTGTCCATAACGCTCCTGCAACCCTCTTAGAAATAAATGTTTGAAAAATCCTTAGCAGATCTCTAGTAAACAAACGAAAAGTGACAGCCAATTTTAATGTCTGTAGGTGCAATAGTTTCTGAGATGTGATGAATGAGTGAGTTACTTTCCTTCTGGATGTATATGTTACCATTAAAGTGTATAATTCAGTTACTTTAAAGAATAACTAGGTATTTCATGAAATAAAACTAGACAAGTCTGTAAAAGTATATAATAGATGAAAAATTTCATACTTTACCTAGTTATTCTATGAAATAACTAACCGTTGAATTCAAAAATAAACAATTTCAAAGTTATATTATAAATTAATTGATCTTAAATAGCTAAAATCTCTCGAAAAATACATTTTATCCTTGTTACGGATGATTAAATGATGAATAATAAGGAAAAGCAGATGATATAATTTATTATTGCTCATATTGCTAACATTAGTGAAACAGAAAGGAAAAAATAGAATATGTTGCAGAAATAGTTATATTTAATTATTATCGAAAAAATATATTCTGGGAAGAAAAACTATTGCTTCATAAATGTATTGTATAAACATTTTCAAGGGAAATTGTAAGAGAATATTAATTTAAATTTTATGAAATACCTTCATTTTCTACTTTTCACTATTCATTAGAGCAAGGATTGTTGTGATGACACTTTGTATTGGAGTTCAAAAGAGACTAAAAGCAATTACAACGAGTTCAAAGAACTTTCGAGTGTTCATACCTTAACGATCAAGTAATCGTTGTTCTCTATGGAATGCATGATTCAATCGTAGAGTTCAATAATTTTATATACTTTAACAGACTTCTCTAGTTATTTCAGGAAATACCTGGATATTCTAGGAAATAACGGATTTCACACTTTAACGGGAACATATATACTATTACAAAAAATGACGCAACAAGAAGGAGTTGTCCGATTGCGATTAAAATTAGAGAATGTGAAGAATATGTATAAGAAAAAAACGATTAAAATTTCTGAACACAACTAAATTATTATTTTAGAGTTTGACCATTACAAAGAGAGGTAGTCAATAAGGCGTCGGTTCTCCTTCATTTTCCATCAATCTTTCATATCAAGATCCACTTATCGGGAAGTGGGTATTGTTCCCCGATAAAATTGAAGAGGATTTCTGAGTCCTTATTAGGGTAGATTGACAGTTCGGAAAATTAAGATTTCATCTCAAAAGCCATCAACGTCCTTTGATCATCCTTCAGATTTAAGAGGGTTCGTCATCGATACACCCATTAGCTTAGGTAAGTTAAGGAAACTTAAATTAAAATTCATATTTTAATATTAAGAATTTTGCAATTAATTAAGGATTTCATCAAGTACTTTCAAAACAAAGCTACGACTAACGTTTGTTTTCTACAAGAAGTACACATATGACGATTCTGATTAAAGATGTTTATAGAAAATTTACAACCTCTACACATTACACAACCCTAACTCCTTAAATCCATAAAAGTCTCATTAAATTTTCTGCTCTTACAAATGACTTTGAAACCTTAATCACCAAATTATGGTAAAATATTATAAGATGTTTTACAGACCATTTCATTTATTTCCGTATTAATGTTATTAAAATAGTAAATAACTCGTTTTTTTTTCAGATAGAAATATTAACTCTATTCATAATAGCTATAATTCGAGAATTTATTTATCACTATAGAGGCCAGCTGGTTGGCGTAGTTGGCTTATCTCTGGCCTTCTGTTTCCAAGGTAGCGGAATCAACCCCGGCCCTAGTCGGTGGAGTTTCCTGTTGCAGAATATCAACAGCGGCTATATCGTATGATTATACGGCATGAAAAAGATCCCTTGAGGGGCCGTTTGGCTTGGATACCCCGGCAAAATTAAAAAACTTCCTAAGTACAATTTTCGCATCGGAGAGCTCGGTGCCTCCCTTGGGGAAGAACGCGTCAAATACTTGGGTAGGTATCGCCTAAATGGTGCCACACAAAAAGGGATACCAACTCCTGGGGAATGTACTAGATCTTCAAAAGTAGAAATACGAATGCACAGCCCCATTACAGAAAAAAATTATCACTATAGATATTAAATATTATTATGAACCTAATGTTTCCATACTTCTCAAATTAAAAATAGTATTGAATTAGTATTAAATGATAATTGCATATTAGTTTTAACCCTTTCGTTGCGTAATTATTTTTTCTAAAATAGGTGCGAAAATTGAGTATTATGTATTTCAGATCTACATATTAAATCTACATTTTAAAGTAAAAATATACAAAAAAATTTTTTTTTGTTTAAAACAGTTTTTATTTAAAAATGCAGAATTAGATCCTTAAAATATGAACATAAAAACATAAATGAAACCCTAAACAGGAACAGCACCGTTTGCACACAGCTAAATAGTCGGAAAAAAAGCATTCCCGCCGAAATTGCCGGTTGCACAAATTTTGCTACACCAACGTTGCCCGTGGAAATCGCGGGATGCTCAGCGAGAGAGCTGATGGTAATCTGTACAAACAAGTTTAAGGTTTACTAAAAGATGAACCTGCTAGCAATGTTTAATCCACTTTATTTTTACATTCCTTTAAAAATAGTTGCATCATAAGTAAAGAGACTTTATTTTCTACAAAATTGTTAATGTACTCCAGGTATTGATTTTTATCTCAGTTAATTTGAACCTGTTATATAAAATTATAAACTAAATGTTCCAAAAAATGTCTTTAAAAAGTTACAGAGAAAAAATTTAACCGGGGTTAAAAAATTTTTGGCTTTTTTAATTTTAATTTCATTAGGTATGTCGTTTTTTCAAAGGTAAAAAACCCCCGGCCCATGCAGTAGCCCCTTTTTTTTATGCATATCTTTTTTTTTTTTTTAAAACAAATCATTTCTTTTTTTCCCGCAAAAACCCGGACACCTAAATTTTGACCCCCTTTTTTTGGAAAAATTTGGGTTTATTCCCCAAATTTTACGGTATATAAAAGACGAAGACAGAATATTTTAAAAAAAAAATTTAACATTTTATATTAATTTCCCTTTTGTGTGTGTGTGTGTGTGTGTGTTTTGTGTGTGTGTGTGTGTGTGTGTGTGTGTGTGTGTGTGTGTGTGTGGGGTGTGTGTGTGTGGGTTTTGGGTGTGTGTGTGTGTGTGTGTGGTGTGTGTGTGTGGGTGTGTATGTGTGTATGTGTGTGTGCACGCGCCAAATTATTCTGATATCTATATTACAACCAAAAATTGCATTAATAATTGCTTCCATTATCCTCTTATATTAAATTTTACTTTTACTTTATATTAATATGACTATTGATATGTTTTTCACCCTGTTCAATTCTCTAAAGATTAATTAACAAAATAAGAACATTTCCGCAAATGAGTTTTAAATCCTCTAAGACAAATTAAAAATCAACATTTTTTGTTTTTCTGCAAATTTGTTTGAAATATCCCCAAAGCCAAAAAAAGGGTATTTCAGATAATGAGCCCCGGGGGAAAACTTGATTTTTTTTAAAAAAGCCGGATTTTTCTATGACTTTCTGTACCGATTCTATATATTTGGCTTTTATTTTACGCAATTATAACAGTCGAGAGTTCTCAACAAATGCTCCGTAGTTTGCTTTTCTTTGATTCTTTTTTGTCGGAAAACTTCCATACAATTGTTTTTTTTTTAGAAGTTAATTAATCTACAATTAATACAGCATATATATATAAAAAGGTAAGACATAAGCTATATCTAGCTAAAAGTTTTAAGCATTTGCTTGCTGATATATTGTTTACCCCTTAACATCCCACTTTTGAATTTAAACACAAGAGCTACGGGGCACGCATCTTTTTTTTCCCCTGGGTTTAAATGACCGGGACGACACGTGAGTTGGAAACCCCTTTCCCGGGTTTTGAGAAACTTTGCCTCATCTCATCCTCTCTGCATGGTGAATATTTAGTTTCACTGGGACTGGAACTCACTGCCCCAATTTTAGGGCCAGGGACTACTATCCCCATTCAATTTCCACAAAAAAATAAGATTAATAATAATTATTTTTTCATTGCACTAAGAAAATATGTTCCAAATATAGTTTGAGGAAAAATTTTCGAAGTTCTTATCTTTTATATAACTACTGGCTATGTTATAATAAAGATATAAAAATTTTATTTTTAATAGATTATTTTTTTTAACTTTTAAAATGGTTTTTTAATTAAATTTTAGTATATTAAATATTATAATCAATTACCCTTTTTTCAATTGTCACAATACGCTATCCCTTCTCAAAACTCGTTTATAAATATTATCAACAGCTCTACTGCTTATTTGATAATCTTGGTCTTCTGCTTTATTATTGAATATTTGTGTAACAATACGGTGTTACAGTCATCAAAAACAAAAACATTATCTATGTTCATCATGTCCCACGGACGAACCAAATCTCTTTCCTTTTTTTTTTTTTTTACTTAAAATCTTTTAACTAACCCAAATTTTAAAAAAAAAAACAAGGGTTTTATCAAAAAAATAGGGGTTTAAAAAACCCCCAAAATGCTATATTTTGCCCCAAAAAAATTTAATTGTTGTGAAATTTAATTCCCATTAATTTCCCGGAGCCAAAAATTTTTAAAAAAAACATTTCGAAAGTTTTTATTTTTAAAATTTAACGTAAAAAATTTGCTTAAAAAAATTTTTTCACAAAAAAATTTAACACTTGTTTTTGGCAAAAAGGAAAAAAATTATTTTTAAAAATTCTCCTTTTTAAAAAAAATGCTTTTTTAAAAATACTTTTTTCTTACCAAAACCTCGTACCCTAACTGGATTTTGAACATATGTTTTTAAAGAACTAAATTTTTCCATTTTTTTAATACACCCGGAGGGGAAAAAAGTTTAACAAAAAACCCAATATTTTTTTCCCAATTGGGTAGTAATTTGAAAATAATATAAATTTTTTCAAAATTCCAAGTTCAAACCTTCGCGGAAACCCAATAAAAAGGGCAAAAATTTTCTTTTACCCAAACTTTTGATATAAAAAAAAAGAATTTTTTGAAAATAGATAAATGTTTTTTGTTTTAAAAATTGTTTTTAAAATTTTTTTTTATTATAATAAAAACTTTTAAGAAAATTTTTTGGGGGTTTTCAATTCGGCGATTATAAATAATAAAAAAAGTGATCGTTTGTACGCTTCTACAAAATCACACTTCCGAACGAAGTTGGATGCCCTAACTCGAAATATATTTAGCAGAAAAATCTTTGTAAACCATTTATGATGCTTGTGTTTTACAATATGAATCTTCAGCTCTCCTAATTATATTACAATTCTTCCTTTTTTAAAAAATTCCTGAAACCAATTGTAAAGTGCGTATAACGAAATTATAGAGCCCAAATCAAAAAACATTCGATAAAAGGGTTTAAAATATCCCCTTAAATTAATTGTTTGTTCATCTATTTATGCACGATTGTTGAATAGTACACAGATAACAATTTGGATACGAACTATCCATTATGAACCAAGTTTCCAAATCATCCATTCAGTCAGTGAATTTGAGAAACGTTGATCCTCCGATCAAAAACGATATCTTTTCAAAAAGTTAAAAAAGCGGTCATTTTCCAAAGCGTCCCTTAAATGAATAGTCAAGTCATTGAGCCCAAAAGTTTTTCCCAAAATGGCGAGAATCTCGTTTTTTTTGTTCCGATCCCGACATCCCGGGAAAAGCTGGGGTTTTTCTTTGAGGGAAAGCATGACGGAAAAAAATTTTAAAAAAAGGGGGCTTTTGGTTTTTCAAGAGGGAAAGTTCTCCTTCAGTTAAATGAGCCAAGTGCTTTTACATTACAAGAATGGTTTAATTATTTGGAAAAGGCAATTGGAATTCAGTCAATTAATTGAAGTAATTGCTGCTTAGTGTGGTCAATTAACTCCTAAAGAATATCATTGAGATAAAATAGTTTGAATAGAATGTAAGAGAGAAATACTATAGTTACGCTTACAAACCACAAATCTAATTAAACTAACCAATCTAAAAAAACCCATATAAATAAGTACTTAATCTTCCCATAAAATTAATTTAAAAAAAACAAACCCATATAAAGGGATTTTTAATTTTTTCTATACATGTCATACAAAGTTCATAGCCCAAATTTTTATATTCCAAAAATTAAAAAGGAAATGAAGAATTGAGATTTACTGATAAAAGTATAGATTGTAAAAAAATAGTTAATTTGATTTTTTGATGAAACATTACTCAAAACGTTTTGGATTTATAATTTTTTAAATGTTTTCCCATAACATTTTCATCGCGAGGGATGAAATAACTCGTCTTCCAGGACACACAAATAAAACATTATGAAATTGTTGGTTTAATGCAAATGATTATTATTTTTTAAAAATAAAAAAAAAACAAGTTTTAAAGGGAAATTTTTGTTTTTCTTCCCCTTTTTAAAGCTGCGAAGCGGCGCAGGCTCAAGGGGCAGAAGACTCTGGGGACCCATTCCTTTTCCTGAAAGTGTTTTTGTCAATATTTAAAACCAAAATTTTTTTTAAATATAATGCCTAGAACTAATTCTTCAGCTCTATTCCCATCTATTTTTTCTGCTCTTCTGTCTTTTACTTTTGCGAGTATCAGGGAGTATTGGAGAAAATATTTATATGTCTTAGATAATTCAACAACGGTTGCTAGAGGTCGGTTGGAATATTTTATCTCATCCACCATAATCACCAGGCCTCTCTCTCTTCAAATGCCACCTATTTAGATTATAAAAAAAATTACACTAATAGAAAAGACTTCATCTTTCGGAACTGATAAAACCTTTTAAAAAACGGTACCGCTGAAAAAAACCGGGGGATTCTTTAAGAACCCAAATTTAAATTGCCAAAAAAGGGTGGAAAAAGGCTGCCCGAATGGACCTTTTTATAATTTTCTAAAAAATATACTAAAAATTTTTTAAAAATTTTCTATTCCCAATTTTTTTTCGTGGGTGTTTTTATAAGCAAAAAATCACTGAAAGAGCTTAAAAAAAACATAACACAAATTGGGGTTTTTGTTTTGGCTGGAGTCGACAGACTTTCTGAGTGCGGAAATCTAGGCATGCATGTTACGTGATTATGTGCCACGTAAAAGATCCTTTGAGTATCAATTTGGTTCTCGGGTATTATCAGCAAAATTTAATCTTGAGTTAGCAGCCGACGAGAGCTTACGAGAGCCGACGAGAGAAAATTTATTCAATCAGCAAAAATGGGGAACGAGAGGGCCCCTAAGGGGTGTCCCCCCTGGGGAAAAGGATCTCATATTTGGGGGACTTGCCGGTTAAATTAAAAGGGGTGTGACAAAAATGCACCTCTTGGATAAAAAATTTAAAACTTGTTCCCTCTCGTAGCGTTATTTGAATATCATTCCCCCTTTTTTTCCTTACGAATTTTTTTTTAAAATTTTTGAATTGGCGGGTAAAAACATTATTAGGTTTTATCAATCCACCCAGGAAAAATCACCGAAAGCTGGTATCTCATTTAGTGCGGCGCCAAATTTGGGGGTACCAAAGCCGCAGGTAATTTTTATGCCCATTTTTCCCTTTGAAATTTCGATGGAACCCCGTACAAGGGTTTAAGTGGTCTAAAAGAACCCCCAGGAATTTTTGCACCAAAACTTAAAAGGCTGATTTTCCCGCATCATGAAAAAAACCCCCGACTTGGGCCGGGGTCGAACCCCCCAAACCCGGGTTCCAAAATCCCCGCGGGCAAACCAAACCCCGCCACCCCGTGACATTAGATATTTCATCTATTATATTTTGAAAGAAATGTTATTGGATGCTAGAGTTATCTGTTCCAGATGAGACTGAATGAATATTTATTGACATCCCTCTTCAAAGCAACACAAGAGTTGCTGATGATGGACCTTGTTTCAACCTTGGTAAAATGACGAGGACGACATTTAAGCTAGCACATCACTCTCTAAACTTTCACACTTCACGGGGACTTAGAGTCTCCAAAGATTTTATGTGCATCAACGCATTTTCAAAGCGGGTTTTTGGTGGCATCAGAACTTGAACTCGTGACTGAAGAGATGCAATCCAATTTAAAAGTTTGCTGTTATGATTTGTCACCACAATCGTCTGATTGTGGGAAATCATAAATACAACGTTGTACGTTTACTTTAATATGCAATTTTAAAGTATGCAAGAACATGTGCTTTGTTAGTTTGAGTTATCTTACCAATATTTTACTTAATCTTAACTGTTCAATTAGCTCAAAAACTGTAGTATATTGGCTGATTTTTATTAAAAAAATATCACAACTCTTTCTTGAAGAAAAAATAAAATAATCAAACCTTTTAAGGAAAAAATATCACTTTTTGTAAAATAAATTATTTTTATTCCTTTAATGCACAGTTCTGAATTATTCTGTAAAACGCTCTCAAGTGGAAATAAAATGTATATTGGAAACTTTATTCAGTTTCCAAATTAATTTGCTGAGAAGGGAAAGGAGGAAAATATTTTATCTGTAGCGGGATACTTGTGCAAGAATCATAGTAACAAAAATGCTGCGTTATTTAGTTATGTATCGAAGACGATCTAGTAAATAAATTGAATCCTTAAAATTTCTTGGGATAAATATTATATTCTGTATCAAAAAATATATATATCTGGAAAAAATTGTTTTAACTTTAAAAAAAGTTTTTTTTTTTCACTTTATCATTTTGCTTAAATTTATTACCTTTGATCTGGAAAAAGCCTCTACTCTTTTTGACATTCAGGGAAATTATATTTATTTAATTATCGTAAAAGCTTAAAATCGAGAAAAAAAGGAAAATAAATCTGCAAAAGGAAATATATTGGTTGGTCGAAATAAAATCCTTTTTTAGTGAGTGCAAAAATGAATTTTAATCAAAATGTAGAATTTTGAATTGAAGCCCAGTGATCGAGTGGTAGCGTATTGCGCTTCCCCGCCACAGGTCCGGGGTTTAAATCACGGGCTTGGGCTAGAACAACTCAGTCTTTCATCCCTTCAGTGAGTTGTGTGTGATAAATGAGTATCAATCTTCTACTCGGGAACTAAACACTGGGGAATTTGTGTTTGACTAACCACCTGACCAGAACATCTCCTCATGCACCTCAGTGCCCAAGATCAAGTAAACTGAGATGAGCACAGTACGCCTTGGCCATCATGGGCCGTTGCACCACTGAATTAAGTTTTTTTTTTTTTTTTTTAGAATTGTTAATTAGTATGCACTTATATATATTTTCTATGATCAGCGAGTGTGAGTAAGCATTTATTAACGTTGAACTCTAAAGCAACACGAGTCATATTGTCAATGGATAGTAAATTTGAACCACGATCGAGTGACGAGAACGATATCTCGGCTAGATCCTACTCTCCTAACTTCCACACTAAACCAAGAGCATCGAGCCAAGACAGATGTAACTAGCATCACCCCTTCTACACGGCGAGTCAGTCATCAGTAGTCATATGACTCGAACTCATGACACGCCAACCAGGAGTTCGAGAGTATGACCATTAGGCTACCTCAGCCATCACTCTCGAAATTTTTTTAAGATTTATTTTAGTATAACTATCAACACAAACATTTTCAAAAAGGTCTCAAGATTCAAAATGTTTCAGTTTTTTTCAATGGTAGCTAAATGAATTTTTTACATCTCTATCCCTCCGTTATAAAATTGCTGACTTTTTAGCCAGAAAGTAAATGTTCGGAAACGAAGTTTTTATGAATGAAAAATAAATTATTGTCATGATGTATTATTTCTTCTATGTGCTGCATAGTAATTTACTTATTTTAACAAAAAATGTACATTTTTCCATGCGATTTAACGAAGCTAATTATGTATTTAATATTATTTTGTATCTAAACAAAAATTCTCAAAATCAGTCTCAGGGAGTAATTAATTAGGAGAAAAGACGTATTGGAATGAATTTGAAAAAGTATAACCCTTTTAATAGGAACTTATATGTCTATCACTGCAAATTTTGTTTAAACAGTCATGCATTTTTTTATTGTCTTTCACATGTAATAACCCTTCAGTTTTGTGAGGAGAGTAAAAAATGAAAACAGAGTGATTTTGTAATGTTTACATTGCATTATTTTAAAATATTTTGTATTAAGCTTAAAACAATAAGAAGTAAAATTCGAATATTTGAATTAATAACATGTGATATACTATATTATGTTAGAAAATAGTTTGAAAATGTCACTTAGTGAGCCCTTGAACATGAATCTGCTCCTGCTCTGTAGGACAGCCAGGTAGGGTTTGAAAGTGAATGTGCAGGATACAATAGAACCCTTCCTAACCTAAAATACAAGATTTCCACAAAGGGAAAACGTTGAAAAGTGTTCTTCTCTATGGGGAAAGAGGAAAGATTTAAATAGGTTAAGAGAATCACTGCTGTAGAAGGTTGTATATAATAACTGAAGTGTGTTTAATGTATTAATAACGCTCAAATAAAACACTAAATGACATGCACACACATATCCTTCATAGAAAATATATGCGATTTTAGTTAAAGGCTATGAAACTTTTCATTTTAGGATTCCTCAAAAAAAGCATTTGTTTTTAGTATATGTATGCTCTTTTTCCATTTTATGCAATTTATTATTTTTTATAATTAAAACTAAAGGCTATGAAACTTTTCATTTTAGGATTCCTCAAAAAAAGCATTTGTTTTTAGTATTATGTATGCTCTTTTTCCATTTTATGCAATTTATTCTTTTTTATAATTAACTAGGTGGTACCTCCTGTCCGAATAAGGATGGACCATCGCAACCGCATTAACATTATATGAAACGAAGTCCATGGTTGCCTATTCAGCCCCTTTCGGCATATGTAAAATTGGGGTTGCCAACTTGGAGAGTTATCTTAAACGTTGGCATTGTTGAGATAATGCGTAGTAAATTTATTACAGTATTTCATGAAAAACTTTTTTTTATACAAAAAGAAGTTTTTTTTAAAAGATGGAGTATACATTGATTTATTTCCAAATTTAATTGTTATTGTATTCTGTTTAATATATTTATAATTATTACACATGTGTGCAGTGGTGCACAAGGGAAGTGGGTTTTTGTATCTCTCTCCACCCCGAAGCCCTAGTTTTTTTTCGATTGATTGTAATCCTATGCATATAGTACATTACAGGCTGTGTAAATTCAATTAAGTATTTGTTATTAATAATTAATTTTATCATTTAATGTTAATTATTTATTCAATAATTAATTTTTTACTGTTTTTTTCTCGGAAATCTACAAAATCAAAAGAATATGTTAGTCGGTGTATTGAAACATGATACGAGAATGGTGGACTCTCCACACTGGACCCTCACCCATTCCTTGAAAAATCCCTGTGTGTGCCACTGATTAGATGCTATATTGATTTATCATGAGTTTTTATTTTTTTTACAGTTATATACTACTTACGTCGTACCAAATAGAGCGATATAATGTATTTTATTTATAATTTAGCAATCTATACTTTTTATTGTATTCCTATAACAGAGTGTCACAATATTTTCTTTTTATATAGTTATGAAGTTCTTTTATAGTTTTTATTTGCTAAAAATATGCAACAGTTATTTAAACATATGAGGAGGATCACGTTTTTTAAAGCGTTTTGGCTAATTTTTAGACGCGCGAATTATCTGGTTTCTCAATTATATAGAGAAGCGGTAGTTACGTTATGAAAGCACCCCCTCTTAGACAACAGTCAATTTCTAATTTTTTTAAATAAACATAACTAATTCAATTGGTCACAATAATGAACTTAATGCATTATTCCATTTAAATTTACTACACAGTAAAAATGTGGGCCTCACAGGGTCAACAAAACATTTAAACTTTATTTCTATACTTCAATTAATAATAACCAAATAATTCAGGATATAAAGCTTGTATTTGTCATTTGACACGTAATCCCGGAATGGAAAAGTTTCATTTTTCAAAGCATTCCTAGATATTAGAACCATTGTAAATATGTAGTTCAGAAACTTTGATTATAAAAGTATTTCTGTTGTTTTAATCAATCTTTTGTGGACAGAAATTATCTCCCTCCAACATTAAAAGTTTCCATTTTTCCCATCCTTTGAGGGTTATATTCCTAAGAAATCTTTTTGAAAATAAAAGGGTTAAGAAAGTTAATGAGATTTCAGATACTACCTCTATATTTACATTTGTTTCACAATTCTAAGCATCTTTTGAAAGGAACCAAAAAGATCAAAAAGAGGGAGGAGAATTGAAATCAAAAGAAAAAATACATTAAGATATTTGTTTAAGAATGTTAAAAGAATATTTTTTTAAGTTTTTGTCCTTGAGATATGACTTGGTTTGTTCAAGTATTTCTAAAGTAAAAACTATTTCTTTACAGAAATATTTTAAAAAATCATTTAAGTTTTTATTTCTTTTGCTAAGATTAAAAGAAAAGGTGAAGAAAAAAAAATTGCTGCCTGTTTTGACTAAAAGATTTTTTAATTTGTTAAAAAAAAGGGATTTAAAAATTTGTGCAAAAGAACTTTAATTTTAGGAGGATCTCCCCCAATTTTTTAAATGGGCTTTTTGCACTCTCATACTTCCTAAATTAGCTTTTTACCAATACTAAAATATTAAAAAAAAACACTCCATTTAAGCTCTCAATTTAAACCCACCCATTTTTTCCTTGTACTTGATTTTTGTCGAATTTAACAACATCGAAGTTAAGTATTTATTCATAAATCAAACACTTTTAAGTAAAACATCTTTCAAAAAATTTTAATACTTTAGAAGATGCAAATCTCACAAAAAAACAAAACAAAAAAAGAACATGTAGTTAAAATTTTTAATGAAAAAATAAATAATATTCATTCAACAGAAAAGCATCATAACGTTATCATGAACTTTCTTAAAAATTATCATGCATAAAAAATCAAACAAAATTTTACCTTTGAATAACTTTAAATTATGCAATAATAAACTTATACTTTTTGTTTATTTAAATATCAAATTATTGATTTATTCCAAGTAAATTTCACAAACCATTTTACTATGATTTGGATTTAAGTCTTAAAATAACTCATTATAAAAACGAATGCATTTTCATAGGATTCTTTTTTACCTTCCCATTCTGAAATTTAAAATAGAGTTATTTGAAAACTAAATTTATATTTGAACTGTCTCCCTATAAAAGAAGAAAAAGGATCCACCACCTGATTTGATTCCATATATTTCAAAATCACTGGTGGATTACATAGATATAAATATATAAACAGGGTGTTCCGAAACTCAACAATCCAGCATTCACAGGGTTCAAGGTGAAGTATTATCGTCTTAGGGAAAAATAATTCTTTAAAATCTCTATCACTTGGTTGAGTGATGACTAGCATATTTTTGAAAATGTGAAAAATTAGCACACACATCCTTCTTGATTAGGTATCATGACCTCAAATTTTACAACGATTTTTTTCACTGACGTGATCTTATATACTCGTGCTATTAATCACAGTCACAAATCGGTCAAAACTCTTTGATGGTTTGATTAAAATCTACACAGTTTGTTTGATCTCGAGGTTTCAAAAAATTAAATCACCTAAATTTGACTCTAAATAATAAAAAAAACTATTGCATATACAATCCCAGGCAAGTTCTTCAAAATATGGCCTAATAAGTTAAGATTCCAAAACGTGGCCACATTGGTTTTTTTTCTATCCATAAGAATACTGAATTTATTTTATTCAGCATTAGGTATTCATTAGGATTCTATTCCACAATTTTACAGAGATATTTTCATTACCATGTTATTAGTCATACATAGCCGCGTTATTGGTCATAGTCACAAATACAGCAAAAGCATTACTGATTAAATTTAACGTAGTTTGACTCTATTTGAGAAAGTGATGTCTCCTAACTTGGAATCTTCATAAAGAGAAAAATATTACATACTTCCTTAGGCAAATTTTTCAAAATAGGACCCATCAATTAAGATTTCAAAAAGGTACAACAATTTCTACTTTTCTATCCATAACAATTTTTGACATTTTTTTCACAAAATGATTTCATTCCATAAAACTTATATATAATCTTAAGTGTACAACTCAAATTAAACATTTAGAAAAGGAATCAATGGTAAACATTATATGCGCCTATTATTGTTTCACGAGTAAAAAGTTAAGTTAAATTTTACTTACATAGCATACAACGTTTCATAAATACAGACTTGAGCAAAATCGGAAATTTTAAATCTCACATTTTTAGTTTTTATTGAAAATAAGATTCTTTCAAATTCGTGTAATTCTTTGAAATTTTTTAACTAAAACCACTGATTACCATGTGAAAAAATATTGTTTTTTCATTAATGTGTGACTTCAATTATAAAAATTAAATTAGTCTTCAAAAACATGTTTAAAAAATTTTACCTCCTTCTTTCTAACACACTGACTAAAAAAATAACAAACCCAACGCCATGAAAAAATTATTGTACTGCAGCTCGAATTTTTGTCGCCGACGCAGTACGATGTGGACAGCCATTACCGCCGTATGTGGCTCCTTCCCTCTCGGTAATTGCCCCTTCACCTTCCGGAACCCAGTCTTCTTGAGGCAGTACCCACTGCTCCTAATAATCATGCAATTGGATTATGTTGTAGCCACAGCCAAGTGGATATGGGGTATCGGACGGTGGCGCACGTTGTCACGAGTTCGAGGCAGGTAACACACAAGACCCGTCATTGTGGGGCAGCAATGCACGTTAAATCTGTCAGGCACAGAAACGTCCTCCCGTTGGTGTGGTGGTGGTTTGGAGAGAGTTTTCCAGCTCAGGTGTCGTCCACGTCACTTGACCATGGTTAAATTACATTGGTCCGTCGCCAAAAGCCCTCATTGTAGCAAGAACAGAGCGACGTTATATTCAGTGATAATCAACAGTGGATGGCTTTCCGTCTAAGTCTTTCTGCAATATCGTGGAAAGAAAATCCACCATCTAATAGCTCTATTACACGACATCTCGTTCAAACTCCGTAAGCTGTTTATAATGGCTTCTTATTCTTCTTAAAGGCATTATTGGCCAAACAGGAACTCAATACGTCGAATTTAACAGACAAAAAACTCTCATGAGCTTTACAGCACATCTTTAAAGCAACCCTAATTTGAAAGTTTCTGAGGTAACTTATTGGGAGCCACACTTAAGCGGAATTTGAATCGATGTGTCGCAAAGTATAAACACGCCTACCAAATTTCATTTATCTAACACAAGTCTTTCTTGGTGTTGGTTTTCAATCGGTGTATCGTAAGATTTGAAGAAATTTATTGTAACTTAGTTTCGAGGATCGAGTGAAACACAGATCCTACAGGATGATTCTTTTAAATAAACCATTTGGACATCTCCTCACTTGAATGCTTTGTGGATATTTTCGTGCAACATTCTTAATATTTTATCTGAGCGTTACTTGGAAAAATAGAATACACCTTGCGACACTTTGATCATGAAATCTGAAGCAAGTTGGCCATGCTTATAAGCCTTGTTAATTTGAAGCATAAGTTTCGAATGCGGTAAAGTGTGCTTCTTAAATATTTTATTTAGTATAATCATTGATTTAATCCTCCAAGCGGTCTGTGCACGTAAATCCGTCATTTCAGAATTATTTTTCTGCCAACTAAAGCAAGATTCCAAAGCAGCCGAGCTGCATTCTTAAAAATACAGCTCCAATCCTTTTTGAGAACCCTGAAAGCAAAAATACGTGCAGTATATTATTTTAAGCAACTCCAGATGGCTGGAACATTACGTGCAGACCATGAGGGGTTAATATATCAGAGTGGTATTACGGTTTGGTAAATAAATAACTTGTGCGTCCCATGAGAGAGTTTCTCTGAGCACCTTATCTACATGAATTTAAAATTGCATCAGATATATTTATAAACAATAGTTGTTCTTTATTTATATAAAAATAATATTAAAAAAGATCTGTTTAAAAGATATAATTAAAATATATATATAAAGAGGACTTATAAAGAGCATTGGATGTAGAATTTCTGAAAATGACTTTTCAAATCATGTTTCAAATCTCGTAACAATTGATTGCGAGAAAATAAATAATTGGCGATTTATAGAACTGTTTGATAGAAGTAAAAGCTCAAGAACTTTTGGTGGTAAAATTTAAAATTTCCTTAACGTTTGAATTAAAATCCCATCAACATCAATCTAGTTTTCACATCTATTGACATGAGCAACAATTACATGCATGTTTTATATGTGGTTTTTTATTATTCAAATATACAGACTCTGTACAGATCATGACAAACCATGGCTAATTCAATTGAAATAACAATTTAATATATAAAATCAATAGTATTTATTGATAGTATTTCTATTTACTTAAATTTCAATTTTTTTTGATTTTTAACATTGTTTTAATTGGTAAATGGTACGTCCTCATTAGACAACAATACTTAGACTTTTGTACTTTTTCAATTCATGGCCAAATCACTTTCAAAAGAAAAATCGCTTTAGAAATTCTCGTGGGCACTGGAATTTTGTTGGAAAAGAAGAGTATGTTTTGTACAGATAGGTTATGTTGAGGGAGAGGAACACATTTTTTAAATGTGCTTGCCCAGAGCATCACATTGAAGGATATTTTTGAAGATTTGATGCATGGTTTACCATTATTGGACAAATCTAATTGTGAGACACAATTTACTTTGTGGGAATATTGGTTTGAACGATCGGCATTTATAATGTAAGATATAATATAGAGATGTATAATTCATTTCGTGTGTTGATGGAGCCAACGGTGTTAGATTGTATGAGTTGGTGGGATATATGGAACATTTCTTGTTAAAAGAGACCTGGAATTTGTAGGGATGGAAATTATGACATTGAGGGTGTGCTTTGTTGTTTTGAGGTTGATTTGTCTGTAAATTAATCAAATTAGCTGCTCTTTTCTTATCTGTATACCGTTTACTTTTTGTTTGTCTTGCATTCTTTATGACGCTTAATTGGCTATCTCCTCTTCAACATTTGCTTGATGTTGAAATTCATAATTAATTGTTATATCGCGTTTTCTCCTCTGTATCTCTCTATGTCCTTTGACACCTAGCTTTTATTTTGGGGTTTCCTCTTTCTTCATTTAATCAGATTTTTTCTGTAGATCTTTATCTTTCCGGGAAACTTTGCTCCTTTCATTTCATAGCTGTCTTCTTCTCTTTTTCTTTTTTACCACCGTCTGAAGGCTGTCGGGATCGGGGATCTAAACAAATAGAGGAGAAAAACGGATGTTTTAAAAATAACCCCTAATTCCATGACAATATTTTTTCGTAAAATTTCTAATATTAAAATTGAAATAAAAAATTATAGATAATCATTTTGAAAAAAAAATAGCAAAGCAATATTTTTAAATTTTTTGAAAATTTTAAATTAATAAAAAAATGTTTTAAGTAAAAATTTTTTAAATAAAATAAAATATTTAAAAAAAATTTAAATTTCTGAGCTGTTTTCATTATTTTAAACAAAAATTTTTTTAATGAGATGAAGGGAAATTTAAAACAAAAATTTTGCTTTAATAACCATTTTTTTAAACTTTAACACAAATCTTGAGTTGATTTTTAAAATTTTTTACTTGATAAACCGATAAAAAAGGGAACAAAACTAAACCCCCGTTTTACCAAGATAGAAAAAAAAACTCCCAAGCCCCCGGGGTTTAAATACTAATCAGGTTTGGGGCGATGCATTGCAGAGGTTAAATATTAGGAAAAAAAAATAAAAAAAATTTTTCAAACGCCAGAGAAAATTTTGAATATTTTAAATAATTTTAAATAATAAAAAATTTTTAAAACGCCAAAATAAATAGGGGAGTATTTAAAATAATTTTCTGTTATTTTTTTTTATTTTTAAAAAAATATTTGTATTTTTTATTTAGAAATTCACTATTGTACTAAAATAAATGATTCTTCAATTTTAAAATTTTTCAAATAGTAACAAAAAAAAAACACATTTCAACAGTGACATTGAACTTTCAATAAATCCATTCAATTTGGGTTATAAGATAACAACCATTATGGGGCACCCCCGGGTTTCAACCAATTAACCCCAGGGTTTCCTTTTTTGGGGGCCCGGGAAAGGCAATTCTTTCCCAACCAACCCCCGAGGAAAAAAAGGTGAGAAAAGCAAATTAGGAATCTTATAGATAGTGAAGTTTAGCGTATGCGAGGTGGCTATGAGAAGGGGGAAAATAGAGGTCTATGGGACAAACTCCTAAGGGTTAAAAATGAGAGGAAACCCCGAAAATTCAAGATTTAATCACCGAAAACCGTTGGGGTAAGTTAAAAATGGGTACCATTTCACAAAAAAAAAGCCCCGTCATAGTTAGAATCAAGCGTATTGGTTTTTTACCCAAGATAGAGCGGGTTTAAAACTGTTAAATTGAATTATTTAAAAAACTTTTTAAAATTACTTAGGGTTGGGGAAAAAGTCGGTAGAATTAGATATAGTGGTCGGTTATACGCGATTATTTGGTAATACGAATAGTGTGTCCTTTCGCTTCAGATTCACTTGATTTGAATATTAGTACTGTTATTTTGTGTATATTGTTTAAGTTAAGATCTTAATAAAGTGATATTAAAATAAAGGGAATATGGTTCCAACAGATCTAGGTTGCGAAAAAAAGTGGGGTGGAGCCCCCTTTGGAAACTGGTGCCTTACACTATACGTCACCCGATAGCTACAAAATTTTTCGCTAAAACATGTGGGTGGGCGAACCCAAAAAGGTTTTTTCCCCTTTCCCAAAAAAGTGCAAACGGGGGAAAAAAAATTTTTCTTTTCCCCAAAAACCAAGGGGCTGTTTAAACTTTTTAGAGAAATGAAAGGGCAAGTCTTTCTTATTTTGTTATTGAAACAATCACAGCATTAAATCTTCGATCAACTAGGAAAAAGAAAAGGGGTAAATATTTTAAAAAGGTAAATTTTTGGGTAAATTTACTTTGGTTTCTGTGGGGCCCAAAAATTTTTTTAAAAATCATCATTCTAGAAGTTGGTCCCATTCAAAGTCTGAACAATTCCTCCTGAATATGAACTTCTACAATCTCATTATTCTAAAATGTTCATGACCCACTGAAAGACTGAACATCCTCAAAATGCTCAGAATAGTCCTTATACAAATATTTTAGATGTTCACAGTAAATTAGTGCTTCATCAAAGATCCTGCAGGTTGTGAAACTAGTTGAGGTCATGCAACCAAAATCCTGTTCTACAAAGTGAATTTTTATAAGAAAAAAATAACACATTTTGTTGTGAACAAACTGAAATCTCTTTGAAGCTGCAAATTATGTGTCATTGAATTTTGCGAATTTTGTGACATCAATCTTAAATCGTAACCATTTATCATTCAAAGTACATTTATCTCTTCCAGGACTACAAGTAGAAAATCGAGAAGATTCCAGAACATTTGTGGCAGGAGTCTTTTTACAGCCATTGAATCCGGTGTTTAGAAGCAAGTGATTAAATTTTTATCTTTAAGCGATTAAAGCGTCATCTTTATACAGCTACCCGTAACTGATCGTTTAAAACAGCGGTACCTTAAATTTTGACTGTCGCGGCTTCCTTAATCATCAGCTTGAGATCGCGGACCCCCAAAATTTTGAATTTTCCTGACCTCAACACATTTTTGGGTTTGGTTGGGTTCCCGATTCTAAAATGCCTTTACTATTTATATAGTTTTTTAACACTTCTTTTTTTTCCCTTAAGAAAATGATAAACATCAAATTATACATGTATATAAAAATTACTAGTTTCAAATAAATAAATAATGTAGGTAGGATTTTCCATTAGGAAATCAAGATAGATGCAATCCTTGTCGTATTGGAGCGCAATGTGAATTCAGTTCTTAATCTTTGCACTTGTGTGTGTTTTCTATATATATAAAAATATTTTTTTGTAAGGGGTATGATTAAAACAATAAAAAAAACTGTTTTAATATTCTTGATCGAAATAATGTTCCAGTAAATATTTTTTAATTCCTACTATTAGCTCGCACTGTCTATATATTTATTTATTTATATATTTGTATATTTATTTATTTATCATGGTGGAATTTTCAACCCAAAAAATACATTTTAAAAATTGTTGAGGTTTTTATAACAGGATCTTTTTTGGATGAAATACAAAATTTAATAATAATTAAAAAAAATAATTGTTTAAAAACTAATTATTTAAAATTAAAATACAGCCACGTTGGCGACTTGTTCAAAACAAAAAAGTTTTTTTCCCACGTGTTAAACATTCATTTGGGACTAAAATTTAAAAAAGGACAATACGATACTTTAAGGATAATTAATAAAACTAATGACCACTTAATTTGTGATTCTGTCCTATGTATATACATATTTATATTAATTGTAACTATTTAATAAAAATTAGCTAAAATAAAAATTTCGTTGTTGATCTAAGTAGGAATTGACTTAAAAACTATTTTTTTACCTTACTTGTTATTTGGGACAATTTAGTGATTTATTCTAGGATAGCACATCTTTTAATTTTTCCATCAGGTTTTTTCAGTCTGCAAAAGATAGAAATCTTCACAATAGACGACAGTCCTTCGCGGACCACAGTTTAAGAACCGCTGGTTAAAACATTTGTGGGAATTTTATTTACAAGAAAGATGACATTTTGTAATGACTGATGCAAACGGTCGCTGAGTTTTTTTGCAACTAAAGGCTTTCTTGCTAAAACTTGTTTGATAGCAAGCAGCATGAACACTTCAGCGATGGTATGAGTGTACCCTTACTAAGCAGTTAAATATTATATAATATAAAGGCTTTCAAACCATTGTCCCATTTTTATAAGCTTGATATTAACCCTTTAGCGGGCAGTGGCTAATAGGTCTAGCCACATATTAAAAATTTTTCTCCAAGCCGGTGTTGGATATTTAATCTATCCATATGTGTTGATTGATGCTAAAACGTAAAAAATAATATGGATGGCAGCACGCTAACTTATTTGCGTTTCATGTCCACTGACTGATAATTAAAAACAATTTTTCTCGGTGTAAATCTACAAATAGTATGTTGATTGCTATACATAAAATTTCTGATCATTGAAAAAAAATTTCGACATGTCTTAAGTATACTTTTCTCTCATCTGAATGACTTAAGCAAATTTGCAATAAAAAAAAGGTTTTATTTAGGTTTTTGGAAAAAAATTGGATGCTGGCTGATCCCGCCCCTTAGAACAGAAAAAAAGGGCATAGAAATTTTCGTTTTTTTTTCCCACTCGGGGGAGGGACTTTGAATCATGTGAGAATGTTGGGGGTCGGAAATATAAAAAGCTTTTTGAATATGTGGTACAAGATTCTCGGGGTTCGAAAATCTTTTATTACAGCTTTTCTTTGGGGAAAACGTTTTTATATTATAAAATCCACAGTAAATAGCTCATCGAATTTTGAAATAACTAATTTAAATTCTCAAAAAAATTACTTTTATTTCTAACTTCCTATACTAAATTAAATAAAATATAAAATTTGGAAAATACCTATTTCAATGTATATTCTAATATTTTATATATATTCTAAGTTTCTCTCTCTTATATTTTTAAGTAAGTATTCTATATTGTACAATTATTTTATTATTTAATTTCACTTATACTTTGTAATTAATTTTATTAAAAGTTATCGCATTAAAATTTTTCCAAAAGTTTTTGCGATATGATTATTAATGTTTTCCTGAAAAAGAATTAAATGTTTTTAATTGCGAAATGGTTAACTCTTTCCCCCACCCCGGAAAAAAACCCCGATAATTTTTGTGAGTAAATAACGTTTATAGAGGATGAGAACATTACATTTTTCAAGACTTTATCCCCGAAAATTGTATTTTTTGCTGTTTCCTGTTAAAGGTTAAAAATGAGGGGTCCCTGAACGGAA
>BMAV01026845.1:0-24863 GCA_019973955.1 Trichonephila inaurata madagascariensis
TTTTTAAATTTTTTTTTCTTTAAAAAATTTCAAAAAAATAAAAATTAAAATAGAGGATAAAATTTTCAAGACGACAAATATAAAGAAAGGAGCATGTTTATTTATAAACATCTGTTCAATTCAACATATCAACCCCTCTACATAGGTCATTTTTAAAATTCTACAGTAATTATAAATTTAAATACCTTGATATTATGCTATTTATATATGGAACCAACTCAATTTTTTAGAAATATTTCAATTAAAATTCAAAACTTTCTATTAACAAGAGTTGATGTTTCATATGGTATATAAAATAAATAATTTAATACTTCGATGTTTTTTTTTTGAGGTATGTTTCATGTACGAAACGAAGTCCGTACTTTTCCTCAGAATAATTTCTTTCGCTTCAACAGAAAATCGAAGCAGAAGAAATTATTTTTTAGGAAAAAGCTATTCCGTGTAAAAATGCACCATAAAACAATGCAAGTCAACATTTAGAAAATGCACCATAAAACAATGCAAGTCAACATTTAGAAAATGCAACATAAAACAATGCAAGTCAACATTTAGAAAATGCACCATAAAACAATGCAAGTCAACATTTAGAAAATGCACCATAAAACAATGCAAGTCAACATTTAGAAAATGCAACATAAAACAATGCAAGTCAACTTTTTAGAAAATGCACCATAAAACAATGCAAGTCAACTTTTTAGAAAATGCACCATAAAACAATGCAAGTCAACATTTAGAAAATGCACCATAAAACAATCCAAGTCAACATTTAGAAATGCAACATGAAGGAAGCAAGTCAAAAACTTCATAGAAAACACAACTCCACATCTCTTTTCTTTACGACAAAATACAATGTTACATATTTGTTTGATCACATTTATTCGTGGATCACACACCATACCCCATAATCTATAAGAACTACGAAATAATCTTAAGCATCATTAACAGCTCTTTTTATTTTATAGCAACATAATATGATTTCCTCAAAGTTAAAAAATAATAATAAATTTATGAAAATTTTAAAATCGAATTTTTTATTGAAGACTTTCCTTCCTTTGTATATTATTGGACATAGCATAATCTAATTATGTCACAGATTTATAAAAACAGTAAAAATATTTTTAATTTTCCTTTCCTTATAATTACAAGCAACTAATGCTTTTATAATTTATTATTCTAGATTCCCGAAACAATAGTCTCCCTATATTTTAAGTGTAATAAAATAGTAAACCTGGGCGTACATATGATATATTTTTTTTCATAATTGACGTCGTAAATTTATATAGACAGTATGCTACTTGTGAAAACTCAAAGTTTAACAATACATGTTACATTTCTGTGTGTGTGTTTAGTTATGAAATAAAAATTACGCTAAATAACTAAAAGAAGTTTAATTTGACACATTTAAAAAATATTTGAATTTTTTAAAAACAACAATTTTAAAAACATCTCCACTTTAAACTAGAAAGTTCCTGAATAACACCATTTTATTTAACTTAAGGTGACTGCCTACCTTCGGACCCAATTTTTTTATAAAAACAAATTTTTGAAACAAATTGAGTGTTTTTAGGAAGATAAACAAAAAAAAAATATGTAAATACATAAAAAATTTTAAATAAATATTGTACTTTTAGAAAGATTGGTTGCTTGTAAGGAAATTTTACCAAATTTTTACTAAAACGGGTAACACTGTATAAAAATTTCTAATACAATTATCATAACTTTCTTTATACTCAACATACATATTACGGTGCTCTTCAAACTGAACCAAAATCTAAGAGAAATATTAAAATACAAAAAACGTACATTATTATACATAATAATATGGAAATTTTGATATTTTTTAAGTTTTTTTCTTTATCAAAATCAAAACTACCCTAAATGAAAAAATATTTAACCTACAACAAAACTTATCGTCCACTTTATGAAAAATAGTATAATAAACATTCCCACAAAATTTTAAAAAGTTATCTGGTTTGGTTCTTAAAATATATCATGTATCTGGTAAAGTGTTTCTTTCGAAAACATAATTTTGAGAAAAACTCATTTAAAGTTTTATCTTACCACCCTTTTGCATAGAGTGATGTTTTTTAAAATCACTATAACTTTATTTCTATGTCGCGTAAAGGAAAAAGAAAAACTGTTTTGGAAAGAAAGATGTTCAAACTATACGATTTTGAAATTTTAAAAAAATGCCTATGTAGACGAAAAACAACATTTTCAAGGTAGGCAGTCACCTTAATCGGTTTCTATTCTACAAAGAAATTAAGTTATTGAGATATAATTTTGAGGGGATCATTTCAAGCAGCCTTTTGCTTATCTTTATAATGTTAAAAAGGACGAAATTTAAGGGACATTCTTAAAAAAATTGGCTCCTCATAAAATAGCCATTTTCTTATACGTACATTTATATTGCGTTATTGTTATTACTTTAATGAGAGCATTTTAAATAAAATTTCTTATTTCTTAAAAATTAACTTGTATAGTAACATGGGAAAAGCTTCCAAACGATAAAAATTTATATACATTTTAACCCTAGAAAAAAATTAAATAACTTCTTTGACACAAAGTTTCCCATTAAAATATTCAATTATATAGTGATAACATGCATGAAAAGTTTTAAAGTTATCCGTTCAGTAGAATATTCAAATGTGTCCCTTTTGTTTTGAAATTTATATTTTCAAGAACCTCTAAGTAATACATACTACCAACATATTTTGGATTGCTAAAACACTTTTAATTTCGTTAAGGTATCCGACTACGTTCGGAACCGTGATTTTAAAAGCATATAAATGGATAATTTTCCTGATATTTAGTGTTACTTAGATAAAAATACATGTATAAAATTGTTTTAAGAACATTTTGACAAAAAAAATTATTTAAATACAATATTTCGGCAAAAAATTAACTTAGAATAACCTTTTTTCAAAATGTTCTCCTTTTGTGAAAAATGCTTCTATTATAATAATATTTTGCCTGTTTATAGATCAGACCACTGTTCAGAGGCTCAACTATGACTTTTGAAAAATTCACATCATTTTCAGAGTTATTACCAATTGAAATAGTTATAGGCATTTTTTTTCTTAAACTTTCTCCCCTCTGTTGTAATAAAATATAGGTAAATTCACTTCTAAGTTATATATTTCAAAAATTCTTGTTGAGCCTCTGTAGAGAGGTCTGAGCTATACACAGACAAAATATTATTATAATAGAAGTATTTTTCACAAAAGAAGAATATTTTGAAAATGGGTCATTCTATGTTCATTTTTTGTCAAAATATTGTACTTAAATAATTTTTTATTGTAATACTATTCTTAAAATAATTTTATATACATTTTCTAACCTAAGTGATAGTAAATATCATAAATATTATCCATTTATACGCTTTTTCCCCAAATCAAGTTTTAAAGTAAGTAGGTATACATTATTTAAATAAAATTTAATCAATACTTTCCGGTTAGAAGTCATACATTAATATTTAAATCAAGAATTAATAATTCGAATACTTTTTTAAATGGTTTAAAGCTTTCATTATATGAATTTGAATGTTACATTGAAGCAGAATTATAAAATAATTCGAGATTTTTTCAAAATAGAATCGTTTAACCATTTTATTATAATGACATAAAAATTTTACATTGATAGCAGATATATATACAAAAAATTACGGTCTGATGAGAATTTTTCAGTTCATTTTACTCACGTTTGATATTTTAAATTCAAAGTAAAAAAAAATACAAAAATAAATAGGATAAATAAAATAAATGAATAAAATAAAAAAAATTGAGATAATTAATAAAATAAATTAGTTATAAATCAAAATAAAAAAAATAAATAAAATTATAAATAAAAATAAATAAATACATAAAATAAATATATAAATAAAAATAAATAAATAAATAAAATAAATATATAAATAAAAATAAATAAATAAATAAAATAAATATATAAATATATAGTTATTTCTCTTTAAATTTAAACATGAGCAGAAATTTTTCTTTAGAAATATTAATTTGAATTGCAGGAAATTAAAATCAATAAGTTTAAAAATGTTAAAAATAAAATCATTTGATTAGAAATTAATTTTTTCTTACTGTTTGAAACAATGCAGAGAATAGAAAGATTGAATTTAATTTTTTATACAATGATGCTAGAACAATTTGCATTCAAATATGTATTTATTTTGATACAATTATAAAATTGTGCATCATTAAAGATTAAAATATTGCATCAAAATGAAGAAATATTTTATTTTTCCTTTTTCGTTTCATTACAACGCGAAACCCCTGACATAGCAAAAATAAAATCCAAATTAACTGAGTCCCTTTTTAGAAATGAATTCTTTTTAAAAAAGTCATTTCACTATGCATTTTTATTCTATCTTATCAAAAATTGTAAGAAACATAGGATAAATACAGGCAAACATAGAATAAATTTGTTCTACACTAAAATATCTTTGCTTTCTTCAAAATAATTCGTATTCAACTGGATTTACTACTCAAGTAAAAATAGTTTACTCAGAAAAACTAAAATAAACAGAATGAATGATTTATCTAAATAAATTATTATGCAAAACACTTACCCTTATCTTTAACAACTGTCGCTGTCGGATCAGGCATCGATTGCGAATCAGAATCTTGAGAATCGATAATTGGAGGCTCCTTCATCTTTTCTACAAGAGTTGGAGGAATGGTAAAAATTGAACTTCTCTTTCGTCCACTAAAACTCATTTTTGCAAAATTTAAAGTCCTGAAAATTCTAGTAAGAAAAGCCAAAGAAATCTTCAGAATGCAAGGTTAAGTTCTTGAAAGCCAAGGATATTCCTACTAAAATTCCATTCGTACAGCCAAACTCTCAAAGCACGATTCCCCCAAATGATTCCAATCCTATCCGATTATCAACAATGACTGATACCGTTTGATGTAATGCATAAATAGGGTATATTTCAGGAACTACCTTGTCATCGAAAACATCTTCTTAGAAGACTCTGAAACAGGCAAACATAGAATAAATACTAGTTATCTAAGCAAATACTCAATAGAAAGTTATTGAAAGCAAATACATTTATATTGTCCTTCACTTTTTTTTCATAACAGTTTAGTAGTTATTTTATTATATTATAGCTAAAGCACGAATCCTCAATCATAGAAACGTATAATTTAATTCGCAAATATTGGAAAAATCATCCAATAGTATATTTCAAGCTGTGGGATGAAAATTAAGTCAGTAAAATTTCTGGGAGATCGCCAGTTAAGTAGAGTGTGGACCGCGTATTCACGTTTTGTTTTCAATATTTCATTCCCAGGGAAACGACTCAGTGACGTCGGTTATAAAATTGTAATATGAGGAAGAATACGCTAATGTTTACTAAGATCTCGTTTTCCCCTCTTAAAATTACGTCTTTCCTTTTGCGGGAAAACGTTGGAGGTGTTCCAGGATAACACTCATAAAACTAGTCATAAATTGGTAAAACATTCGTATAACATTCTAACATTTTAACACCTGGGCATGCATTTAAAGATAAACATCAATTTTTAAATTTAATAAGTATCCATTTATATTAAATAATTTTATGAAAAAAAAATTCTCATAAACATTTTTAATCAATTTGGTTATTTAAGTCATCGAATTTCAATTAAAACCATACATGCATGGTGTTTCGAGTCAAGTGAGGCACAAGGTAAAAAGAGGTCATACCAGTTCTGGAAAATTGAATGTAAACTTATGGGTTCTTTTCGGATCGGGTCGTGTTCGAATTGTGAAAAAAATAATTGCGGTCAGGATTTTGTCGTCCCTCTGTTTTATTTCACTCCTTCTATGGGACACTTCATAAAAAGAAGAAAATATTAAGATGATACAAGATTGCAATCCATCGTCCAGCCGTCTTTCTTCCTCCGACCACGTTTTTCTCGCCTTCGGTTTCTCAGCTACCGCTCTCCTTTTCTCCCCTGGTTCCGGTCTCGTCCGGTCTGGTCTCCCCTGTCGTAACCAGGTCCTCCTCTGTATATAATGGCACCGCTGCCAGATCTCGTGTGTATGGTTCGACCTGTTGCCAGGTGCAAGCACTGTAACGTCGTGAGTAGTTAGCAAACAAGAAAATTTGTCACAGCCTCATTTAAAAATTAAAGCAGTATTTATTTGCTCCATAGGTTACTAAAAAGTCCAATAAATATGCCAAGCCGGGTGGACAGTCTATTTCACGGGAGTTCAATCCTTTTTCTGAAAGGCATTCGCTAATTCCTTTTCTTTTCAGGGTTCCTTTCCAGTTTTCTCCATCCAGGGCTCTACATCAAGTTTTCCATCATGGGCTCTCCCTATGTCTCCATCCAGGGCTCGATCTCTGTCTCCCTCCAGGGCTCTCTATCTGTCTCCCTCCAGGGCTCTCTCTCCGTCTCATTCTAGGGCTCTATCTCTCTGTTTCCATCCAGGGCTTCCTCTCCGTCTCACTCCAGAGCTCTATCTCACAGTTTCCATAAGGGCTCTCTCCAAGTTTTTCCCTCTCTGGCTCTCTCCTCAAAATCAACCCCTTTTAAACACCAGGGGTGGGTCCACAACACTCCCTCGTCTTCCTCATTGGCAGGCCAAAAAAAGGTCTGCCCTCGTCCCCGGGCCACATTCATCTCCTATTTGTGCGGCAAACACAACCACATTCCTGGTCTGTCTGGAATCTAAGGGCGCCATAATTCTCATCTAACTTCTGAACACTCTTATTCATCACCCCACTTGGGTTTTATAACCCCATTCTTTCGGCACCGGCTTTCATACAGGCTTCGCCTATATGTCAACCTATTGTCACCGGCTCTCTTTAGAAATTGTAACTTCCAGACTCGATGTCTGCGTTTGTCCGAGGTCAGACAATAAACAATGACCCCATGGTCACGTGCTCTTGACACCCAACGTCTGCCTATAGCCATAAAACTTCGCATGAATAGAAAGGTGAGGTTCACCCCAATAGAAGACGTCACAACTCCTTCCCCCTGAAAAGGTCCATTTCACTGGACTGCTCTGGCCTCAGGCTGGTTCAGTTCTTAGCATTTCACACCGAAAGGTTGTCTTATCAATGAGACCGATCAGGACAGCAATCCAAGTAACAAATACATTCAAAAGTAGAAAAATAAATGAATAAATCCAAAATTCTATAAAACATACACTTTACAACTAAAACTTAAATCCCGAATCTTGGATTCTTTTTCCTTTTCTGTAAGTTACATCACACCTTAAATTTTTTGGGTTTTAAAGAAGTTAAATCAAATCATAATATTTCACTTATTTTAATACATCAAATCGCTCAATAAATTGTGTTAAACATCTGTGAGTATTCACCTTACTAAGAGACACAAAAGATTTTCAATAACACATAATATCCATCCACCTTACACACACACAAACACTCATACTCCTACAGATATTAATTCACACCTAGCACAAATCTAAAGAATTGCTTATTCCCATCTACCTAATTCCAACGATATTAAATAATCAAAATAATCACCTATAAATTCCAAGCTTTACAAACAACATTAAAACAATTTTTTTAAATTAAGCAGTTTAAACTAGACTTTTTTAAATTAGCGAGGTTAAATTTTGGCTATCGGTGAGCATTCTCACAACCATTATGACAAGTTATTCACAATTCATGGTATTTACTTCACTTCCAAGATTATTTATTGAGGAAAATTAGACACTTTAATTGGGAATATAATTCACATACCTCATTAGCTCATGCAATGAATTTACTAAGTCTATATTATGTGCATGGAACAAATTTTCCGACGGCTCTAATTTACCTTTACCTTCCGACCCAATCCTACTCAACCATTTTAATACAAAGTCAAGCTGCTTTACACGATTTTTCCAAATTTGCATCAGAATGTCTACTTCGACCATTCGTGATACATCAATCTCCACTAACCCTCTCATAATCCATGTCGTTAAATTATATCCATAAGAAGAAGCGCATACAAACTTAAACTTCACTTTCTTAATAATGTACATGTAAATGGCTTAACGCATGCGGGATACTTCGGATAACTCATCATGAGAGAACAACGAAAATATCACTTCCACAAATCCAGTACAGTGACCCACGATGCCGCGCTATTCTTTTCTACCCAACCTTTCATTTTTAACAAAAGCTAAATCTCGGCTCGCGTCACCTGGTTCAACTTCCTATACTTAATACCTTTAATACGTGGATACGGGTATCGGCTCACTCTTCCTAACCAAACAACGGGCAGAGTACGGTTGGACTGCCCCATCCCGTTTACATCTAAATCTAAGAGATACTCTTTATCCTCTCGTAGCAGATTAATTAACATCTGGGATGTACAACATGTTTTGATTTTAAACGGTTTTCCCGTATTCAAATTAATATCCCTCTGCCTTAAAGAAATCGTCCCAGGGTCTGGAGGACACCCTTCTTTCTTTTTAGTGTTAATCATTCTTAAATAGTTACTTCGATCAGGTGGTAATCTAAAATACATTTGACTTTCCTTACAACACCCACGAGAGTTAAAATCCATAAATAGCTTTACCGAATAGAGAATTTCGGAATCATTCACTATTCCCTTCGAGCTATTCTTCCTAACCAAATTTGCCAAAGTTGGCTACTTACGGTACAATTTTATTAAATTGAGACGATAAATGGTACTGCGATCACTTTTCCCGGGTAAGTTTACCTCGTAATTAAATTCTGAACTAAAGCTAGACCTATTATCCATCTCTAAACTGTTCTTATCAATCTCTTTTGGATTTGAGAGAGGCAAACGCATTGTTAACTCACCTCTCAAACCTCCCCATACATCAGCTTTACACATGTTTTCTTTTCCCCCTTTAACTGTCCTGCTATCTTAGCCATTGTATGATTTCGAAAACCTTCATGATTCACTGTTAACTGCTTTTCACCACCCGTTAACTTCACAATGGTATCTTTTTCCTCGCAGTTATTTTCACAACTCTTCCAGGGTTCACCATTCCTTTATCTTCTATCAATTCTAAAGAATCAGCTCCTATTCCATCGAAATTTATTACCCGCTTTGCAAACAAAGCTATTACTCTAACACTTTTTCCACCTGCAATCGACCCCACTTTCCTTTCACAATCACCAATTCTATCCACATTGATTTCTTTCCCTTTCTCAACCATAAACCTGTTATTCTTTTCTGTTTCTATCCCTCTTACTTCAGCAGACGGGGGGAACGTTCGTCCATCACAGGGGTCACAATTCATTTTCAAAATCACCAAGACGTGGCGTTCTCTTGCGCTTTTAGCCAACTACCTGGTTAATTAACGGCCTACACTTATTAACCGATTCACTAACTTCTGCAGTTCGGTTTTCTGACAAACAATAAACATTTGCGAGATTGTTAATCCTATTCTCTGACTTCAATTCATTTTCTTTTAACTTATTTCTGAGTTGAGCTCTTAGTCTTGCTAACTCAAATTCCCTAGCTAGTCTACGCTCCTCAAATTCCTTAATTTCCTGTTTTTCACGTTCTTCACGTTCCTTAATTTCCCGTTTTTCGCGTTCTTCCTGTTCCTTAATTTCTCGTTTTTCGCGTTCTTCCTGTTCCTTAATATCCCGTTTTTCCTCCAAAATACCCTCTAACAAACATTTAGCTACTTCATCATTATAGTATTTACTTTGTCAAATTCTCTTCTTAATTTTCATCTTAGGTAAAGTAATATCAACTTCTACCCCTAATTCTTTCGCGCTTCTAACAATACGTCTTTTCTTTTCTATAATAACAGAAACATACACTTGGTACACTAATACACACACACAAAACCAAATCTAAGCTTAATCGTTACAAAAAATTATACAAGGCTCAAGGTAAACTAACAATACACACTAGACCTAGACTTGCTATATTTCACAAGCTATGCACAAATCTATACCAACACAATAACCTACTCAACGCACTCTACCTCAACGCTACAAGTATAACTGCACAGCCATGCTAATTTTCACAAATCCATAACCTCGACACTATCCTACACAATATTGTACCAACACCACAAGTATAACTACTGTATACTAAAATTTCTTTTAACTCAAACAAAAATACTAATATGGCACATTTATGCAACTTCATACAAAAACTTAAAATCCTTTCTAGTCTCTTATTGTTTACTAAAATTTGCCTAGTCTTTTTATATTCCTTATCTCAAATTTTACATACAAAAAAACAATACTCAGTTGCTGTCCCGAAAATAATCTCAAAGAAAAGACTCACCTTAAAATTTGTAGACCGAGACATAGGAACACTCAGGAACTCTTTTTACACACAAATCACTTCTTAAAAAACCGCACTCCTCACAACAGGTAGGAACTCATGACGTCTTGACACTGGGAATTCTAGAAAAACGTCCATCAAAACATACGGGCAAACAGGTCCTCTTAAATCCTCGTTGATTCATCAGGCAGGAACGGGAGACACTTGTATCCGGCTCTTCTCAAAGCTGGGGACTCCAGGAAAACATCTCATAGCAGGCAAATCCAAAAATCAGGCGAGCACGTTTCCATCACTAGCAGGAACAAACCTCTTGAAGTCAGCGCTCCCAAATCAGGCGGGCATTAAAATTCTCTCATCATTCACCAAACGGCTGGCCTTTTATTCTCTATCTTCAATAAAATTAAGGATTCCGGGCATCTATTTATAAATTGGATCTACACACCACTGCCATCATTTTAATATATATATATATATATATATATATATATATATATATATATATATATATATATATATATAGCTGTAACGTCGTGAGTAGTTGCAAACAAGAAAATTTGTCACAGCCTCTTTTTAAAATTAAAGCAATATTTATTTTATTCATAGGTTACTAAAAAAATCCAAAAAAATGCCGCCGGGCGGACAGTCTATTTCACGGGAACCTTTTCCGAAAGGCACTCCTAATCCCTTTCTTTCAGGGCCCCCCCAGTTTTTCCCAGGCTCTACATCAAGTTTCCATCCAGGCCCCTTTTTTGTCTCCATCCAGGGCCCCGATATCTCCTCAAAATCAACCCCTTTTCACCGGGGTCCACAACACGCCCCCTTTTTTCCCTATTGGAGGAAAAGGCTTTTCTTCCCGGGGACATTCGTTTTCTATTTGTGCGGGAAACAAAAACACATTCCTGGTCTGTCTGGAAACTAAGGCACCATAATTTCATCTAACTTGAACACCCTTATTCATCACACCACCGGGGTTTTTAACCCCATTCTGGCACCGGCCGAGGCGACAGGATTCTTTCATACAGGCTTCGCCTATTTGTCAACCTATTTTCACCGGCTCTCTTTGGATATTGTAACTTCCAGACTCGATGTCGGCGTTTGTCCGAGGTCAGACAATAAGAAATGATCCCATGGCCACGTGCTCTTGTCACCTAACGTCTGTTTGGAGCCATAAAACTTCGCATGAATAGAAGGATGTGGTTCACCCTAATCGAAGACGTCACAGTTCTGCTATCTCGCCGAACCCTTGCAGTCGTTTCTGAAAAGTGGTGTGGTTTTTCATTGGGGTCCCGAAGAGGTGGAAGCATTTAACAGTCTTAAAAAAACCCTTATTTCGGATCCAGTATTGAGGATGTACGACGAAAGCTCTTCTACAGAAATCCATACTGATGTAAGCGGGTACGGTATCGGAGCAGTCCTGGTACAAATTCAGAATAATGGCTAGAAAGTTATAGCATACGCCTCTAGAACTCTGACAAAGGCCGAAAAGAATTATTCCACCACAGAAAGGAAATGTATTGCCATCGTATGGGCTACCAACAAATTCCGGCCGTACATATTCGGAAAACAATTTACTGTTGTAACTGACCATCATTCCTTGTGCTGGCTCATGAGCTTCAAAGGATCCTTCGGGAAGGCTTGCCAGATGGCCTGCGACTTCAATATGATTTTGACGTAAAATATAAAACCGGTAAGAAGCATAGTGACGCCGACGCTCTTTCGAAAAATCCATTGGAAGAGGAAACGGAGACACCAGACAAATTTTTAGCAGTCACCACGAGTATGAACCTTGCGATGGAACAAAAGAAAGATCCAGACCTTGCGAAATTAAAACTTTCGAGCAACTCATCCAAAACGAAGAATTCAGATTCATCGACGGATCCTATGCGGGAAGAATTTTGATCCAGATGGAAAGTTGTGGTTACCAGTCATTCCCAAACATCTACGAGCAGACATACTAAGGCATTTTCATGACGCCCCTTTCGCAGGACACCTTGGTTTCGCGAAAACTTATGACAGGATTCGCAAGAGATTTTACTGGCCGGGAATGTACCGAAATGTCGTTCGGTATGTCATGCATTGTCGGGAGTGCCAAAGGAGAAAATCCGTTCCTTAACGACCACCTGGACGTTTAGTTCCCATCCCTCCAGCTATAGCTCCCTTCCATCGCATTGGAGTTGATCTCCTTGGAGATTTCCAAAGTCTTCTCATGGAAACAAATGGATAAGTCTGCACGGATTACTCAACACGGTATGCGATAACGAAAGCCTTGCCGAGAGCCGAAGCCGACGAAATAGCAAAGTTCTTACTCGAAGAAATTATCCTCAGGCATGGAGCTCCTCGAGTAATTACATATCACAGATCGTGGAGCTGTCTTTCGATCCAGACTTGTTTCCTCTCTCGTCGACTTGTGTAACGTTGATCATCGTTTCACAACGGCGTATCATCCCCTAGCAAATGGACTGACAGAGCGCTTCAATAAGACCTTGGCCGACATGTTGTCTATGTATGTGGATGCAGAGCAGAAAAATTGGGATGAAATTCTACCATTTGTAACCTTCGCTTATAATACCGCTAAGCAAGAGACAACAGGTTTTACGCCGTTCTATTTGCTTCATGGTCGTGAAGCGGAAACGACACTAGATACAATGCTGCCATTCTGTCCTAACGATTTTGATGACAATAACATCACCAAGATAGCAGCCAGAGCCGAAGAATCACGCCAGCTAGCCCGAGTGCACACTCTGAGAGCTCAAGACAGAGATCGTCGACGTTACGATTCCAAACACCAAATGGTATCTTACGCGCTCCCGGAGATCTCGTATGGGTTTATACCCCAGTAAGAAAAGTCGGTCTCTCGAAAAACTCTTAAGAAGGTATTTCGGACCGTATCAGGTGCTACGCCGTTTATCAGCCGTGACTTACGAAGTACAGAGATTTTGATCCTGCTTCTCGAAAAAGAAAACTAAGAGAAGTTGTCCATGTACTGCGCATGAAACCGTACTATAATCCCGCCAAGCAAATCGAAATCGAGGATAAAGAAATTCAGGATATCATTCCTCCCAAACAACCATACAAAGGACCTATCACTCGTTCCAGAATAAAGACCCTTGAACAAAATGACAGTGGGGCGCTGTCTTCTTTTTAAAGGGGAGCAATGCCGCACACATGCTTTGCTACAAGTCCCGACAGCCCAGTTGGCAGAGCGTTGGACTCCATTTACTCTGATCTCGGGTTCGAATCCCGTCCCCGGCAGATTTATCCAAAGACTGGAATTTCTGTTTTCATTATGAATGTATTGTTTATATCTAGGTTCTCTAGATGAATCTAGATCATTCTTTAGAGTGCATACTGGATATTTCTCGAATATTCGGTAAGTATAAAAGCCGAATACGTCGCCAGTTGGGCATGTTCTCAGTCCAGTATTGTATCGAGCTTCCTCGTTAGAATAAATCTAATTGTTTGCTTAACTGAACGGTGTACTTCTTTCGAACTCTGTGACAATACTATTCGTTTTCGCCTAGATCAATCCATTTTTTTAGTGTAAAACGTATTCATAATTTCTTTTGTTTTGTAGAATTAAACTTTTTGAGGGTAAGTAAATCCCTGTCAGTATCGTGAGATCATCTGATCCTTGTGAATGCCTTTTTTTCGATTCCCGGCAACATCGCAAGTGATGAGCGGAACCACTTGGATCCCAGTAGACTTGACAGACTATCATTTTTAAAAAACTTAAATGTTAAGCATTGGGAACTATAAGCTATATTATCTATTTTCTAAACTTTTTAATGTAACAAATACATTTAGAAAATAAATGTCTTCTTTTATACCTGATACTTTGATATGGTACCTACTAAAAATAATTGTAATTCTCGAATTCCCTGAACTTAAAAACAATCCCCGATTTTACTGATAAGACATCATTTATTATGGTATCTTTCTTGCTTTTCATAAATGGATTTATATTTACATTGTAAATGCAGACTTGGAAAAAAAAATTGATTTTTTAAAAATTGATCTTTTAGACCTCGATTTTTGTGAATCCATTCATAAGGTTACGATTCGAATCGATTTAAAAATCTATCTTTTTCGGAAAGAATCGCTATCCCTACTTGGCGGAACCCCGGGGTTGCATCGAACGCAATTTGAAGAAGATTTAAGTAGAAGTCGTATTGGTGTTCTGAGAAAGAGCACTGGGGGAAAAAATGAGGTATGGGAGGTCAACCACCAATGTTTTGAGAAAAAGAAGAATCAAAAACATTCTTGCACCTTTTTTTATAGAACTAAATGATGCGTGAAGTTGAAAACAATATAGATCTTATAAAAAAAACTTCTGAGATCTTGTCATTTTTACTAATGCCTAAGCATTCACATACATCAACGCATTTTTCCCACGAACACCTTACGTAAACAATACGAGTATATTTACTTCTAATTTAAAAAAATCTGTGAAATGGTTTGCCTTTTGTGGCTGTCTTTTGTTCGAAACAGTAGAGCAGCTGTTAGGAATTTGTAATCACAACAAACATTTCTCTAACTTCCCACCGTCGAACGATAACGATTTTGCGCAAGCAATAATTCCACTCAATCCTGGGGAGCCATCCTTTTCGGGAAGAGTGCCACGACCCGACAAAAAATAGTTTTGCTTGCCACTTCTAATTTAAAAATAATATAGTAAATATAAAAGTACAAACTTAGGTATATTGTTAATAAATTTTATGCAAGTTCGATTAGTTAGGTTAGGTATAAAATAAAAATGAGTATCTGGGAACATTTGATTCTAAATATTTATTAAGCAATCAGTACTTACTTAATATGGCTTTTGAATCTGTGGTGTTTTTATTATTATTATTATTATTAAGAGTAATCTTTTTTTTATTACAGTACTAGTTCTCTCTCTTGAAGATGCTAATAAAATTAAGTCGTTTTAAATGCATATAAGTTAATTTTGAGTAAGATTAATTTTATTATGTTCATAGTAGAAAACATTTGTTTAGAAGCATATTGATTCAAACCTACAGCCATATCTGACAGCTAAATCGTGTAAATTTTGGACATTGTTTTGTACAAATTTTCAAAATTCAAAATAATGCGGATCATTTGCAGTTGAAATAAATTCCTTATGTTTGCTTTTCAGTGTAGTATGGTGCTGTAGGTCAATAATTCCGATTGATATTTCGGGTGAGTAACAATTAACGTCTTGCAGAGAAATTGAAAACGGGTCTGTGAAAAGATTAGCATTTATTATCTTGAAAATTATCAAACATAGAACTGAATGAGTCATACGCTGCCAGCTTCATTGGTGAAATTTCTGTTCTTTTTTTTTATAAGGTACAAAAGAGAGGTATGTAATTACTTTTCTGCGTCCCCATATCGATGCATTTACCAAAAAAACATGTGAAAAGTCTAACTTTAAAACCGTTAAGGGAAACAAGGATTGAAGTTCGTGTTTAAACAAGACCTAAAAATATCATTACCGCATTAAATGCCTTAATTGAAGATACCATTAGACACAGGGGAAAAAAATGTAACATTTAAATTTTTGTATTCAATTTTAATTTGGTATGATTTATTATCATAAACTGATGTATTGAAAAAAAGAATGATTCCAAATCCTAAATTAAACATCGTGGAATGTGCCGGCTGGGTTGAGTGGTTGGTTTGTCGCTGGCCTTCTGCACCCAAAGTTGCGAGTTCGACCCCGGCGCAAGTCAGTGGATTTTCATGATGCAGAAAATCGACAGCGTCCATGCCGTATAATTATATGACATGTAAAAGATCTGTAGAGTGTCTGCTTGGCTTGGATGCTCTCGGCAAAATGAAATCCTAGTACAGGTTTGCATCGTCAGAGCTCAGTTGTTGAGTTGAGTTTGGTGTTTTATGGCGCAAGAGCCAGTTTTGGCTATACTGCGCCAAACATTCATAGGTCTGTGGTCTGGACGGGAAAAGAAAAGAAGAAATTGGATGACAAGATGGAGGGTCGAAAATAGAGAAGGATCACTGGGGTACCCCGGGGTCATGACACCCGTGTTTACCAAAGATAGTAAACCCCTTGCGAAAAGGAAAAGATCACTAGAGAGAGAGAGAGAGAGAGAGGGTACCTCGGGATTGTGACACCCGTACCCACCTAAAGAAGGTGAGCTCCCTGAGGGGATCGTCAGAGCGCAGATGCCTCCCTCTAAGGAGGAAACTGGGCGTCAAAATTATCTGCGGTGATTGTGGTATCCGCCTATAGGGCGCCAAACTAAAAAGTGATACCAGCTTTCGGGGATGTACTAGGTCTGCAATGGTTAATGACCAATTCTCAGGCCATTAGAAATAAAAAATAAATAAATAAATAAAAACATCGTGGAATGCATTGAAGGCTTAGATAATCGTACAAAGATCTGATGATAACTTAAAGATATCTGTCAATTCAGTAACAACACTTACTACAGATTTTGGTATTTATCCCGAATTTCCCTTCTAGATGCTCAGGAAAAAGGTCTATTTATTTGTTTATGAGGGGAGTGAGAGAGAGAGAGAGATGAACCAGCTTCAAATTCTTTCCAGCAATTCGCGATTTCTTCAGCAAATGGATGATTTACCTTATTATCTGAGTGATATTCGATATTCTGCATTCTGTATGAGTTTCACAACTTTTCTGATGATGATCTCATGAAAACCTGAAATGGACTTGAAAATTAAGTTACAGGTACAGGAGGAAGAAAGTATTGTGAAAGATATAGGCGGCACATATACAACCCTTTAATGAAATGACTTCATTTAAAGATATTTTTCCAGGTAAAAACAGCTAGTTGAGGTATTAGAAATTATAGTCAAGAATAACCTCCAAATTTTGCTCAAGCAATAAGAACTTTTTTAACCTTACCTGTTTCTCTAGCTTCAGGGGATAGAAGTTTCAGTAAATGAAAAATTATTAAAAATTACTCAAGAAATAATATGTCACAAAAAAGGCTTTCAGATATAACCATCATCTCTATTGAATCTGAAATCTCAGATAAAATGAATTTCACCGAAACTACTGTGACAAGCCTGTGCTTCTCGGAAAGTCAGAAAAGTTATTTTATAGTTAATTATATTAGGTAGTCTTTTTGTAGAAGGACTGATTTATATACTTGTTGTTTCACAAGATTTGTTCTTTAGTACTTTTTTTATTGGATTATATTTTCTGAGTAAGTAGAGTTATTTTGTATTTTTAATTATAATATGTCTATTTTTATTTTAAAGGTAATATTTTTGTTTGTGTATTTATTGTTTAATTAAGTATTTTGTCGCTATTGTGACATATTAGCTAGTCAAAAAGAAAAAAAAGGGTTCTACACTTAGAATTGTATTTACATTTTATTAATGTTTTACTTTTTACTTTAATACAGGTAGATGAATTTATAGCGTCAACATTAAGTATTAGTCAAAATGTGAAAAATCTTCTAGAGGGGTGGCACATTAGGTCTTTGCACCCGGGCTACCGACACCCTAGGATCGGCCCTGAACACAAATAAACTCTAAACAGTAGTTTCACAGAAATTGATTTTGCTGTACGTAGACAAATTTTGCATCATAAGCAACTGTAGTCTACGATGTAATTAAGGCAGGACAATAACAAACGAGTGTGCTCCCGGCCGCGTTTGTTCGTAATACCTCATAGAGAACCTTGTTATTTTCAAATAAAATGTAAGCCATTTTGATTTCTGGCGTGCCCAAAACATTGCGTCACGTGCCATTGATGGCACGCGTGCCCCTGGTTCGCCATCCCTGTGCTAGACAATACAAAATTATCAAAAAAAATATATATTTTTTTGGAAACAAGAAATATAATTACCTAGAAAGCTGTGACTATGTCCCCTCCCCGTCAAAAACATGTTTAAAAAATAACTTTATTCAACTTTGTTCATTTGTTCTGATTATATTAAATCTTGTACAAACAATCAAAACTGAAAGAATGCAATTTAGCTCGATTTATCTCTCTTGGTGTAAATGAAGTATTACGCACTATAGCAGCTATGCCAACGTTCAAGATAACTTGCCAAGTTGGCAACCCTGATTTCACACTTGTTGTGCTCGCTGAATTGGCAAACATATCCTTCTTTACATATAATGTCGCCAAGTAAATGAGTGAATAATAACGTCGTAATGTTCAGCGAAACGATGGCTTTTGGCGACGGATCTTTTAATTTTGAACCATGGTCAAGTGACGAGGATGAGACACCTGAGCTGACACCCCCTCTCCCAATTACCATACCACACCAACGGGAGGATGTTTGAGCTCTATACAGATTTAAGGTGCATCGCTCCCCTACACAGCGGGTCTTTAGTGGTACTGGGCTCGAACAAATCACATGCCAGCCACGATCCGATACCTTGACCACTAGTCTACTACGGCCATAATGTCGCCAATACAGTTGCGATAGAAACTTATTGCAATCTCTCACAGAAATATATCGCATTGATTGCCTGGACTGGAATCGTTGCGTGAGGAGAAGGGCGTTGTCTCATACGAAGACTTATTAGCAACCAACGGAACTTTACATTCAACTTTCTACGAAGCTGCAGGTTTATCAAAATCTGAGGACTCTATAAATAAAGTGTTGGGCGACACAGCTTCAGTAATGAATTGGACTAAAAAGGAGCAACTGGAAAGAGAATTTTGCAAAAAAATATATAAATAGAACTACATAATGCATGTACATTGCAGTCTCAAAATTTGAGCAATGAGCATGAACAGTTGCATGATATGTATAATGGGGCTGATTCGACGTTAGGCGGACAAGGGGTACCCCCTCTAGCATAGATAATTTCCATTAAAAAGGTACCAGAACCAGAAATAAAGCAGAATTATATACAACCCTTTTGAAAGCTGTGACTGTTATTCCCCTCCCTACCCCCCAAAAAAGTATGCCTAAATTATTTATAGGTGGTTTATAACTTATTTTTCTTTTCTCTCAGATGTTTGCAACAAGAATGAGGGAAATGTTATTAAAATCTTAAAAATAGATGATAGAATAAAATTATTAAATTTATATAGTTAGGATTATTATTAGAATTATATATTATTTTAAAGATTTTTCTTCCTTAGGGAAAAAAAACCTTTCTGGGTGTATCTTTTTTGTTTTCTACAATGGAACAATATGGGTACCGAAAAGTATAAGCATGTATAAAAAAAACTTATATTTTCACGATTTATTTTTTCTTCCATTTATAAATAACTGTCATTAAAAAACAAATAAAGATGAACGTCCTCTAATAGTACTTATTTAATTTACGTGTCCCTTCCTGCTTTTCGTTCTATTATTTTTCTTTTTATTTAAAATCCAACTTGATCCAAGCTGCATTATATCTTTACCACACCTGTTCTTTCGCTTCTAAAAAAACAATCCTTAATCGATTCACTGCCTGTACCATAGGGAATTTAATCCCCTCGAAATGTCTAAGATATTGGCTCTGACGATGCTAGCCATCTTAAATCTAATTTCGCTAAAAGTCTTAAAGAAACTGATGATTTATTTGAAAGTTTAATACTCTATCCCCCAAAGATCAGACAAAAGTTAAGAAAAACACCCTTAACGACGGTTTCATCTCCCCTACTAAATTTACAAAGAAGCAAAAAGTTCTGCAGAATGAATCCGTTGGTGCTACCGCACCCGTCAAGACAAGTAATCAATACCAGGCCCTTGCTGGAAATAGCACGCTCCCGGATCCGGATATCACAGCGGTGACAGTTGCCACCCCTAAAATACCCCCATTAATCTAAAGTTCCGAAAGAATTACCAACCGATTTTAAAAGAAATAACGAAAAAATTCCCCACTTCCAGCACAAAACTGTCTGGAGATTACTCAAAAGTTTTTGCGACCTCGCCCGATGAGCATCGTAATATCACAAAATTCCTTACGGAAAAAGGCGAACAATACTTTGCCATCGAGCCGGTCGCAAACCGTCCCCAGAAAGTGGTCATAAAAGGCCTACCCGCATCCACTGATATCGAAGATATCAAAAAGGAACTAACGGAGCGAGGCTTTGATATCATTAAAGTTGCTCAGCTCACTCAAAAGCCAAGACCAAATTCAAACTCCCCTTCTTTTTAGTGGAATGAAAAAATCCCCTGATTCTCCAGACATTTTTAAGCTGGATATAAGTGCTGCTATTTAATTATTAAAGTAGACACTTTTAACCGACGCCCAGGACCCACACAGTGCTATAACTGTAATTTCTTCCACCACTCCTCAAAAAATTGTAATATGAATACCCGCTGTTTAAAATGCGATCAATCCCATAAAACGGACGACTGCCCCATTAAAAATAAAATCGATAACCCAATATGCATTAATTGCAATGAAAGAGGCCATATCTGGAAAGCTCACACCGCTGCGCCAAATTCCCGAAATTAAAACCTAAAAAAGGACAAGCATCCCAAGGCAGAAATAATAAAAATTTCCAAAATATCTTTAGTTCAGCTAAAGTTCAGGAAAACATTTCTTTCGCAAATGCATTAAAAGGCGACCACAAGATAGCGCCACCTCCTGAATCGAACAGTTCCAAGTCAAATGAAACCCCTTCCGGGGATAAAAGACAGGCCGCGAGCGAGATAGACAACGAATCCTTCTGATTCATGGATGCTATTATAGAACTTAAAAAATTCTTCACTGATTACCCCTCTCTACTAGAGCTGGGTAAACAGCTCAGATATGCCCAAGGCAATGAAAGAATAGACGTTTTTTATCGCCACCTGATTAGTCTAAATTAAAAGATATCCAATCCGGGATAAATTCTTCTTCGCGAAAACTTATTTTTTAACCCCACCCCTAGGAGAGTCGTCGCCTCCCGATTGGTCGCGAGCGCCGCTCTTTTAGCGCACGATTTTTCATAGTTTCCAGCTACGAGTATTTCATGCTACTAAAATTAGATGGTCGCGGGCTCCGGCGCCGCGAGGCGCCTATTCCCAGAAGGAAGGGAGGAAAAGAAAAACCATATGACGGAACGATGACAAATACCGAAATCTCACCCGAATGGTGAGGGATGAACGTGCCCCCGAGCACAATGTTCTAACGAAGCAGAACGCCGGCGGGGTGGAGGGGGAGAAGCGCAGGAAGGAAAACGGGACGGCCAGAGGCAGTTAAACAAGAAGGTGACAGTTCACCAAATGAACCCAAACGGAATGATGCGTTGTAACGAGACTGCTTATGTTGTTAAGAGTGTGTAAAGAGTGTAATTGACGTGTTATGGGGGCGAAGCGGGTTTCTCCACTTCGTTGAAGAGTGTGCATATTTAATTTTAGGATGAGGATAAGTAAACAATGTTTGTGCTTTAATAATTGGATTGTCATGAGATTCTATAGATTTAAAAACATTTCTAGAGAGTTAAGTGATGTAATTAGGGAAAACGGCTCCATATGTAGGTCGTTTTTGGGATAACGTCATTCCGAACGTACCAGGGTGTGTTGGTCATGACGCGGAGTATTTTGTTTTGAATTACTTAGATTTTTCATGTGGGTGGCAAACCCCCGCTCCCGGGGCCGGGGAAGCGTACGTGATCACTGGCGCAAAACTTGTCTATAAAGAATTACCTTTTCTAGAGATAGAGGTGACCTTCTCCACAAGGGAGGTGGCTAAATTATTCTACCCAGACTTTCAAAAGATAGTCAATGTGTTTTTTGAAAGTTAGGCGGCTATCAATGTGTAGGCCCAGATATTTCACTACCGAAACCCACTGGATATTGTCATCAAAAAGTGTGAGTTGGAAAGGAGGGTCGATAACCCCTCTTTTCCTAAATATAATTGCTTGAGATTTATCTACATTTATTGCAATCCTCCAGTGTGTAAGCCAAGTTTCTAGTTTGTGGAGAAAGTTTTAAATAGCTTTAATAGTGTATTTCAGCTGGACTCCTTGCGATAACACTGCGGAATCATCCGCAAACAGGCAAGTACTGACGGTGGAGTGTTGTGGGAAGTCGCGAGTGTAAATGTTGTACAAGTAAGGTGAAAGTACAGAGCCCTGAGGAACGCCGGAAAGGCAAGATCCAGAATTAGAATATGAATTATTTACACGAACTCTAAAAGTTCTATTGTGTAAAAAATTGTGTATGATTTTAATTAAATAGTCAGGGAACTGCAGTTTAATTAACTTGTACGTGAGGCCATCGTGCCACATTTTATCAAATGCCCTTTTGACATCCAAAAAGACACCGACAGTGTAAAATTTGTGGTCGAACCCTTCGTTTGTAATATTTGTTACTCGTATTAACTGGAGTAGCGTTGAATGGCCCTCCCGGAACCCGCATTGTTCCGGGGGAATGCAATCTATGGCTTTGCAGTGGGTTTTTATTCTAGTTAAGATTATTCTTTCATATATCTTAGCAGTGGCATTAATTAAGCTAATTGGTCTGTAGCCTTGTGGAAATGTCCTATCCTGATTTGGCTTGGCCAGCATGATAACGTTTGCTTGCTTCCACAGTGTAGGAAAGTGATTCTTAATGAGGCATTGATTGTAAATTTTAGTTAAGTGAGTAACTGCATTTAACGTTAAATATTTAAGAGCAATATTTGGAATCTGATCGGGGCCTGCAGCTTTTCTATTCTGCAATTTTTTAATAATGCCTCGGACTTCATTAGGGGAAGAGAGAGGGGGAAGTTTGTACTGAAGTTGTCAAAATAGTGATTCACTAAATTTTCGACTTCTTCGATCTTGTCATCACACAGCAAGGTTCTTCATTTTCCTGAAATGTGACTTCAAGTGTGTCTTTGAAGGCCTACGCCTTTTCGAAATCCGAATAGGCCATTTCACCCGGACCATGAAGAGGTGGAATGGGGGTATGCCTTTTAGAAAATTTCTTATGAAGAGTATTTCACGCGGCCGCAACATGAGGATAAATGGGGAGGTGGAGGGAGAAATGGTTTAAGACCAAGATAACATTGGAAATTTAAAATGTGGAAAATTGATAAAAATATTATAACTTCTCTCTCTCTGTGTGTGTGTTTTTTTGCTTTATTTAATTATTATTTCTTATATTTTTTTTTATTTTTGTCATTGACACTATATTAGAAGCATTTAAGAAACACTCCTTCACAACTTCTACATCTTTAAACGGTTTCATATGATTACCCAAATAATATAGCAAACTTAGAGGATGTCTTCTTACCTCTGTGATATTACCACTGACAAAACACTTTGTTGCTGTTGCATAGATTATTCAAAAAAGCCTATTTATCACCTCTTCGAGGAAAAGTGTCATTGAATGATTCCTGTTTACTGGTATTTTTTAAATACAGCACACAATTTTGTGACAAATCAAACAATTACTGATCATTGTTTATTTTTCACTACAAAATATAGTCAACCTTCCAATCATCTAGAAACGATATATTTTCTTCGAATATTTTTCGCTTGCAAGATATAAAAGATTGTTAAAAATTTGTTCCACCCCTAAAATTGCCCGTACTCCTCTGTTGTCTGTTATCAGTAACCGTAACCTTTCAAATAGAAAAAGAATATCAATTCGTACCCATGTGACACCGACAGCAAAAATCAAAACTGATACATTTGATTTCTTGACAAAGAATTTCCCACCAAATTTTTAATACAATGTTCTTAAACAAGTGAATTTCTCAGAGCAATGGGCCATGACCGGGCCACTTAAAAAGGCTCGGTGGACAGCATATGGCCTGCGGGCAGCAGGTTGAGTATCGCTGACCTGAATTATAAGTATTCTGTTGCTTATGATCCAAGGTCCCACAAAATTCTTTTATATTCGCTAGTGCAATGTTTTGCACACCTAACACCGGTAAATTAATATTTATCAGTGAGTGAGTGAGTGAATATTAATGTCGCACTGTTCAGCTACACGAGGGCTTTTGGCGACGGACCTCGTAATTTGAACCATGGTCAAGTGACGAGGACGACACCTGAGCTGGCACCCCTCTTCTAACTACCACACCAACGGAAGGACGTTTGAGCTCTCGACAGATTTAACGTACATCGCTCCCCTACACGGCGAGTCTTTAGTGGTACTGGGCTCGAACTTATGACATACCTGCCATGATCCGATACCTTGACCACTGGGCTACCGCAGCTCCCTTAATATTTTCAGGGAGAAAACTAGTTAGAATGCATAAGTCAAAAGGATTGCCAATGAAGGGGAGGGAACAACTTATCGACATTTCAAGTGATTCGACATTAAAACTTACATTGAAACAGGAACAGCTTCTAAATTTCAGGCTGCGAAATACAAAGAAGTTTAACACACAGTTATGAACATTTAAATACCATTTTTTTTATCAACTTATTTGTGTTATAAACATTTCTCTCGACGTATGTGGCAACAAAAATAAAATGGAAAAACAAATTAACGCAGAATATGATTTTCGGTTCGAGTGTTCAACTCTGTTTACTTGCTCAGAAAGCAGTAAATTTATTTAATTATTTCTGATCTTTTTAATTTCATATTCTTACAAGGTAAGCAGAATTTTGTTTTTTCTTTTACTTTAACAAATAGACTCAAGGTGAGTCTGGCAGGGATTGAGGTGTCCAATGTCAAAAGGCACTTAACTTTTTACAGATGGCAAATAAGATGGATCGGGAATGGAAATATGAAATATTTCGCTCTCCTACGTCGAAAAGGAATTTTATTACGAGCCAAAAAA
>BMAV01026846.1:0-28009 GCA_019973955.1 Trichonephila inaurata madagascariensis
ATGGAACTCTTTTCCAAACCAAAACCCAGAAAAAGCGAAAAGAAATGCAAATATATAGTTTTAAAAAAGAACAAAGTTTCTGTAAGCAAAATAGCAATTTGATGAATGTTATGTTTGGAGGAGATACAAGCGTGAATTGACAGCCAATCTTAAAGTTACCTAGAAACCCAGCCATTAATACAAGGTGCATACCATTGCAAACGCGCCTAGACGTTTCCATTTAAAAAATTGGAGTTAAGTTTGAATTAAGGTAGGACTGATTATTTAATATTATAACTTGTAATATTGTTAGAAGTGAGAGTAGGCGGATAACATAATTATTTAGAGAAAGTGATCTAAGTTACGCGATTCGGTTTAACTATTTGTGTGTTCGTTCATTCTAGATTCTCATTTATATAAATTTATCTAAATTGTTAGACATTTAAAAGTTATATTTTCTTAATAAAGTCATATTAAGAATTTAAAATGTCTGTTTATTCTGAGAATCCCACACCTCTAGCTCACGCTGACAATCAAAGATATGGTCACCAAAGGGGGGCATATCACAAGCGTTACAGTTAAAAAAGAATATTTAATTCTTTTAGATATTGTTGCACTAACACAATTTGATGAGGTTCCTAACAACAAAAGTATCCTTAGCGAAAATCTTAATCTAAGCGTAAAAAAAAACTGATTTGGTATTTCATTTTTCAAGTTTTTCATAATAAACGTCAGCAGTGGCGCACACAGGAATTTTTCAAAAGGTAAAGGGGGGGATCCAGGGTTGAAAGTCCACCATTCTCGTGTCATGCTCCAACATATTTCTTAGAACTTGTCGATTTTCGGGAACAAAAACAGTAAAAAATTAGTTAATGAATAAATAATTATTATTAACTAATAAAATTAATTAATAATAACAAACACTTAACTAAATTTTGCATAGGATTACATATAAATATACATATTATTATAATTAATCGAAAAAAAATCAAGGATTTTGAGGAGAGTCCGAACACGAGGACCCCCCCCTTATATGTTCCACTGACCGTCAGTCTTTCAAGCTATGCTGAATTCAATGTAGAACGTTCAAATTTTTCTGAGAAACACGAAAGGCTGTTATTTTCCACGAGGTAGGCAGTTTTACAAAGAAAAGAACACCATATGGACGAGAATTTGAATGGCGTTGTATTCAATTTCCCCTCCCCTTCTTGTCAGTGATTTATGGTGCTGAACGTTTTAGAACAAAAATAAAAAGATAATGTGTCGATCACTTGCTTAAAATTCACTGTTTGTAAGCCCTCAACCGAATGTTCTTTCTTTTTCGGAGGAATATTTTTCTAAAATTTCGCAGTAAAAGTTCAGCTCAGGATTTCTTAAGCTTTTCCCGACATAATCCTCGTTTGAAAGAACAATTTTCCTTATACTTATCTCTGTAATATACAGCATGCAATATAATCTTAATGTTAATAACTGTAATGACTGTTATACATTAACTTATATAATTTTTAAAATGAACAAGAAAAATACGAAATAAAAGTGATTAAATATTACAAAGTGGATAGAGTGGAATAATAGAATTGCGAAGTTATTGGGTTAGTAGTAGTAAAATCATAAAAGAATATAAAAGATTAAAAATGGCCCTTAGAAATCTGTTTAACTAAGCCGATTCAGAAAAATAGAAATGATGGGGAAAAAAGTCTTGTAAAAACCGAATTTTCTTGGTATCTGACTTTTGTTTAAAAGTATCTGCTAGAAAACAACTAAAATTTTTAAAATATTTTAAATGATCACTTTATTTATATCTCTTATCGATATACATATCATAAAATCCAGCCTACTTTTTCTACGATAAAATGAGAATGAGAGAATATTAACGTCGCAATGTGTTTAGCCACAAGAGAGCTTTTGGAGACTGACCTCGTAATTTTAAATCTTGGTCAAGTGACGAGGTCGACACCTTAGCTGGCACTCCTTCTTCTAACTACCACACCACACCATAGGGAGGGCATTTGAGAGCTCGACAGATTTAATGTACATCGCATTCCTACGCGGCGGTCTTCAGTGGTACTGAGCTCGAACTTATGACCCGCCAGCCATGAGTCCATTACCTTGACCGCTAGGCTACCGCGGCCACCAAACATCGTCGGAAGTGTGTTTTGGAGTACCTAGCCTTTCCGGGATTTAGCCTCTATTCCTTGGATGTTTGAGTGACTGAGACGAATTACCTCTTAACCATTATTAAATGAAATTAATTTTAAGTTAAAACAAAGAAATTTAAGCTACTGAGAAATGAATTATAATGTTAAAAAAAATATTTTGAACAGCTGAAAAAATTAAGCAAAATCAATGCAGATCATCGAATAAAGTTAAGTTTTACATATCAGGAGGTGGACGTGGTTTAACCTGACCAATCGGAAAGCAATTAAGAATGATTGATTCAATATTAACGTCGCACTGTTCAACTACACGAGGGTTTTTGGCGACGGACCACGTAATTTTGAATCATGGTCAAGTGACGTGGACGACACCTGAGCTGGCAACCCCTCTCCTAACTACCACACGACACCAATGGGAGGACGTTTCATCTCTACAGATTTAACGTACATCGCTGCCAAGTTTTTTTTTTTTTAAAAAAGCAGACAAATGTAAAAAGTGAACTTGAACAAAGTTTAAGTAGTCAAAGTTTTTTTTAAAAAAAATTAGCTCCTATTATTTCCTGAATCGCTTTGGAGTAACAGCGCGTAAATATTTGTCACAGGATTCTTTCGCCACTATTTCCCCATGACGAATTTATCTGTAAGATTTGATTCAAGTTCGTCCTCCTCCACGTCATACGTTATCATGTCTTCCTCATCTGTTGCATATTCTGTGTAGGTGTTGACTTTCTAGGTTTATGTGGAGCCATTTTTATTTCAATTTCTTGTTTCTGTACTTTTGGGCGCTTACTTCTATTTCTTGAATTTCGTTTTACACACTTTGGGATTTCAGGTGCATTAGAATGTTCACTATTGGATGTAGTAGGGACAGACTTGGAGGGGAAATAAGGGTTAATTTCAGTTGAAAGTGCAGAAATTTTATTAGAAGTTGTAAGAGGGGGGTTTCAGTTTCAAAGATGAAGCAGAAGTTTTCGGGTTTTTCCCAGGAAGTAGTAGAGTAGTAGGAAGGGGTATTTAAAAGGACTCCCTTTGTACTGTTGGTTTTACAGATGTGGAAAAAAGTAGATGTGCTTAGTTGATGAAGATGATATGGAGACTGCAGGCTTGGAAGAAGGTAGCGAAGTGAAGACAAACATTGTAGAGGAGGAGATTTTTTTTGTTATTTTTGGGATCTGTTTGTGTAGTTTGGACATAGCTGTGGGTTTTTGTAATTTGAGCTTTGTTTGGGATAGTTGAGGAACTATTATTTTGGGTTGCTTCTGAGTAAAAAATATTTTTTTTTGTTTTAATTTCCTGAATTTGTTTTTCTAACTTATTTGGGCAAAATTTCAATCCGATGAAAAACATTGTGAAAAATTAATACATTTCAGCTCGGGGTACAGTCCGTGGAAGAATGCCCAGGGACCAATCTAGAGCATGCCCCTGACCTCGCAGGAAGTTTGAGATTTCCGAATCTTTGAACAAAACAGCTCAGATGATTCGGTATGTATGGACGGTTTTTTGAAATTTAAATACCCGGTTTTAATAAAAAGGAAATTTCGACTATTAAAGGGTTTAAAAATTTATGCTTGAAGGAAACGTGTTGAGTCTTTTATTGAAATTCTTCTAACCTGTAACCCCCTGGTGAAAAAAAGTCCTTCGAAATTTCTGTTTCTGAACCCAAAAAGGTCGGGGTTCGATTGACATCGACTAAAATTCAAAGATTTGTTAGAGTACCGGTTAATGTGGGTCTAAAAATGTTTTTCCCTAAGATTTTATTGAGCAATCCGTTTCAACAAAAATCACCGGGGAACGGGTTAAAGGGGAATTTGCAGTGCGAAGGGGGTACTTCACCAGAATATTTTTTAATGTATCAATACGAAAATATTTTTAAAGTAATTTTTAAATCTAAAGAAGAAAGTTTAATAAGTGGTTTTAAGCGACTTCCATGGGCTTGTTTTTGCAGTGCAATTTTTAAAAGGAAGGCTTACGATTAGAAATTGACACCCCGAGTTTTTTTTCTGTATTTAACTGAGATCTAAATTTGTTTTCCCAAGCAGCACTGCACTTTGCAATCTTTTTCAATTTTAAAAATTGGGAAAAAAAAAAATAACATATTAATTATCTTTTACTTAAAAAGTAATTTCAAAATATATATTATTTAAAAAAGAAACAAAAAAATTTAAAAAAAAATTTTACGGTTTATGATTAAGATCGTATTGTAACTTAAGCGTCAAAAGGCATTATTATTGCATTCAAAACATTATTAATGTCCAGGGAGGGTTTTAATTAAAAAATGGGTCCCAGTATTAAAGTTTTAGACACTGGCGTATAAAAAAAAGTTTCCTAAATTTAAAACGACAATGATGTTTAGGATAGAAAAGATAAGCTGTGGATGTGATAAGTCATCGATGCAAGTGCCCAGAATTGATGGTGATTTTTTTTTTTTTTGCTTTTGAAAGGTGAAATTTAATATTCTCCAAAACAATTGTTTTCCCTTTCGATTCTGCCCCCCCGAAAAAAAGGGAAAATAGCGGGGGGAATTCAGTAAATATGGTATATACATTCTTATTTTTTTTTTTGAAAAAGATGAATTAAATTTTTTTATTTGAAATTGTTACTATCCATATTTATTTAATAAATTGATTATTTTTGGAACAAATTGAATTTTTTTTTATCCCCTTTGTTCTAAAGCAAGGTTCCCAAATTTTTCTGCCCTATGCCCCTTCCCATGTTTTCGGTTTTGTGTGACCTACATACCAGGGGCCCAAAAAGGGGTGTCCGGGGGCCCAGCCCCCCCCGAAAGCCTTGATTTTTCCCCATTGATTATAATTCTAAGTATATAGTACGAAATTTAATTAAATATTTGTTATTAATGATTAATTTTATTTATGCTAAATTTTATTTATTCCATAATTAGTTTTTTCCGTTTTTTTTCCGAAAATCGACAAAATAAAAGTATGATACAAGAATGGTGGGCTTTGACCCTGGGCCCCCCCTTGAAAAATTTTTTGTGCGCCATTGCTACATACCTAATATTAAATTTTTTTACATTTATCAACTTAAAAATTTTTTTACCGCGTTATATCATACTTACTTTAAAAAAATTTTTTTTGTTTCTAACTTTGCTAAGTGAGTTCTAAAACTTAAGAATCACGTGAATTAATTAAATTAAAATTAAATTATATTTAAAATAAGTGTGGCATAAAATAACAAATGTTTTTGGGTGGGATGAATCTGTTACCCAATATAAGATTTTTAAATTTGATTATCTTAGATTTTAACCCCCAAAACTCCCTCGGTTAGTAGAATCCAATCTTTTTTTTTTTTCTTTTTTTTTTTCTTTTTTTTTTTTGGGGAAAATTGGGTGGCCTGAAACCCTTTCCCCTCTGGGAAAAGCAAATTTAAAAAGTTTCTTAGATGTACCATAACGGGATAAAAAAAACAGGTATTTTTTTTAAAAAAAATTTTTGACATTGTTTTAAACTTTACTTAGGTCAATAAAAAACAGTTCCTTTTTTAATCAGAAATGTGCCGCTTCAACATTACCTATTGTGATAATACCATAATGAAAGCATTCTCAAACCTAGTTTTAAAAACCCGAATATAAAGGGCGTTTAAATGTTGAACATAGTTGAAAAACGTCATTCTCGTGACAAATTGAAAACTTAAAATTCGCCGACGTCCCGTTTTTTTTTCCTTAGCTTTTTTTTTGGCGGAAACACTGAAATGATACCTTTTTAATTTGTGGGCCCTTTTAACTGCAAATTAATCCCAGTAAAGTAAAGCTGTTAAATATAGGTAAACTGATTTAAATTGTGATTTAAATTTTCTTTTTAAAAATTAAAGTCACGATCTGATTTAGGCTATTGTAACCCTTTTTTCATCCTCATGGACCCCCAAATTTTTTTTCGCGGACAGACCCCTTTAGTTTGTCATAGACCCCCGGGGGGCAAAGACCACTTTGGGAATCACTGTTCTAAAAGGGTGGTCAAATATTTAAATCAGCAATTTTTGGTTCAATTTTAAAGTTAATATAGTGAATCTTCTTGTATAAAAATTTATACTGTGCCAAGAAAAAAGAAATTTTTTTCCCTTTTTTAAATATAATTAGCGATAGAAATGATAAAACCATGCTTGTTTAGTACCAATAAACGAAATATATAAAATATATTTCAATTATCCTGATTACTTTTTTTAAAACGGGGAGGGACCTGTCAGCAGAAACTAATAATTGAAAATTGATTTCATTAAAATTTTAAAGAGATTTGAACGCGTGGGTTGGGGAAGCTCATAAAAATTTTAATCTGCAAGGGGGTGCCATTTTTTTTAGGTTTAATTCTAATAGATTTTATGAATTATTGTGTTTTATTTTCTTATCCTTTTTCAAAAAAATAAATATAATTCAAGGAAGAAAAATTAAAAAAATTTATATCCCCCCGGGGTTTATATATTTATATTTCAGATAATTCCAAATAAAAGATATTTAAACAACCCCTTTGTTTGGATCAACTATTCAGTTCGGGGAAAGAATTTCCAGAATTTGTGTTTTAAACAAAAAATACAAGTAATAAACAAATAGTATGCCAAAAAAATATATAAATAAAAATTAATTAAAAAAAATTGGGAAAATTTTAATTTTAAATTTTTTTTTTTAGTCAATTTATTTATTATTTTTTTTGTACACTAGATACGTTAAGGAAAAAAAAAATTAAACATAATGTAAAAATAAATAAATAAAAAAATTTATTATCGTTAGGATAAAAAACACCTTTTCTCCATTATTTTTAAATTTTTTTTAAAAAAAGGGGAAATTTAAAAAAAAATTTTTTTTTTTTTTAAAAATTTTTTAAAAAAATTTTTTTAAAAATTTTTTATTTGGGGGGGGGTTTTTTTTTAAAAGGGGGAAATTTTTTTTAAAAATTTTTAAAAAAAAAAAAAATTTTTTTTTTAAAAAAAAATTTTTAACCCCCCCTTTTAATAAAAAAAAAAAAATTTTTTTTTTAAAAATTTTTTTTAAAATTTTTTAAAGGGGAAAATTAAATTTTTGGGGAAAATTTTTTTTTCCCTTTTTTCCAAAATTTCCCTTTTTTTAAAAAAAATTTTTTTTTTTTGGGAAACAAAATTTAAAAAAAAAAAAAAAAAAAAAATTTTTTTTTTAAAAATTTTTTTTTTTAAAAAAAAAAAAATTTTCCTTTTTTTTTTCCCCGGTTTTTTTTTCCCTTTTCCCCTTTTTTTTTTTAAAAATTTTTCAACCCCCTTTTTTTTCCCCGGGGGGGGGGAAAAAAAAAAAAGGGGGGTTTGGGGGGGTTTTCCAAAATATTTTTTAAAAAACCCTTTAAAAAAAAAAATTTTTTTTTTAAAAGGGGTTTTAAAAAAAAAAAATTTTTGGGTTTTTGGGAAAAAAAAATTTTTAAATTTTTTTTTTGGGGTTTTTTTTTAAAAGCCCCCCCATTTTTTGGGGTTTTTAAAAATATTTTTTTTTTTTTATTTTGTTTTTTAAAAAAAATTTTTTAAAAAAAAGGGTTTTAAATTTTTTAAAAAAAAAAAAACCCAAAAAAAAAAAAAAAAATTTTTTTGTTGTTTTTTGGGGGAAAAAATTCCTTTTAAACCCCTTTTTTTTTGGAAAAAAATTTGGAAAGGGAATTTTTTTTTTTTAAAAAAAAAATTTTTAATTTTTGTTTTTTAAAAATTTTTCCCTTTTGGGGGAAAAATTCAAAAAAAAAAAATAAATTCAAAAAAAGGGGGAAATTTTTTTTTTGGAATTAAAAAAAAGGGAAAAAATTAAAAAATTAAAATTTTTTTCCTTTTTTTTTTTTTTTTAAAATTTTTTTAAAAAAAAAACCCATTTTAAAAAAAAAAAAAAAAAAAAATTTTTTTTTTTTTTAAAAAAAATTTTTTTTAATTTTTTTTTAAAAAATTTTTTTTTAAAAAAAAAAAAAAAAAATTTTTAAAAAATTTAAAAAAAAAATTTTCCTTTTTTTTAAAAAAAAAAAAATTTTTTTAAAATTTTTTTAAAAAAAAAAAAATTTTTTTTTTTTTTCGGAAAAAAAAGGTAAAAAATTTTTAAAAAAAAAAATTTTTAAATTTAAATTTTTTTTAAAAAAAAAAGGAAAAATTTAAATTTTTTATTTTTTTTTCTTTTTTTTAAAAAATTTTTTTTTTTAAAAAAAATTTAAATTTTTAAAAATTATTTTTTTTTAAAACCTTTTTTTTTTTTAAAAATTTTTTAAAAATTAAAAAAAAAGGGGGTTGGGGCCCCAAAACCCCTTTTTAAAAAATTTTTTTTTTTTTTTTTTGGGTTGGGGCCCAAAAAACCCCCCCCCAAAAAAAAAGGGGAAAAAGGGGAAGGGGACCCTCCCCTTTTTTAAAATTTGGGGCCCCGGGAAAAAAGGGACCGGGGGGGAAAAATTTTTTCCCCCTTTTTTTTTTAATTTTTTTTTTTAAAAAAAAAAACCCTTTTTTTAAAAAATTTAAAAAAAAAACCCCCCCCCGGGGGAAAAAAAAACCCGGAAAAAAAAAATTTTTTTTTTCCAAAAAAAAGGGGGGTTTTAAAAAAACCCCCAAACCTTAAAACCCCTTTTTTAAATTTTTTTTAAAACAAAAAAAAAAAAAATTTTTAAGGGGAAACCCCCAATTTCCCAAGAAAAAAGGGGGGAAAAAAAAAAAAAAAATTTTTTTTAAAAATTTTAAAAAAAATTTTTTAAAAAAAAAAATTTTTTTAAAAATTTTAAAAATATTTTAATAAATTTTTTTTTTAAAAAAAATTTTAAAAATTTTTAAAAAAATTTTAAATTAAAAAAAAAAAAAAAATTTTAATTTTAATTTAATTTTTAAAAAAAATTTAAACCTTTTTTAATTAAAAAAAAAATTTTTTTTTTTTTTTTTTTTTTTTAAAAAATTTTAAAAACCCAAAGGGGGCCCCTTTTTTTTTTTAAAAAACAAAAGTTTTTTTTTTTTTTTTGGGGGGAAAACCCCCAAAAACCCTTTTTTTTTTTGGGGGGGGGGGCCCCCTTCCCCGGGGTTTAAAAAAAAAAAACCCCCCCCCCCCGGGTTTTTTTTTTTTTTTTTTTAAAAAAAAAAAGGGGGGGGGTTTTTTTAAAGGTTTAAAATTTTTAAAACCCCCCAAATTTTTTTTTAAAAAAAATTTTTTTTTTAAAAAAAATTTTTTTTTCCCAAAAAAAATTTTTTTTTTTAAAAAAAAAAAAAAAAATTTTTTTTTTTTTAAATTTTTTTTTTTTAAAATTTTTTTTTTAAAAAAATTTTTTTTAAAAAAATTTTTTTTTTTAAAAAAAAAAAAAATTTTTTTTTAAAAAAGGTTTTTTTTAAAAAAATTTTTTTTTTAAAAAAATTTTTTTTTTTTTAAAAAAATTTTTAAAAAAAAAATTAAAAAAATTTTTTTTTTTTTTGGGGGGGGGGCCCTTTTTTTTTTAAATTTTTTTTTTCCTTTTTTTTTTTGGGGGTTTTTTTTTTTTTTTGGGGGGGGTTTTTTTTTTTTAAAAAAAAAAAATTTTTTTAAAATTTTTTAAATTTTTTTTTTTTTTTTTTTTTAAAATTTTTTAAATTTTTTTTTTAATTAAAAAATTTTTTTTTCCCCCTTTTTTTAAAATTTAATTAAAAAAAATTTTTTTTTTGGGTTTTTTTTTTTTTTTTAAAAATCGTTTTTAAAAAAAAAAAATTTTTTTTTTTTTTTAAAAAAATTTTTTTTTTTAAAAAAAATTTAAAAAAAAAAAAAAAGGTTTTTTTTAAAAAAAGGGGTTTTTTTTTTAAAAAGGGGGGGGAAAACCCAAAAAAATTTAAAATTTCCCGGGGGAAAAAGGGGGGTTTTTTCCCCTTTTGCCCCTTTTCCCCCCCCCCCGGGGGGCCCAAAAAAACAAAAAAAATTTTTTAAAAATTTTTTTTTGGGGTTTTTGGGGGGGGGGGGCCCAGGGGGGGAAAAAGGACCATGGTTTTTTTTGGGGGCCCCCAAACCCCAAACCCCAAAAGGGGGGGTTAAAAAAACCCTTGGGAAAAAGGGCCCCTTTTTTTAATTTAAAAAAAAAAAAATTCCTTATTTTTTAAATTGGGGGGAAAAAAGCCCCCCCCCCGGGGGTTTTAAATTTTAAAAAAATTTTTTTAAAAAAAAATTTAAAAAAAATTTTTCCTTTTTTTTTTTTTTGGGGGGGGGGGGCCCCAAAAAACCAAACCCAAAAAAAAAAAATTTTTTTAAACCCCTTTTTTTTTCCCAAAAAAAAAATTTTTTTTTTTTTTAAAAAAAAAACCCCCCCCTTTTTTTTATTTTTAAAAAAAATTTTTTAAATTTTTTTTTTTAAAAAAAAATTTTTTTAAAAAAAAATTTTAAAAAAAAATTTTAAAAAAAAAAAATTTTTTTTTAAAAAAATTTTTAAAAATTTTTTTTTTAAAAAAAAAATTTTTTAAATTTTTTTTTAAAAAAATTTTTTAAAAAAAAAAAAAAGGGCCAAAAAAAAAAACCCAAAATTTTTTTTGGTTTTTTTAAAATTTAATTTTTAAATTTTTCCCTTTTTTTTTTTTAAAAATTTTCCCTTTTTTTTTTTTTTTTTTTTTTTAAAAAAATTTTTAAAAAAAAAGGGGGGGTTTTTTTTGGGTCAAAAAAAAAAACCCCCCCCGGGCCAAAAACCCCCGGGTTTTTAATCCCCAAAGGGTTTTTTTAAAAACCTTTTTTTCAAAAAATTTTTTTTTTAAATTTTTCCCCCCCAAAAACCTTTAAATTTTTCCAAATTTTTTTTCCCCAATTTTTCCCGGGCCGGAAAAAAAAGGGAAAAAATTGGGGTTTTTGTTTTTTTTTTGGGGTTTAAAAAAAAAAATTTTTAAAAAAAAAAAAAAAATTTTTTTAAAAAAAAATTTTTTTTTAAAAAATTTTTTTTTTTTTTTTTTTAAAAAAATTTTGGGGGGAAAAAAATTTTTTAAAAAAAAAGGGGGGTTTTTTTTTTAAAAAAAAAAAAAAAAACCCCAATTTTTAAAAAAAAGGGGGGAAAACCAAAAATTTAAGGGGGAAAAAAAATTTTTTTAAAAAATTTTTGGGAAAAAAAAAAAATTTTTTTAAAAAAATTTTTTTAAAAAATTTAAAAAAATTTTTTTTTTTAAAAAAAATTAAAAAAAATTTTTTTAAAAATTTTTTTTTAAAATTTTTTAAAAAAAAATTTTTTTTTAAAAAAAACCAAAAGGGGCCCTTTTTTTCCTTTTTTTTTTTTAAAAAAAAAAAAAAAAAAAAAAATTTTTTCCAAAGGGAATTTTTTTTTTTTGGGGTTTTTTTTTAATTTTTTTTTTAAAAAATTTTTCCCCCAAAAAATTTTTTTTTTTAAAAAAAAAACCCCCCCGGGGGGGTTTTTTTTTTTTAAAAAAAAAGAAATTTTTTTTTTTTTTAAAAAAAAAATTTTTAAAAAAAAACCCCTTTTTAAAAAAATTTCCCCTTTTTTAATTTTTTTTTTTTTCCCCCCTTTTTTTAAACCCCAAAAAAAATTTTTTTTAAAAAATTTTAAAAAAACCCCCTTTTTTTTTTTTTTTTTTTTTTTTTTCAAAAAAAAAAAACCCCAAAAATTTTTTTTTTTTTTTTGGGGGGGAAAAAAGGGGTTTTTTTTTAAAAAAAAAATTTTTTGGGGGGGGGAAAATTTTTTTTTTTCCCTTTTTTCCCCCAATTTTTTCCAAAAATTTTAAAAAAATTTTTTTTGGGTTTATGTAAAAAAAAAAATTTTTTGTAGTTTTTTTTTTCCCTGAAGAATGGCTGTTCCCCCTTTTTTTTTTTTTTTTTTTAAATTGGTTTTTTAAAAATTTTTTTTTTTTTTTTCAAAAAAAATTTTTTTTCCCTTTTTGGCCCGGGGGGGAAAACCAAATTTTTTTTAAAAAGACATATACCTGACAAAAGGGCAACTTGGATTATTATTTTTAATTACGTCCGCCCGTCCTCTCAGACATAAAGGGTCTTCCGTCCCAAAATAAAACCAGATAAAAGGGCAACTTGTGTCATGGTTTTTTATGTCGCAAGATTCATCTATAGCAAGTTATAAGGCAGAAGGAAAATTGAATATCTTACCCGCAAATATGTTACATTTGAAAACATTTTTTGCTATTCTATCTTGTTTTTGTTATAGCGAAGCAACAAATCTTTGGTTTTCAAGATTTCTGGTTTTTTTTTAAAATCCGAAACAGTTCTTCAGATCACGTATGAAGCAATCTTTGAAAATTCCCCTCTGTGAATGGTTTTTTCTTTTTCAATTTTTTTTAGTGATACCGCGAAGCTTGCTAGATTAACATTTCTTGCAGATTGCGTCTCTCCCCAGTTACTTAATATAGAACTTGATAGCTGTTTTTGTTTTTGGCGTTCATCGACAGCTTTTTTTCTCTCTTCACCTGTTAGATATTTACTATCAAACTGAGTATGTTTTGTAGTGAAGTGACTCTCTAAATTTGATTTCTTAAGTGTACGAGTTTTCGTGGCAAATGAGACAAGTCGGAAGGCCATCTGAGTTGCATATAAAAGCGAATGACTCCGTCCAATCTCGATTGAAGTCTCGATGCTCTTCTTCAGTTTTGTTTTATTTTATTTATTTATTTATTTTGTATATGCCATGCTTGAGGTGAAGCATGAAGAATTTTTAAAATTATTATTTAGGTATCCAAAACATCAGAAGACACACACACAAGTTTTGCAAATATTTGCTATGTCAACGTATACCTAGATAAATACATACGAGAAGCAGGGCATAATGAAATATAATTTATCAAAAAACATTTTACAACGATATTTCTCAATTAAAAATACTTTGCCTAAAGAAAATAAATAATTCTTTAATAATTAAAATAAATAATTTAGACACGAAACACTGTTTGTCTCACGTACTGATTGACAAAAGTACATAGTTTCATCGCATCTGTGGTAGCCTCCTGATTGTGTTGATTATGACTGACACTTGTCAAAACGTGTTTATCAAAGCGCATTTCTACACATTTTAGTTTTTTAATTTTGGAAAATGTTAAGATACTTAGTTTATACGAGTAAAGGTGTTATGCCCAGCTATGCCGAATTCAGTGAAAATTGCCAAACATATAAACAATCTAAAACTGCAAATACTACGTACTTTGATCCCCAGAGTTCGAAAATAGGTTTATTAACTAACAATTAATAGGTACTTGCACTTATAATTTTATTATTTTAACGATAATTTTTAAGTAATAAAAGTTATAAAATAGATAATTTATTAAATATATATTTTAATAAAAACACTTTCGCGGTAATATCCCAAAAATGACCGGTTTTCTTTTTTACAATTCTTATTGACATCAAAAAAGCAGTTGGTATCTTATTTGGAAAAAAAAATGTATAATTTTGTAATGTTGTATATATATATTTTAAAAAATATTAAAATTTTTTACCTATCTTTTCTTGGTTTTTACTTTTTATATATATACAAAAAACCCTTTTAGAAGATAATTCGCTTCTAAATCTTCTACTGGAAACAACAAACTATACGTCGCAGCCAAAGCACTGGTGAAGACGCCAGAAATTTCTTCGTCGAAGAATTAAAAAACCTCCATAGAAATATCCGACAACGGTGTCATTCAACAACTTCCGACGCATGTCACGGGGGAGGAGCGCGGTGAAAAACGGGTACAAGTGGCTGAGAGATAGAAACGGTGCCTAATCCTCATTAATCAATTCTCAGAACGATTTTTATTTATTTATTTATTGATAAAATAAATAATATTTGCTTATGGAACTAAAGAGCCGCAGGTTGCCGACCCCTGGTCCCAGACCTAAAATAAGATTGAGGGATGAGACCAAAGGGGGGGGTTTTTATTCCAAAGGGACTTTAGATTTGTATCATAAAAGCAAGTACAAGTTGAATTTTCTTGTTCATTAACATAAAAGTGTTGATATGAAGGGCCATTGTTATGAAGAGTGCAGATAGGCGCTCTAGTATTTATGTATAAAAGCAGAACACTAGCAAACATTGTCAAAGTGCGCATGCACAGAGTTAGTTGAAAGTGATTCTTATAAACAGTTTAAAGTTCTTTTTAGGTAAAGGCAAGTGAAATTGGCAGACTTTGATTCGAATAGTATAGCGAAGAAGAAATTAGACCTACAAAGTGTTGTTGGATTACTGCAATTAGTCTGGCAATGACCTATCGTGATTGTGCTCAAAGTCTAACTTTGAACAGAAAGAGAAGCATGTCACATGCACTTGTAAGCCTAAATGTATAGTTCTTTTAGGTATAAATACAAATATTTCAATTTTCACTAAGCAGAACGCTCATGGGTAGACCAGTGGTCGAGTATCGCCACTGGTCCGGATTCTATTCCAGGGCTGGGCAAGATCTACTCAGCCTTTCATCTCTTCTGCAATGGGTCGATTAATAAGTACCAAGCTTGCTTGGGGACTTAAAAACTGGGGGTCTCCTTTCAGACTGACCACCTTATGGGGACATCGGCTCATACACTTCACTGCCCAATGGTCATGTATACTGGGATGGGCACAGTAGGCCCTGACCTTCATGGGCTGTTGCACCACTGTGTTTGAGAACGATCATGGGTTCTTTTTAACGTAAGGAATTCTTGAAAATATTGCAATGGTAACAAACCGATTTAATAATTTCGATCCGTATTTCACAATCAAATTCGGGCAGCGTTTATAAAACAGAATTAAACTCATTTTTATATTTTTATAATTATTTTGAAAGACATTTTTGGACCTCCATATAACGAAGTTGCTAAATCCGAAAAAAAAGTTCGTTATACGGAAAATTCGTTATGTAGAAGTTCATCTTTCGATTTTCTTTATAAACCACATGAAACAAATTTTAAGTCCATATAAACACTTTATATTAAAAAAAAGTAATTATTCACACCCTTTTGTAAATTAATATATATTTATTTGATATATCATACCTATAAAAAAAGAAAGAAAAACTGCTAGAAAAAAGTTTCCTAACGCCTTTATCTACTTCCAGAAGAATTAATTATTATTATTATTATTATTATTATTATTTTTTTTTTTTGATGCTCAAACACTTACTTTTTGACATTTTCGAGCTACAAGAAACGAAGTTACTTGTAAGACTCATCAAAACCCAAAAATGAACGGAGTTCAAAGGGCACAGACTCCACTCAGCTGAAAGGGGATGTGGAAGGGGGGGTTTCCCTGAAAAATTTTACAATGGGGTTAAATTTGGTTTTCACTTCTTGGATGAAATGCGCAGAATTCTATTACTCTAGGCTAGTTAGGCATCTAATAAAATCAGTTCGACGTTTACGACCACCATAAAATGTGCTAAAAGAGAGAATAACTCGAAATGTCCAGAAATATCTCAAAAATAGGAAAAGAAAAAAATTTAATCACAAGAGAAAAAGTTCATTATATAGAAAAATACACATCCCTTTAGAGAGGTTATTTTACGAAGAAAATCATGAAATGTTCTTGTTTCCAGAAAAAGTTCGCTATACAGAAAAATTCGCAATATAGAGGTTCATTATATGGAGATTCGATTGTACTTCACTTTTTGTACAGATAAAATAGTTTGAGTAATATGAACTAATTTTTAGTTTTTTTCAATGTGATGCATGTGGGGTAATATATTTAGAATTTCTAAATAAAATATGATGTCTCTTGCTTTCTAAATAAAATAAAAAAAAAAATATATATTCTAAATAAAATATGATGTCACTATTTTTTAATCACAAGTGAAAACAAAATATGCATTTAAATAAAATTATGGACGAGAAATTTGGAAATTTGAAGAGAATTAATTCTCATTCAATATTTAATTGCATAATAATCAAAAATTTTTTTCATTTAAGAAGAATATATAACAAATATTATTACTACTACCCCTTTTGTCCCGAAACGTGTCACGTACAAATATTTAACCCTTTACCGGGCCATTTTGTTCTTCCGATGGTCGATTAAAATATTTTGGAACGACGCGATTGATTTAAGAAAAAGAATTAATTTAGTCTAGTAGGTAAAATTATTTTGATTTTTAAGATCCCGTTGGGGTTAGTGGGGACATGTTTACCAGAACTCCTGTATTCTATTAAAATGCATTTATATCCCCCTTGTTTTCTTTTACCTCTCTCCACATGAAATTTCTAAAATATATTTTGTAAACACATCAGCCTTCAAAAGGAATAGGGAATTAGAAATATTTTATATTCTTAAATCACACAATGTTGATGAAAATAAGAATTTTTACATATTATTTCCAAGGAAATGTATAAAAACAGAGATCGGTACATAGTAAATACAACCAATTTATGAAATATATTTGGAAATGCTATAATATATAAATAATTAGCAAATTAGACAGATTAAAATGACTTATAAAGATATTAGATTGATGAATTTGGTGGTAAGTATATTACACGGCCAGGTTAAGGTATCCCACCACGTTCGGAACTGTTGTTTTGCAAACGCGTACAAATGGATTATTTTTATGATATTTAGTGTCACTTAGAATAGAATAAAGTATAAAAAATTTTTTTTAAGAATATTATTACGGAAAAAAAATTTTTTTAATGCAGTATTTTTGGCAAAAAAGAACTGGGTTTCCCATTTTAAAACCCTTCCAAGTTTTATTGGAATAATAAAGCCATTAAGCTCAGAAAACTTGTCGAGCTGAAACCCCCAGGGTTTTTGAAAGTATTTTAAAATTTGGATTTATCCATATTTTTAAAAACGGGGTCCCCGTTTTAAGGGAAAATTTGGGGTTTAATTTTTTCAATTGGATAAATTCAAAAAATAAATGAAAATTTTCAAAAATTTCCCAGTTTTTTTGGGTTTTTCTTAAAAAATTTTCCCCTTTATATAAACAATAATTTTAAAATTTTTTTAAAGGGTTTTTCCAATTTTTAAAAAGGGGAAAGTTTTAAAAAAGGTAATTTTTCCTTTTCTTTTTAATAAATTTTTTGCATTTAAATTTAAAATCTTTTTTTTCTAATTTTTAATTTTTTCTTTTTTAAAAAATTTTTAAAAAAAACCCCCTAAAAATTATTTTATAAATTTTAAAATACTTAAAAAAATTTTTTTAAAATTCAAAATTTAAAAAACCCTTTTTTTTTTTTTTAAATCACGGTTTCGAACGTAATCGGATACTTTAAGGGTTAAGATAGAATTTGTATCATTGCAAACAATACATAATGAGCTACTTGTAACCTTTCTTCTTTGAATCCAGAAAGCCCACACTTTTCTCCGCCACTGATTCTCATTATCAGTAATATAAATAACTTCATTTTTTAGTAAGGCATTAATACAATTTTTGTCACATTACTGATTATAATATAAAGTATTTTGATCTAAAACCTAACAGTTTTATAAAATTAGTTATATCAGACTAATTGCTTTTATTCTCCAGTGATTCAATATGCGCAAAAAAAAGAACTTCAATTAAACATATTGCCTTCTAAATTGCTTGTGGTTGAAAGGCAATGTTCATATGTGACAAGGAAGGTTAGAAGTACACATTGTTTTATCAAAATCACTATTTTTTTTCAAAAAAAAAATATTCTAGCATTAATTAGTAAAACTTCAGTGCCCTGTTCAACAAAGAAACAAACAAAAAACAACAAAAACAAAAAACACTTTTTTAAAACATTTTTTTGAAGAGGTTTACTAAATTGAACAACATGTTTTTAAATTTTTGTTTAATTAAATTTTTTAGAAAATCCCAGGATTTTTTATTAATCATGCTTTACATAATTCTGAAGTTTGTATTAAAATTTAAGCAAACCAAAATTCCTAAACAAGATTGATACAAAAGAACTAAAAAAAATTTTAATGACAAATATTTAATGATGAAAACACATTTAAACAACAAATACAAAAGTAAATACAAATAACGTTTTTTAGCAACTTACAGAATACAAATATTATTGGAGCCGAAGAATTAAAAATTTCTCATTTAATTAGAAATACTTAAAATATACAAATCGAAAAATACATGTTTACAATTTTGATTCCTTTTTCATTAATAAAATAAAAAATGACATAATTCAAAAATTTTTTTGGGAAAAAATTTTAAAAAAGCTTTCTTTTAAAAAAAATCTGAAAACTTTTAAAAAATTAAGGATTATTGAATAATCAATGCTTGGTTTGTAAATAAGTAAAATTGAAAAAAAAAAATCATTCAGATTTATTTAAAAATTTAAAAAACAAGACTTAAATACGTTCTTTGCTTTAAAAAAAAGATTTTTTTTTTCCCCCTTATTACCATTTTAAAATTTTTCAGTTATTGGAAAATTTTTTGAATTTTACAAAAATTTGGGTTTTTTAAAATTTAAACCGACCCCAAATTTGAATATTAATTGCACAATAACTGAGACATCTTTTCGTGAATTATCTTTTTAAAAAAGGGTTTATATAGTTCAAATAATCAGGCATTTGGGGCCACAAGTCTTGCAGTCAAAAAAGGGTAATGGCTTTGCAACAAAGTTTTAAACAATTCGGCATGTTCTGTTTCCCTTTTAGGCCATTCTTTCTTGTTTCCCTTTGCTTTTCACTGAATAAAGTTTTTTAAACAATTCTATTTCCCGATTCCCCTCAAAAAAAAAACTGTCTTTTAGTATTAAATCTGTCGTGAACATATGGGGTGCAGTTAAAAACGAAAATGCTCTTCTGAAATTCAGAAAACCTGCGTTGTGTCTTCCGTATAATGTTCTAAAAATTCATTGCAAAATAACTTTAACCTCTCTTAGTCTTCAGATTCGAAAACCTTTGACAACAGTCTATCGTATAAAACATTGAAGCAAAAATCAGCAATGTATAGAATCCGATAGCATTGGTATTTCATAATAAAATGGTTGACTGATTCACTTAGGAAAGTAGCTACTATCAGAAAACTAAAGTACATTTCCAAAATTTTTTTTTCAGAGCCTTATACAACAAGGGGAAAAAATGGCCCAAATTTAAGTTCCCGATGAAATATCATTTCTTTAAAAACCCTTTAGTATTTTTTAAATTCGTTTTTTAAAAAAAAATTTGGGGGAAGTCAAGTATCACAGATTCTATATACAAACCAACAGGATTTGTCATTTCGCTGAGGTCAACACATACTTCTCGGAAAATATTGGTTGGTATCAACGATGTTAATAATAAAAAACGCTTTATGTCATGGAACTCGTTATTTGTTGTTTTACGGGTTTTTATTTTAAAAAATTAAGGTAGCGAAATTTGGCTTTTCCGGGAAAAAAATTTGGAATTTTTTCAAAGGGCCCAAAATTTTTTTTTCTGGACTATTTCTCTTTTTAAGGGGTTTTTTTTTTTCCCAAATTTGGGGCATTAAATACCCCTTTAAAAAAAAAATTGAATTCGAACAATTAACGCGGTAATATTGCTAAACCTTCCAAAAACCACGTGTAAATTTAAGACCCAAGGAAAAGAAGCTAAAAGGCAAGCAGAAACAGGTAAAACCGAAGAAATCCCCCCTGGGGGGGGGATTGGGCTGTCTAAAGCAATGGTGAAGTACTCATGACGGTTCGGTCAAAGATCGAAGGTAAATAGTTCCTTCATAAATGATGAATTATCCCCCCTTTTTTTTTTTTTTCCGTTTTTTTTCTCGATTTTAAAAAAAACATTTTTTTTTAAAAGCAACTATTCTTCCAAAAATTTTCCCCTTTCTTTTAAATTTTTCTTTTTTGATGATTATTTTTCCCGGGCAGCTGTCTGATGAAAAGAAAAAGACATTTACATTTAAAATCTTCCCTTTTTACGTTTGGGGGTGGCTTTTTGGGGCCCTTCCCAACCCTCCTTCCCCCCCTTCTGCTTTTTTTTAAAATTTAAAATAAGGAAAGCCCGCTTTCCCTCGATGGGTGGGAAAAGGGTTTGGGGAAAATTTTATAGTTTGTGACACCGTTTATATGACCCCTTTTTTTGCTCTCTGCCCCATCGGTTTTTTGCCTGTAAGGTCTAAGGGCCCCAAAAATTTAAATTCAAAAGGGGCACGAAAACAAAATTTCATTCTGGGTTTTCAGTTACACAAGTTTACTTTCCCTCTTTCCAAATGTGTGCTATGTTGACTTAATAATTACTCGCAAAAAAATTAATTTAAAAATTTTAAAGTATGCACGTTTGAAAGAGGAAATTTTTCCTGATTTTACTTTTTTTATCCGATAATTAAAAAGATTTTTATGATCGTTTTAATGCACTAGATATGAATTTTCAGATCTTTAAATAATATTTAAAAATACTTAGACATTTTTTTTAAAAAATTGAAATAATGGAAGACCTTTAATTTTTTTTTTCGTTTTAGGTTGATTTTTATCTGATGCAATTGAAAGAAAAAATCTAGATTTTTAAAAATTGAAAAAGAAACACCATAGATTAACATTACTTCGGATTTCGTGTGAGTGTCAGCGACTTAGTTCCTCTGAAGAAGCTATGATAATTAGAAAAAAGGTTAAACTCCTCTATTGTAGTGATTCCCAAAGTGGTCTATAAGACCCCAGGTCTATGATACGACCTGAAAAGGGTCCAACGCCAATGAAATAACATGAGAATAATTCATAAGAACGCAAATAACTAGAATAAGATCCTAAGTTTGAAGGGGAGATAGCAATATATTGAAAAATAACGAGAAATGTGTTTTAGTGGAAATGCTCCCAAGTATGAGGGATAGTTCTTGATTCCCGGAGGGAAATATTCTTAGTAAAGTGCACCAGTACACTACTTCCTACTTTTCTCTGCACGAGTGATTGAGGCACAGAGCTATTGGCATCTGACTGTCCAGTCATCATCGGTTGATGGAGGAAAAGAGAGAATCGATGGCCAGTCATCGGATGCGAGCGAGAGGGGGTAGGAGTGGGGAAACGGCAGAGTTCTGCGTCATATCGTTTGGTGGAAATGACCTTCGGTCGGTGGTCGGCAGGAAGGGGGGGGGGACTTGCAGAGCAGGCTCGAAGAGGTTAAACAGTCTTTTGAAGAACTTGTTTATCGACTATTCGCGAAGGAAACGATTCTCATTCACGTTTGACTTCTTTTTCTACTTTTTCGAAGCGTGTTTTTATTTTTCTTCTTCTGCTTTTTCGAAGCGTGTTTTTATTTTTCTTCTGCTATTAGAAAATGTTCGGGATTGTTGAGGAATGGATGGGAAGGTGGAGAAAAATATGAAGAGCATGAGAATAATTCATTAAGAACGAAAATAACTAATTACCATACGTTCAAGTATTTCCGACTCTAAAAGAAATTCATAAGTGTTCTGTATAGCGAAGTTTGTAATATTCTTATTGATACCACTTATACTTATAAATTCATGCAATTTAAGTGTGATGTAGTTTTTCTCTCTTCATTGAAAATTACTTTCATTTCGAGCAGTATTCGACAAACCGTGGTTGGCATAAAAGGCTGCGGCTCTTCTATCTTTTGCCTCAATGAATAATTTTGAAAAATAATTATCCCTTTTAAGAAATTATTTCTTCTTTTGTTTTTCCTTTATAATTATTTAGTGAAAGAAATTACTTGTATGTACCTTTTACTTACAAGGAGAGGGCACGACTAAGGAAATTCATTTAGGATCGAGATTTGGTGTAATAGTAGTACTCCTTTAGGGTGTTCACTCCTCAATGTAATTCTGCCGAATGGCCAGTCAATTCGGAGAAATTAGCCCTCGAAATTCATGCTTAGCTTTTATACAATTAAATTTTAATTTCCCGCAACGAGTTCGTATCTTGTTTGGTAAATCGTCTGCTTACTATGCGCGAGGTCAGGGTTCGATTCCACGCTATCAACTTTTTTTCAATTCATTTAATTATTTTAAATTAAATAAATTTATTTATGAAAGGTTTATTAAATATTAAATGATATTTTATGTAATTATTTTGCATTTTATAAAGTAAAAAAGTTACTGTAATTATATATAAAAATTATATTAAATTTTATAAATATATTTTATATTAATAAATAATATTTATAATAAAATATATAATAAATATGAAATGATATTTTACATAAAAATTAGTTACAAATAGTTTTATAATGTAAAATACAATATACTATAAATAAAATGTTATATAAAATAATTTATAAAATAGATTATATTATTATTAAATTAGTTATTTTATAATTTATATAATAAATAATATGTCTTTTTTATATATTATTAATTTAATTATTTTATAATTTTATAAAATATTTAATAAGTTCTTTGCAAATAAATTTATTTAACTTCAAAAAGTTTATTTAAATAATTTTAATAACTTTATTTAAATAATTTTAATAATAAATTCATAATAATTTCAATAATAAACATAATTTTAACAATAAACAAAAATTTTAATAATAAATTAATAATATTTTTAATAATAAATAAATAATATTTCTTATTAATACTAATGCTTAATAATTAATTAATTGTAATAAATATTAACTAATTATAATAAAAATTAATTAATTACTTAAATAGTAATTAATTAATCATATAAATAATAATTAAAATATATAAATAGTAATTAATTATAATAAACTTGTAATTAATTACTTTTAATAAATAATAATTAATTTACTAATTTTACATATTAATATTTTTAATTAATAATAATTTTAAATGTATTTAAATTAATAATAATTTTAACTATTTTTAATTAATATTAATTTTAAATAATTTTTGTAATAAATAATTTAAGTTATATAAATTTATTTATTTTTTCTTACTTTAAAAAATACAAAATAATTACATAAAATATCATTTAATATTTAATAAACCTTTCATAAATAAATTTATTTAATTTAAAAAATAATTAGATGAATTAAAGTTGATCGCGCGTGGAATCGAACCCTGACCTCGCGCTTAGTAAGCAGATGATTTACCGATCAGGCTACGAACTCGTTGCGGGACATTAAAATTTAATTGCATAAAAGCTAAGCATGAATTTCAAAGGCTAATTTCTCCAAATTTACTGGCCATTCGGCAGAATTACATTGAGAGGTTAACAACCTAAAGGAGTACTACTATTACACCAAGTCTCGATCCCAAATGAATTTTCTTAATCGTGCCCTCCCTTTGTTAGAATATTTGATTGATTTCTGTTTAGTAATTCTGTATCATAAATTATTTTTCATTAAAATTATTGAAAATACTTAATGAAAATTTATGAAAATATTACAAATAATTCTAAAGATGCAAAAGTTCAATTTATTAGTAAAAGTGCCACCAAGAGAAGACTTACCTTAAGGAAGTGGTTTTCAAGCTTCTTCGACTCGTAGAACTTTCCCAAGTATGAGTTTTCGCTTAGCTCCATTCCGCACACTTAAAAGAATATATCTTAAAATAATATTTAAAGTATATCACACAAAATATGCTATAAGTTCTTTATGTAAAGACATTTTTAAAAAATATTTATTATTAAAATTGTTATCAAATTTTAATATAATTTACTCATTAATAATATTAATTAGTGATCTTATATAGCGTCACTTTCCTATGCATCGTACTTATTAACTAGTTATGTGCAGTGACTTTTCGTATTTTGTGTTTAATTTATTTTAATATTTTGTTCTTGCAGCCACTCACGTGGAGAAATATTTTATACTTATAAAATACATTGTTCTAAATGGCATTAATATGTTTATAGCGGTGGGAATTTTGCATGATTTTACAACCTAAAATTTAGTAGCTGCTCTTGCTTAAATTTGGATTTTAGCATCCAATCTGTTGACATTTTGATAAGTTAATCCTACTTCTTCGTTATGGGGGGTTGTACAAATGGTAAAAGATGCATTTTCCACTTTAAACTTTAGTTTTTCGAGATGAGTATAAAATCATTCCTTGGAAGCTAGGATAGTGAACAAAATAGAATATTCAAAATCTATTTGGTAGTTCCTATCAAGAAAAACGTTTCAGTATTGTTTTAATTTATGAAAATAACAGTTTAAAAAGTATTTGGCTAAATGTAAAGTTACTATGTATAAATAAATATTTCAGTTTCTTGATGACTAAGGTGAGATTTAGATACTTGTGATCACATACAAACTTCAAAGAGAACATGAATTCATTTTGCTCACATATTTATAATTTTTATTATTATTTTTTTCTTTTTATTTTTTACGTTGACTCATAGAACCCCGGAGAATATTTGATGGAGCTCAGGTTTCCGTGGCCCACAGTTTGAAGAACACTTTGTTACAGTGATTTCTAGCAGTGTTCACTAAGTTTCATAAACAAGCTCGAGAGCTTCAATATTTCGTACAAGAGGTGCACTTAAATTTCCAAAAGAAGTGCAAAAAACATATTCCGCGTACTTTATGAGAAGCTTTAAGGTTAATAAGAAGAGTGTGGAAATAACTTTTTTTTTCATGCAAGAATAACCTAAAGCAGGGTCGGCTCTAGCAGTTTTGCCGCCCCGGACAAAAATGGAAAATGTCGCCCCACTCACCAAAGCAAACAACTATAGTTAAAAATGATAAATTGTTCACACAGATACACACCGAAAATAAACTGGAGTCATTCTTGAGAACAAAAGGGCAGCATACCAATATTATATATATATATATATATAATTTTAAGTCAAAATGATTCCAAATTAAGGATATAATTACCTGTTATTTCAAACGAGTAAAATGCAACAAAAGGAATCGTCCATTTCAGCATGCTAATTTCTTCTAAAAGGAGTCCACTCATGGTGGGGATCACAGACATTAATTGCAACTTATAGTAATTACACTCAAGACTAAAATAAAGGATGGGGAGAAAGTTAGTAATGAAAAATGTGTAAACTTATCAAATTTCATGATTGAACATGTATTCCGGACTCAAATTCTTAAGTTTCAGCATGGAAGAAAACTGACATTAAACATACAGAGTACAAAATAAGGAAGTAAGATAAGTTAAATGAAATACCAAATTCACACCCAATAATATTTCAGAAAATATATCAATTTTTTTTGTAACAAAAATAGTATTTTTAAATTCGATCCAAATGCAGCCCTTCGAAGTTGCCGCTCCGTACAGGGGTCCGGCCCTAGAGCCGTCCCTGCGCACACACAGAGAGTCATGTAACATCCACAGTAAAGGACAGCATAATGCAATTCGGAATTTATTAAAAAAGTAATTTATTATATTAAATTTAAACTTAACTGTTTCATAAAATATAAATCTATTTTAATCTACAGAACGTTTCTATTATCACAAAGGATTTATCTTAAAACAAGAACAGTTAACAGGCAAATATATTATAGATTTATATATATATATATATATATATATTCCCTTAAATAAATTTCAAAATTAAAAAACCTGATATTTAAAAAACTTTCAAAAAGAGTGGCGGGCCGCAGCTTACGTACTTGCGGGCCACATGTGGCCCGCGTGTTGGACACCCCAGTTCTAGACAAAGTATTTTTGTATCCGTTCCTACTGAAACCAGAGGTTCGCTGACACGGGGTATAGCTCAGTGGTAGAGCATTCGACTGCAGATTGAGAGGTCCTCGTTTCAAACCGGAAGCTCCCTTCTTCAGGGAAGTGAAGAGAAATATTTTTTTTTTGAAATTTCGAAGGCGGCAATGATCTGTAACGTTCTGTATATTTCTAGACAAAACATTTCGCATCCGTGACGGTGTGCTTGTGCGCATCCTAAAAATTCACCCTCACCCTATTTCTCTAATGCCCCAAAAGTAGTGTGGCCGCTGTAGCCGAGTGGTATAGGTATCGGATCGTGGCTTGCCTTGTCACGAGTTCGAATCCAGTACCACTAAAGACCCGCCGTGTAGGGCAGCGATGCACGTTAAATCTGTCGAGAGCTGAAACGTCCTCTCGTTGGTGTGGTGTGGTAGTTAGGAGAGGGGGTGCCAGCTCAGGTGTCGTCCACGTCACTTGACCATGGTTCAAAATTACGTGGTCCGTCGCCAAAAGCCCTTGTATAGCTTAACAGTGCGACGTTAATATTCAGTCAATCAATCAAGACCCAAAAGAAGTATAACTTCAAAAAGCAAGTGATGTACGGTGTGTGTCCGGACCCCTATAGGACACCCCGCTTGTGTGCGCCACTGATATGCATGTAATACGTGTATATATATATATGCATATATTTAGATAGATATATATTTGTGTGTGTATACACGCACATATAAACATACAGTCCAATCCCTATTTAGCGAATTCATCAGAACTAAATATTTTATTGGTTAATTCTGGGTTATTCGTAATAACGGGGAATCCCCCCCTTTTTGCACTTATCTAGATCAAGGTAAAGGACTTATGGCCTTCGTGTCATGAGTTCGAGCCTAGTACCGCTGAAGACCCGCCGTGTACTGGAGCGATACACGTTAAATCTTTCAAAAGCTCAAATGTCCTCCAGTTGGTGTGGTGTGGTAGTTAGGAGAGGGGTGCCAGCTCAGATGTCATCCTCGTCACTTGATCATGGTTCAAATTAAAGGTGTGTCTCCAAAAGCCCTGGAGTAGTTGAACAGTGTGACGTTAATATTCACTCACTCACTCAGACATTTGGAAATTCTACAATAAACAACTACTCAAAAGATATCCATGGTTCAATTTTACACACTTTTTATTCTGAAGATAAAAATGCTGTTAGAAAATTATTGAAAAAATTGGATTATTGGAAAAGTATTGGAAGTTAATAGGAAAATTTTAAAGTACTATCTAATATATAGAGATTTGACAGACTTTTTCATTCCTGATTCGAAAGAGTTCTTTTCCGACTTCTTACTAAAAAGAACATACTGCGTCATTTACATCATGCTGCATGAGGTATGTTTTCACAGTTTCCAAACAATGAAAAACATTAGAAACTGTAACAGTTTTGATAGGAGTTTCAGAATGGAATTTCTTATCATTTTCCAAACTCGTGTCACTTATGAACTCATCTACACCTGCAAAGCCTAAAGCTGGAATGCACTCTTTACCGTCGAAATTTGCTGCCTGCAAGGAAATTATTTTTCTGTTAAGGACAAAAATAATATCATTTAATTTAAAAAATGATATTTTTCAGATTCAAACTAAGAAAAAAAAATCTTTTTTCTGCTTTTGAAATAATGCGTTAATTGGGACTTTTTATTCGTTAAAAAGAAGTAATTTTTTTTGCCTTAATCTGGGAAAAAAGTAAAATTAGTTAAATCAAGAAATTCGTTAAATAGGAGTTCGGTAAATCGAAGGCCGATTGTGCATATATATATATACGATTGTACAAAGGAATTTTTTATAATTTTTATATTATAAAATATTTTCTTACAAGCATTTTATATCTGTTCCATAGTCAGTTTAGTTCTTAGATTTACCATAAAATCCAACATATACCGCGCACCTCCGTATAACGCACTCCTATACTTTCAAGCTGCATTTTTTAATTTTCATGTATATTAGACATATAACGCACACTCACTTTTTTACGAAGAAGCCTGAAATGCACGTATGCAATGCTCTTATGTTTCTAATTCATTTATTCGAAGTACTGTCCCAGGCTTTTGAAAAAATAGTATACTTATATAAATATATAAAATAATTTGTGTCTTTAAAATAAACAGTACTTCTATATATGTAGAAGTCTAATTTCCTTTATGCTAATGTATTTTTTTATTTTTAAAGCGGTCATTTTTGTACCAGGAGTGTAACGCGCACCCGTAAAATTTAATACAACTTTTGGTGTTAAAAGGGCGCTTTATACGCCGGATTTTACGGTACATCAATTTTATAATCCAGTGATTTTTTCATCAGCACTCATAATTATTTTTTATCAAATTGTGGTACTCTTCCCGAAAAAGTTGGCCACCCATGTTCTTGTAGCTCTGTGAGTAGAAAAAGTTTGAAGACCAGAAAAGTTCCAGAATAACCCCACTATCAATGTGCTAAAAATAGAGTCCCCCTCTCCTCCTCCCAGCTGTCATGTTCAAATGATTCCCCTTCCACCCGTCATTCTAAAATTTAAGCAAAGCCAGCTGATC
>BMAV01026847.1:0-32452 GCA_019973955.1 Trichonephila inaurata madagascariensis
TTTACCAGTAAGCAGGAGCTTGGACCTAATATAGCTATGCTAAATATAAGATTTTTTCAACAAAAACAATGCTATAATTACACGCTGCATAAACTGAAGTATAAAAATCAATTTTTATAATATACTGCCTATTTGTGTAAAGTGTATATTTATATACATGTACTATGTATTTAAAACTGAAGTTTTATTTCCTAAAACTTAAATTTTTCTATGTAATACTGAGGCTATATGAATTTTGACTTATGCATTCTTGTTATACTTCTTTTTTGCTTTGCTGTTTTATATTTATAGCAATTTAGTTGATGATTATTGATTATATATATTATATAAAACATTTGATTCCAATTAAGAGGAAAACACACCTGAATGAAATTCAACATTTTATTTTAATAAATAATAGGTAATTTTGCATTACAGTATGCAAAATATTTGCTCGAAAATGGAGTAAGAAACATCGAAATGTCGAATTATTTGTTGTTATGTAAATTAATGTATATGGAGAGTGACATTAAAGGCTAGCATGCATAGACACATTATATGTCTCCTGATTTATTCTGGTTTCCAGCTGCGGTGTCTTCAAATTACACAAGGAAATAGGTTCTATAGAAATTGAATGTCACACAAGACCTCAACCTCTACATTGACGTCTTGATTGGAAGGAGGATTATTAGTACTTCGGTTACAGAAGAATCATTTGCTTTAAATGAACAATTCGGCTTTCATGATTTCCTGGCTTGTCAGTATTTAAAAAAAATCCAAATATATTCTTCCTTTTGAAGGATAGATAGTCAAAATTATGCGTATTTAATTACAGATTTAATTGAAAGTTCGTAAAGTAGTAGAAAATGTGTAAAAGATTTTCACGCACATTTTTTTCAAATAAATTTTGGGATTACTTTACAGCAATGTTTGATATGAAAGATTGGATTTTTTTTGTGAAAGAGTCCTGCTGTACGTAAATGATCATAACTATTTAAGTAGAAGTGTAATGAATATTAAGATGTAGGATATAAAAGATAGAAAAGAAATTTATGGCAAAATAAGAGGTTGTGATCGAAGCGTTATAAAGTTAAGATCAACTTTACCAGAAGAGATTCAGAAAGAGTCTGTCTAAGTTAAATCTTCGCATTAGAAAGTTAATGTTGAAAGATTTTAAGATAAATAAGTATCCTTAATTATTAGTTAGTGTTGGGTAAAGCTAAATGCTCCCCATACTTAATTTACTTTGATATATGGGCTATTCAAAAGTTGATTAAATTGGTTAATGATTACGCTTAACGCTTATTGAATGAAATAATCATACTATTAATGGAGTGGATTTGTCACAAATGTAATGTTAGGATGTGATAATTAGAAAATAAAAACATCATGATGAGAAACTGGCTTGAGTGTCTTGGTCCAATCTAGGGTACTTTTGTACTCTAGGGCAGTGCTTTCCAACCCTCTCCCTGGCCATTGACCATTAATGGTCTATGGATTAAATGGTACCGGACCACCCAAGACACATTAAACTATTTCCGTTTTATTCACTATGGAGTTCGAGGGTTACTTCCTTACCTCAAAAAACAATCGAACTGGTAAGGAATGGATCAGTGACCCATTATCAACAGTTCAGCGAATCTAGCATAGCTGAACAAGAAATCAATTGCTGGAGATTGAAAATGACGTTGGTCTTCAAACTACATTCGAAACGGCAACTATGCATTTGTTCTGGATTAAATTCATGACGGAATACGCTGCAATAACAGCCCTTAAAGAGCTATATCCCTTCCCGATAACCTATCGATGGCAAAGCGGGGTTTTCTGCAGTGACACCAAAACAAAACACCAGAATAAACTAGACACATGCAACACACTTCGGATTTATTACCAATATTTACCACCCCCTCCCCCTGAAGGAAACCTTTTCGTTGCAAAAAAAAAGAAAAAAGCTCAAGGTTCTCATTGATTCACCTTTCTAGTGAGTTAATATGTGAAACCACCACTTTATATTCATTTTTTGGTGTAACTGTATTTGAGTTTGAAGGCATGTTTGAATACATGAACCCAGTGGTTGAGTGGTAGTGCATCACGCTTCCAATACACAAGTCCGAGGTTCAAACCCGGGCTGGGCAAGGTCGACTCAGCCTTTCATTCCTTCAGTGGGTTGATAAATGAGTACCAAACTTGCTTGGGAACTTAACACTGGGGCCTTCACGTTAGACTGACCATCTGATCGGAACATCTGCTCATGCACTTCAAGGCCCAAGGTCACGTATACTGAAATGGACACAGAGTAGTCCTTGATCTTCATAGGGTGTTGCGCCCCTGAGTTAAGTTAAATTAAGTTTAAATACATATAAATTAAAATTATTAAATGAAAACAACATAAAATAAACTCATCCTTTTCCCCCTTAGTCGGCCACGGTAAAATTATCAAACGTTGACCGGTCCGTGGCAATGAAAAGGCTTGAGGAACGCTGCCTTTAGGGGAACTAGGGAATTGAGTTCTTATCTTGCGTAAAATTGAGAGTCTCCGCATATTATTAAGAGGAACTTAATTTTCAAATTTTGCCTGCGGTTAGCAGAGCTTGGTAACAAAAAATCATTTCACATTCCTTAATCATATTTTCGAAATTCTTGTCTAGTAACCCTTATATAGCTTTTAATGTGACCTACATGTATACGGTAGTATATATTAAATCTAAGATTTAATTTCACATTGTTCTGGATGAGTTTAATTTGCAAATTTAGTTGGAAAGTAGATTGAAGGGCAATTGTAAGATTATTTACCTTGACTTATGTGGCTAAATTTATATTAATCTAAAATAAATCAGTTATTTTTTACAATACGGAAGTTAAAATGTGGCTGTTTGACATACTAAATCATACAAATACTTTTGAGTACTAAGCTTCTATTATTTAGTAAATATTTTCAGATATTTATAGTCAAAAAAATAAATAATATTATTATTGTAATGCAAAATAATATATTAGTAAACAGCTGAACCACACAACAAATTATTTTAAAATATACAGACATGACATCTGTCATTATTTAAATATTTAACTACGCAATACATTGGCAAGTATTCTGCTGTTCTATAGGGCCTGGGTTCGAATCTCGGTGAAGACATGGATGTTTATAAATGTATGGTGCCTTGGCGGCATGGGGTGCTCTAAATAGCCGTCGAGTCGCAAGTCCTCTCGTGAGGTTGGTGGAAGGCCCCTGACCCTCCCAGGATGTTCTCCCTTAAAATTAGGGTGGAACCGAGCTCAAAACCGTACTGTAACCTGTATGGTGCTCAAGGCTACACGAACGTCATGTGTACATCTAGAAGTCCAACCTGTTTCAGGCTATGGCCACTTTCTTTCCTTCCAGAAGGGAAGGACAAGACAACAATGCCAAATATTGAATTAACAGCAGTTTTTCTGTATTGGTCCCCGATAGTAACATAGTTCCTTTTAATGATGTATCAATCATTCTAAAAATTATAAGCCTGATTTAAGAGTTTTTAAGGCTACACGGTACCCTTTTTCAAAAAATTTTCTTGGGGACAGTTACAGGGAGAATAATTGATGTTTTGTAGTTAGATTATATTATTGAGCTGATTGTCAGTCAAAAAGTCAGTTTGACCAGCCATTATTTTACAATTTTAAAAGATTAGGAAGTTTTGAAGTTTTTTAAAAACTCTTATAAAATACTCAATTTTTAAAATTTTTTAATCATTTTAAGTTATGTATGTTTCTTAGGTTATTGCAAAAAAAATTAGTATGGATTTGAAAATATATTTCCTTGTTGATTTTTAATAATTATTTTTTAGAAAAACCTGGATAAAACACCAAATTTTTTAAAATATCAACTTTAACATTTTTTAGAAAAATAACTAGAGATCTCAGCCCTAAATCCATACTAACTTTTATAGAACAAACGTTTGGGAGTATATACAAAAAAATTCAAGGCTCTATCTTGAACAGGAAAAAAGCCTTAGGGATTAGAAAACACTTATACCTTCAAAATTAAAAGTCTGAGAAAAACGCATTTAAAGTGTTTCAAGTCATAAAACAAAAACGTATAATGCCGTAAACCTCTAACTTTTTAATATGTTATTTTCCAGTGTATGTTCTACATTAAAACACTACTTTAATTAAATGTAACTGAAAATATAATATTTTTAATTCAAAATATATTTTTGCATAATATTGATAGCATTTGTTAAGATGATAGTTTATTCAGCTTAATCTTAACCTAATTTTTTCACAAAAGTTTTGAAACACAAAGCATTTATGTACACAATAATAATGATACTAACTTAAGCTAAAAAGAGTCATGTTTGCCCATAAAATTAAAATTTTTCAGTTTGAAATTGGGGCAGTTTAGGAAGTAATAACTCTTGTCATACGACTTTAAAATACTAAAATATAGTACTGCAATATGTTTAGTATAATGTAGTTTCGTACATCAAGGAAATATTCAGTTATATCTGTCAGCATTTGAATTCAGAATACTTGTATTCGAAGTCTAATTGCGGTATCAGCTGAAGACTGATTTTTAGATACATCATTTTCAGAAGTATTCCATCTCTTCGAAATATTATTTCACACAGCAACCTGATAACGCTTTTGCAGTGGCATTTTCTCTACAGGAAAAAATTAATGATAAAGCTTTTATGTTATGTAAACTATTTTAAGCAAAAATTGGCCATGAAATTAATCTTAATTAATTAATTATGAGAACTCAAAAAACTCAAAACATAATCAAGCAGGAATGGTTTTAGTAATGAAAATTGGAATTAATAACCATTTCAAACTAAAAGCTCAAAAATATTTTTCATGGATTCAATTTAAGAGTGGAAAAATGCTTCAAAATGAAACCGAAACCAAAACCATAGCTTATAAAACTTCAAATATTTTAAAAACTAATTTGCTAACAGATCCGAAATTTCGTGGCAAACTTCTCAAAGACATGGGTCACTAGAAAATATGTAAAATTTTTTTTTCTGTAATAAAGGAATTTGTAGGGTACTGTGTAGCTTTAAGTATAAATTTTGCAAAGAAACTTTTAGTTATTAATTTTTCTTAGGAAATCTCGCTCGACAAGAGTTAAATAAAATTATTTAATGTGTCACATTAATTAATATCTTTTATTATTATGATATCACATACAAAAACTTTGATACCATTTTCCATTATTTATTTAACAATATTTCTTTTTTGAATTAGTTCACACAAGTTTCTAGTACGGTTGCTAAACTCCTGTTGCAGCAGACACTAAGTATTTTAAATAAATCAAACTTTGCGAAATGTATTTCTATTCTTTTTTCTATTTACGAAATTTTTATTCTCTTTCTACAAACATATTTTGTACTTTAAAATTGAAATTTGGGGTAGCACATATATACTTTATTTCCTTTCATTCTTAAATAAATAATTCATGAACTATGATCATTTCAGTTTTTTTAGCTTTTAATATTGGGAAGAACTGCTATTCGATAGTATTATTTATCATTTCCATGAAACCTTTATAAATTTAAACTTAACATATTTCAATTTTTAAAAATATTAGCACAGTAACTCTCATCTCATTGAGATTGAAAAGATCAAGAGTGATTTCTGTATTTTGAAATAAATCAGTGAAAATGTGTTTTAACGTTAATTTGCTCTCTATTGATATTCGATGAAAAACAGTTATTATTTTCATTAAATTAAATTAAGAATATCACGTTTTGCAGCTGGCAATTATTCGGAAAAGTGTTTTTTTCGAAACAAAATAGTGTATTAACTTTTGATATTAGAGATAAATATCCAGAAATATTCAAGGGATGCATATATGAATTCCTCACTTTCTTTTAGAAGATGGAACTACACTGGTTATCTCGTAAATTAAGCAAAAATCACAAAAATAGCGATGACTCGCCTCAAAATAAGCCTATCTGAATGAAATTTGAATATGTTGATAAGTAAAAGGAGCTGAAAGATGTTACAATATGCAAAATAGTGGTGATGCAGTCGAAATACTTCATTTGCGAGAAACAAAAAAAATGGATGGCTCAGAGCAAGTCGGCAATTATCGTTACGTGTCTGAGATTAGAAACCTAGTATAGCGAGAGAGAAATTGTAATAATGACTTCCAGGAATCATTTGATCGAAGAACTATAATGATGAGTTATTAAGAGTCTTGAGGCAGGACACAGTCAGATAAAAGTGGCTAGATGGCTGCATCTGATTCTAATTGTGATTCACAGACCTTGGCAACAATTTCTAACCGTGTATATGGCATCCAGAAGGTTTATCCAAAGACGGCCATGAGCTACTACAAGTTACTGATGTTCTATATTTGTCATTATGCGTATGAAGGAACAGAACCGCAACTCTTGCTGAACGCAGATCCCTCCTCGCTGTAAGCTCAGGAAGGTCAACCATGTATTGAAGGCTTCCCGAACGCGTGGTTCTTATGTGAGGCGAATAGCCATTTGCGTCCCGTTCCCGTCACGCCACAGGCGGGAATGCTTGTAGTGGGCATATCAACATGCACACTGGACGCGGGTTCTTTTACGGATGAGCCTAAGTTTAGCCTCGAAAGCGATAGTAGGCGTATTTTTATTCGGAGAGAACCTGAAACTTGTTTTCATCCATGACACATTCGTGAAAAAGATGCATATCGATCAGGCATTGTTTATGTTTGGGGTGGTATCTCTTTGAACGAACACAGACCTTCATAACTTTTCCTGTGGAAATGTTAATTCTCACACCAATTAGCATCCTTCTGGATGCTAATGTGCACTCTTATGTCAGGGCAATAGTGTATGCTGTAGTGCTACAGTATGATAATGAGATACTGCACAGGACTCGCATCGTGGAAATTTATCTTGAGCAGGAAACAATTCATCCCATGCAGTGCCCCACTCGAACACCGGAAATAAACCCTAATAAGCATGTTTTCAACGCTCTTGGAGGGCTTGTAGCCACTCTCAATCTCCTTCGTAGGACCCTAGCCACGCTTTCAACTGCATTGGAAGAGCAATGGCTCGCACTTCATACGGAATTAATAAATCACATTTTAAAGCATCAAAACATTGCTGCATGTGATGTATTGCTCCTTGTGGGGTGGGCATACCCTATATTAAAGGTACTTTTCCTTTACCATACTGAAACCCGATTTTGCTTGGTGATTTCTTTTTAGGCTATTTTATACATTTCCTATGTGTTGTATAACGTCTATAAGTTTTACTAAATAATCTACTCATGATTTTTGAGTTATCGTCATTTTTGTGATTTTCCTTAATATATGACACACACACACACAAACAGCTTATTAGAACTTATATTGAGGAGATCGATTGAATAAAGTAATGTAAAAACACTAAATGTATAAAAAAGCCATTCAATATTTATGCTTTAGATTGTGAAATTTTTATGTACAAATTATAATTATATTTTAATTTGAATAAAAAAAAAGTTTTTCTCCATCTAATACCTGTTTTAAAACTTCTTTCATAATCATTTAGTTCATATTAAAAAATTCTCGAAATGCTAAAGAATTTAAAAAAATGTCATATATATATATATATATATATATATATATATATATATATATATATATATATATGGGTAATTCTCTTCTAACAAGAGATCACACCCAAACAATAAACTCGACAAACAAAAGACAGCAGGAAAATCATACAATGAAGGAAAAAAGAGTAATCGAGATAATAAATATAAAATGGATGCTGAGTGCCATGAACAATATGACTTGGGACAGTTAGTATAAAAAAATTAATTTATATAAAATGGGGTTGAACATTTTTTTTGGCCAAACCTTCCCCTTTATTTGTAAATAACACTGAGCAAAAAAAAAAGGAAATAATGGATAAAATATCTAAATCCATTACAAGATAGAGGTAACTTACCTAAAAATTGCCCCAAAAAATGCAAAGCCCCGCTAAATCTGAGGGAAACATTCAATTTGTTGCCAGATTCTATACCCTAAACAGATTTAAATCAAAAAAAGGGCTGAATGTAGCACTTAACAATAGATTCAAATGGAAATAAAAAATTTAAAAAAAGTTGCATATTATAAAAACTTAAAAACACCCGAGTAAATATGAATAAAATAATAGTAAATAATTTCTAATCTAATATTAGACTATGGAGATAACTATATATATATATGACATTTTTATATTTATATATGACACATCATATATGACAAATGATATTTTTATCTTAGTTCAATATTTTATTTAAATTTTCTTCTGTTTAGTTTATTTTTTGAAATATTTTAAAATTTCTTAAGAGCTTATTTTAATTGCAATATAACTATCTAGTATATAATTACCCAAATCAATTTACTTTTTAATATTTTTCTGTTTGATATTATCTTTTGTTAACTTTTTTTAAAAAATTTCTTATGTTTAGTTTATTTTAAAATATTTTTAGTGGTTAGTTTAATTTAAAAATTTAAAAACTATCCAGGTGGCGCCAGGGTTTTTTCCTCCTTGTGTTGATGTTCCACCCCCTTACGCCCTTTTCCCAGGGGGATCTTAGCGTAGAAAGGTTGTTTTTGGGTTCCAATTTTTTTTTATTTTTACATGAAAAGTTTTAACCTAATTTTCTATAAAATTTTTTTTTATTATTTTCCTTTTCCAGAGATTTTTTTTATTGTTCTCTTTTTTCATAATTTTTTTTTTACTATATTGTCATATTTATCCTCCACGTGTTAGAAATGGGCAATTTTTTAAACCCTGGCTCTATTTCTTTTTTTTTTTCCTAATATGTCAAAAATTTCCCTTGCTGAAAGGGAAGGTTGGATTCATAAAGCATTGCAAACCCCTAAATCGCTGGCCTAATTCGGTGACACTTAAGAAATCATAATAGGTCTCCAGTTTAGCCCAAAAAGATTTTTTTGTATCTAAAATCTGTTGTTTTCTTGTGAACCCCAGCTTCTTCCTTCTTTAGAAAAATAGGTTCTGAATTTTTTCAATTTTATTTTATTATACTATATATATATATATATATATATATATATATATATATAAGATTTTTTTTCACAAAAAATATTGAAAATTTATAGTATATAATGTGTAAGTAGTATTGTTTTTGAATCAAGAAGTTAATTCATTTTTCTTGCAAACTGCTTGATAATAATTTGGTTAGCTGAGATTATTTCTTTAGTTTCATTTTACGATATAATCAAAATACCAAAAAATATGGCTTAATTTTTAGTTTAATTTCTTTTATTTTCTTAACTTAACAGAGTTCTGACACAAGAGACGACTTTACTTTCAATTTTTTCTGAGGCGAAAGTCCATTAAATATCCATTAAGGAAATATTCCACAAATCGAATCTTAATATAATTTTCTCATTTCTACAAATTTAATGTAAAACTCATGGAACATTTCCTAATCATTCTCAATCATGGATTCGTTCAGTGAATTGAATATAATTAGAACTAGCAGACAAAACATATTTAGCTAAGTAGTGAACATATAAAATAAAGGAAACAAAATGAATCAACATGCCAAATTTATATTAGGTAAAAAACTGAAATCACATGAGAACTCATTAATTAATTTTCTTCATCTAAAAGTTTTTAAATCTGTCGATAATTATAAAATTTAAAATATTCCAAAAATATATGTATAGTTTAACGAGTTTACTATTTCAAAATTGTTTTAAATTAAAGTCAAATTATTTGAAGCAAGATTAAAGGTTTAAAAAATGTTTTGCGTTATATTTATAAAATAACGTTAATAAAATGCAAAATTAAGATGAGAAAATTTTATCTACTCTGATAGGACTTCTTATTTAAGTTATTTGCATACTAAGATATTTTTTATAATTCAATTTAGATTTTACTTTTTGATTTAAATTATAATTATCAAATAAAGAAAATAACATTTAAATTCTCTAAAAGCATTATTATCGTTATTCTATGACGTATTTATAATATTAAAAGAAAGAGAAAGTTTGAATTTTTTTATTTGAAAACTTTAACTTATAAATTTTTTATTTTTTGGAAAATAACTCGTCAAAAGAATGTGAAATTTTAAATACCTTTGTGAAAATTCGTCTATAAATCTAAATATCACTTCGAATCATTTGGTAAAATTTAACCTGACAATAGGTTTATGTTTATGCTTAAAGATGGTTTCACTTTTAGCTAATAGATGGCTCTGCACGTATTTGTTTTGGGTTAATGTACAATGATACTTCATAATATGGTAACTTTTATTTTATAAATTGAGTATATGCACACTCTTGTCTGAAAAGGTTCTAATTAAGCAAATAATACAAAAAAAAAAATAAATAAATTTAACTTTTTTTACAGCAATATTTAGCAAAACATTTGCATATTAAAATATCGCCGAAAATATCATTTTGGGCCTTCAGTAGTTCTATGTTATAGCAGTGTTACGTTCAAGTTTTTTTTCTTGTTCAGAATGTAAAAAATTAAATATGATTTGATAGAAATTTTTGTTCACTGACTGAATTAAATACAAAAACTCCTCAATTTAATTTGCTCAGGTGAATGAAAATTAATTTAAATAAAAACCAAACAACTGAAATTCGACATATCGATTATAGCGTAAAGCGGATAAAAAAATGTAAGTTGTTTTTACAAAGAATTTAATGGCCGCGGTAGCAGCGTTACGTCACCAACTCAAAGCCAGCGTGTCTTGAGATCGAGCCTTAGAACCTCCGCGTAGAAGGGGTGATGTTCACTGCCGCGGCTCGGAGTCCTCATGTTGGTATAGTGGGGAAATTAGGAGAGTTAAGTATCAACTCAGGTGTGTTACTTAATCGTAGTTTAAAATTGAAGTTCGTCACCAATGGCCATTGTGTTGCTACAAAATGCGACATTTGTAAACATTCACTCATTGAAAGAATTTAAAAGTAATAAAACGTGTGTGTGGAGTATAAATGCTATATATATAATGAGATTTCTTCAGTAGATATGTATTTTTGCAGAAAAGATGTCTAAAAACTGAATTCTGATATTGCTAAAATGCAACCATCTCAAAAATTTTGGGCAAGTAAAAAGTAAGGGAGAAAATCTGATAATGATAAATGTTTTGTGTTTTAATAAATAGTTCTCACAAAACTTTTTTTCTTATAGTTGGCTTTCTACATATATAAACATACATATACACATTCATGGACAAAAAATTAGCGCACCAAGAAATGATTGCGGGATCGTAACGAAACTTGGCATGAAGGTAAATGTCGGGGAGATATGCAAATGATTAGAAATGCAGAGTGATTGCGCATTACATATAGCCGGTAGAAGGCGTTGAGCGTCGTTCTTCGTTTAGTATAAAACAGATAACCAAAGCTTGTTTGAGAGTGCTGAATCGTTTACAAAGGAAAAGCTGAGGTAGACATGCCGTTACGCCATTTTCGAAGACAATAGGAGCAGCTGTGGTAGATTGAGAGGGGGAGAATCGTCGGCATGATGGAAGCTGGGTGGTCAACTAGGCAAGTAGCTCGTCAATTAGGCCGCTCTGTTTGTATTGTGAGGAGGTGTTGGGACCGATGGATCCGAGAGATGTCATTTACAGGGAGACCAGGCTCAGGAAGCCCTCGACAGACCAGTCGTCTAGAAGACCGCCACATCGTAAGAAATGCACGCGTACAGTCAACTGCTTCATCGGCCGTCATCCAGGCGCAGGTAGCACCTTCACTAGGGGCCCCTGTGTCTTCTCGAACCATACGACGGTGACTGGCTGAAGGACATTTGGGATCGCGGCGCTTCTTACGTGTGCTGCCCTTGACACCCAAGCATCGACGCCTCCGTTTGGAGAGGTGCCACGCACTAGGAAACTAGACTGCAGCGGAATGGAACCAGGTCGTCTTTAGCGACGAATCCAGATTCAATCTCAGCAGTGATGACAATCGTGTTCGTGTGTGTAGACTCCGTGGAGAACGCATCAATCCTGCCTCTACTTCAGAGCGACACACCACTCCCACAGCTGGTGTGATGGTACGGTGTGCCATTTCCTACAATACACGGTCACCCCTAGTATTGATCCGTGGCACCATGACAGGCTAGCGGTTTGTCTTTCACATCCTGCAACCACATGTGTTGCCACTCATACAATGGCTCCCAGGAGCCATTTTTCAACAAGACAATATTCAGCCTCACACGATGAGGGTGTCACAAGACTGTCTCCGCACTGTTACTACCCTTTCTTGGCTTTCCCAATCCCCAGATTTGTCTCCAATCGAGCATAATTGGGTTTATTTGGGACCACGAGTAGGGCATCCTACTAGTTTGAACGAACTAGAGGTAAGGTTGCAGCAAATATGGAACAATATGTCTCAAGACATCATGCAGAACTTGTATGCCTCAATGCCCGATTGTATCGCATCGTGCATTCGCGCTATATATAGAGGGGTTTCAACAGGGTATTAAATTCTCCGTTCTTTTGCCTTTTTCTCTGAAATAAATAATCATTTTTCTTTGATTTTCTAATCATATTTTTATATCAAAGTACTCATTACGTATGTAAAATTTCGTTTAATTTTGACTACTCCTTCTTGGTGCTTTAATTTTTTTGTCGATGAGTGTAAGCTACTAATTTTAATTTTATTCGGTCCCTTGTATCTGAGGGAAACATAATTTGTTGTTTACGATGCAAGTTTTATCATATAGTTTTACTCCATTGATTTTTACTCTAAACTAGTAAATACTAGTATATAGGGTATAATATTTTACCCCCTTATATATTAATATATAGTATGGTGTATTTTATTTGAAATATTTAAATTTCTCATAATATTCCTTCCTTTCCCTATGACTGGTTGAGTGAATATTAACGTTGGCACCTCCTAACTTCCACACCAACGGGATTAAGTTTAAGCTCTCGACAAATTTAACGTGCATCGCTCCCCTACACGGCGGGTCTTTAGTGGTAGTGGGATCAAACTCGTGACAAGCCAGTCACGATCCGATACCTTGACTACTAGGTTACCGCAGCCACTCTATGACCCATAGAAAAGGCATATTACAGGTGAGGGTTGGCTAGCTACAAAACTTTGTTTAAATTTGCAATCTTGGTTCTTAAAGCCAGGAGTTTGCTATTATGCTACGGTGGCTAATATTTCCCACTATTTTGACTAGTTGTACTTAGGTTTAATGGTTATTTGTATATATATATATACTTGGATATTTTATAAATTTTTATTTTATAAATTTTTTAATTTTGTTTGAAAACGTTAGAATTTTGCCTTCTATATTCGCTAATTATATTCTGAAATGGGATTTTTATGTTATAGGATTCATTTAATTTCGATTTTTTTATTGACTCCTGTGTGTTGTGATTGAATTATATATATATATATATATATATATATATATATATATATATAGTTAATGTTATAGTTTTTAATTTAATAATGCAGAAATTATAATAGTAATTACGTGATAGTTTTTTATTGGTTTGAAGATCAAAGGAAAAGACAAAAAGTAGTTATAATGGAATTTAATGGAATAGTATAACAAAAACCTTTATGAATTTTTGTACTCTGAAAGACAAATATTATTCATAGTTTTAGCTATGTCTGTGAAGGGATATAATTAAATTTTATAAAAACATTAATTAGTAAACTATATTTTGTTAAAAAAAATTAAGATAAAATATTTTTTGTAAAATCATTGGATATATATATATATATATTTGAGAAATAATATATTTTAAATGTAATTTTTATTTTTTTTGAGGTTATGGTATTATGTTTTATTTCTTATTTATTTTTTCATTTCTATTTTTTTTTTGTATAAATCTTTTTTATTACTCAATAATGTCCATTTTTTTAAAAAATAAAATTAACATTAGTTTCATTCAATATGTATATATATATGAAGGAGGAAAGGTTCGTTCTGGGTACCTACCGTTCCGAACGCAGTACGAACCCATTCACCCCAAAAAACGTCTCCTGCGTGATGTTGGTACTAGTTGATATAGATATCACCCCCCAAATCCCCGCCAGTGCGGCGAATAGGCGAACAAACGATACCATTTTCATGGCGGCATGTAAGCAGTTGCTACTTGGGGGTTGCGTCGTTCGTGCGAGACGGTTTTGAAATTGCGCTGTGTGGACTTTTTGATTGCGTCATTTTTGAGACGTTTTTAGAATTGCGTCATTTGGGGACGATTTGATTGCATCATTTGTGTGAGACGACTTTGAAAGTAACAGCTTATTGCGTCAATGTTTGACGGTTTTGCTTTGCGGTGGATGATGGCGCCCGACGCGGGGGAAAGGGGCGGTTTTTTTGAACCACAGGGTCACCAATGAAGGGGGAAAAAGATTGTTCTGGGTACTTTCCTTTCCCGAACGCGAATTTGTAACCAATCACGCCAAAACGATGTCTTCGCGTGATGTTGGTACTGTTCTATAGATATCACACCGCCATATATATATATATATTAATTTTGAGATCTCATTCATAAATATATAGAACTTACTGGTCGTAGTTTTATATAATACTTGTATTCAGAATTAATTTGATTACGTTTCTTAGTCATGCTAACTATGTAAGCTACAACCTTTATTTTAAATAACTAATTTAATCAATAATTAAACAAATTATTTCATCTAAAATTATTAGAAAATAAAGAAAAAAAAAAGTCACTATTCCTTCAAAATTAGTAAAACTCCGATTCAAATAATTAAAATAATAACAGAAAAGTTCAGATTTTTTTGAGTTTCGTGTTATATCAGTAGAAGTAAATTCTTGAGAAATTTAAAGTGTAGTATTGCAATCTGTGCATATTTTGTAGACACTCATAATTAAATTAAATCAATCTGATTTCAATCAAAATCTTTTCCGATAAAAGTTGGGAATTTAAACCAAATTTTATCATGTATTTTTTTTTTTATTATCTTAAACTATTAAGAGCCAAAAATACTTTAGAGCTGAATTTCTGGAACAAATATAAATAGTCATTAATAAAGTATTTAGCAGTAATTACTGTAAAAGAGATGCAGTTAAAATTCATACAACTAAAATACATTTCAGGTATAGCAACTCACAAATGACAGTTTGTATAAAAATTATATTAATTATTTTTATTTTGAAGTAGTAGTTTAATGACGCACATAAATGCACAAATTCATCATTAAGATATTCATTAATTATTTTTTTAAAATTTGATCATCACGTAGAGTTTGTAAGAACATGCATACATCATAAATACACTGATAGATTTTGTTAAATTTAGATTTTTACCTTAATACACTACACAATAAGATCATAAAATCAACTTGTGACTAACTTACCTGTGAATTTTAATTGTTCTTATTTTTTGACCCAGTAATTTGAGATTTCTTTTTGGTAGACGCTAACAAGATTTCACTTACAGGATCAAAAAAGTTTTTGCTTAGCAAATTTTTCTTTACAAATTTTTGCTTGAAAAAACGTTCTTAATCCTTCCTTTTAATCCTTCTATTCTTTACATTAATGTCCACAAGGTGCCTTTTATTACTCAATAGATGAAGTTCTTTAACTTTGCGAATCGGTTTTTCCTCTATCTCATTCCGTTTTCGAGAGGAATGATAACTCCGCAGTTTACCACCAGATGGTGCCAAACGTAATTTTATTTTTGTAACGCATGGCTACTTTACCATACCTAGAACCCGCTTTTCTGAATATAGCAAAATTTATTGCGAAGTTAAAAGGTTGAGGAGGCATTTCAGCAGGGGCGTAGCTACCGCCGTGTCAGCCGTATCAATAATACGGGGGCCCAAGCTACAGGGGACCCAACCTGTGTAATACTCTGACACTTTCAAATATGTTTTATTTTAAGGATAATTTTTGTTTATTTTCCAAAACATGGCCACATGGAATTTTTATACTGAGCCAACTCAGGGCTAGCTACACCAGAGCATTTTAGTGGGCATACTGTATATTTCAGTCTAAGCCAGTGCTTCTCAAACTTTCAATGCTGGCGCCCCCCTTTTCAATCACAATTTTTATCGCGCCCCCTTCTTCATTAATAATGTAGTGAATGCAATAATAATGCACTTTGACGCCAAAGCTACAATACGCGATTTTAAATTTATAAACCATCAAATAAATAACATAAGTTTTAAAATTTTTGTATACGTTATTTTTAAAGAAAAAAAAATTAAGTAATAGGAAAATTATTATGTTATTTTTTTCCTTTCTCTAATTTTTAAATTGAACATATTGCAAAATGCGGTGGCTGCTTAGAAAAAAAAAAATATAGATATCGCTAAATATGAAAAGAACTCAGAGGGTCAATTTAATCATAAGCATTCCTTATAATAACTTTTACTTTCCAAGACAAGCCCATGGAAGTCGTTAATACTTATTAAAAACTTGTTCTTAATTTAGTATTAATTAATTAGTTATAAAATACTCTGTGCAGAACTGATAATTTAAAAATATACCGGCTGAAGTGCCCACTCTTTGCAAGAGTTCATCTATAAGAAAATAAAACATTATTGATATAATAGCTGAATTGTAAGGAGAGTAAAGCCAAGTGCGTGTCAATGTTTACAAAAATGTAAAATGATTTTTAAAATGATTGCTCAATTATAATTAGTTTTAAGCGAATTGTAATTTTAAGCCTCACAGAATTAGCATTTATAATTGATGTATAAATAATGAACAATAATATAAAATTCCGATGAAGAATAATTGTATTATTTTAATATTTAAAGCGAAAAGACTTCAACATGGTTTAACTCCGGGAGCAGGCGCGCACCGATACGATTATTGAGTCACGCCAATCCTTATATATATATATATATATATATATATATATATATATAATTACTATTTTATTGTACACGATACAAATCGTGATTCCAGTGAATAATTTAACTAAGAGAAAGTAAACTTACCTACTTTCCAGAACTTTTCAATTTTTTTCGTTGGTAACAAATAAACAGTTTTGCCAGAATTAACGATTCTGTGATCTGTGTGTTCTGCGCGACACTTCCGGGTTAAAGTCTTGGCCAAGTAATCCTCCAAAGTGCTCTCGAGATTTTCCAAATATCATATAACTCTTTGCATGGAAAAAGCTCAACACAGAAATAAATACATTACTTACAACTTCCCTAAATGAGAAACAGACACATATAAGAGGGTCATAACTAACTGTACCAATAACTTAGAAGGTCAAACAGATTATCAGCAAAACAGATTACAGCTATAATGTGCAGTATTTCAAAATAAGCACAGTGATGAATTTTATGTTCCTAAATTTTTTCTATTCTGGGTCTGAATTCGTTTTTCCTCTGAAAGAGTAGTAAAAATCACTTTTTTCATGAGATTACAGCAAATAAAATAAAAGTTTTTATTTGGTTTTTTGGATCAAAGATAGCTAATTAGGTATTGAAGAAGTTTTTATTTTTGAGATGACTTATTCGCATATAAATTATATCAGAGTAAAAGTACATTTTTTACTATGTCTGAAAGTATTTTGTTTTAATTCATTCCAGAGTAAATTAATTATTTTTTAAATCTTTTATTTTCGATATGCTCGCGCCCCCCTCGTAAGAGTATCGCGTCCTTCCAGGGGCGCGCCCCACAGTTTGAGAAACACTGGTCTAAGCGTTAATGCTGTTTTCGGCTAAAGAATAGGACCCATATTTGGAATATTTGTTCAGGTACAAAAGTACTCAGACGTTAATATTATATTCTGGCTTCACTATTCTGTAGAGAATCACTTATCATACAACTCATTTTTATCCGAGTTGACGCATTTTTTCTTTCATAAAATGTCGCATTTCTTTTCCTACACCATGATGCTAAATGAACAATCCTTTTACATGTTAAAAGGAAAAAACAAATTATTTATGAAATATTTTGAAATTTTAAAACACCATATTATAAACAAATGCCTGAGTTACAATGTCACAAATTTTTATAAAATTGAGGCATTTTCTATGTCCGAAAATGTGCTGCTTTGAGTTAACGCTTTTGTGTATTCGGCGAAAACAGCCTTAAGGAAGCTTTTAAAAATACAGGTATAACAGATAATTGTACACATATTTAAAACATTTATTAAATAAGAACGAAAAATTAATACTCAAGTTCACTCTTCTTTGAAAGTATTGCCACGATGTAACATGGTTTTAAGAAAGGATTGTAGTTTCAGAAATTCTTAGCACAAGGTTTTAACCAAACTCATTTTACAGAAGTATATGCACCTCAATGTATCACTTTTAGTACAATATTCAGCTCTGCATTAAGATTCTTACCTTTTTAATGAATTTTTCAATTTCGTTTGGAATTACAAAGCAAAAATTTGTTTGATGCTGAAAGAGAACTCTCGTGAGCGTCTGCCAAAAGGAAATTTCAAACTACTGTTTTTTGTAGATGATAAAATGTCTAAAATTCTATCATAATATAATAAAAATTGCAATTCAGTATCTTTTTTCTTCTAAATTTTCCAAATTTATGTTGGCATTCTGCCCATTCTGTAGATGCTTTTTCCTCAAATATAATATTAGTTTTTGTTTTTGGGTTGCTTGGAACCTTTTTTGATTTATCGGAAATTTTTTCACAGTTGTTTTGATATTTTTTTGGTTTTCTCTAATCTATTTTAAGATAGGGAAATTTAAAAATTTTTTTTTATAATTTTAAGAATTTTTTTCTTTTTATTCAAAATTAGTTATTTGTATTTTTCGTTGTTGTAACTTATGCAACGAAGAAAGAATGGGGTTTGATTGGTAATGTATATTTTTATTTATCATTCCAAAGTTAGGGACAAAATGAAACCAATTAAAGCATGACTAATATTTGCTAGCTTAAAAAGCAAATAGAAGATAATAGAATTGCCTAAATTGTTCTCATTCTTTAGATAAAGCAAAGAGGACAAGCATAAAATTACCTTCATTACATTTTTTTTATTTTGAATTCTTAATATATTTAAATTTCGTTGGAGTCATTCATTGAACTTTGTTTCATAAATCGATACCGAACATGTATTTACTTTTACTTAACAATTTTTACATAGAAGAACTCCCTTATGTATTTTTGATCTATTTAATTATTCACCATTCTGAATTAATTCGATGAATAAAGGTATATCATACAAACTAAGAACTTGTTTTAGTGAAATTTGTATTACAGAGGAAATAATTTTAAATGCCAATAAGAGGTTTTAATATTTGAAGTTGATATCGAAAATTATATATATATATATAATTTTCATATATAATTTTCAATTGAAATAAATGTGTGTTGTAACTGATTTGTTTCTAATAGGAATCTCATTTTTTCAGCTAATTAGGAAAAAACCATGTTTTAAATCTTGTTATAGCCCAAGTTTAAAAGATTTTTTCTTTCAGTAATACCATTGGAGAAATATTAGAATTATAGCTCTGTTATATAAAAAAATGTATAACACACACTTTCTTTCAAAAAGAAAACTTGTGATAAGAGCATCATTTAATTTTGGTTCTCCCCCCTAAAACATTCGTTTTTTGTTACGTGCTTCATTTAAAACATTTACTGGAAGAATACTATTTGAATTATATACCCAGGAAGGGAGCTAAGAATTGAAAATAAAATAAATTTAACACACATAATGATACAGATGAGAATTTCCGCTGAACCCCAAATCGGGACAATTAAGCAAATGCAGTGAGTACATTCAGACAAATACACTGCAACTTCAATAGCTGGAGTACATTCCGCATTATGTTCTGACACTGAGTTGATTAGACGTCAAATTTGTCCTGAGGCAGATGGGCCCCCAAATCTTGAACAGCCGTCTCCAAATCACGTATAGAGTAATACGAGCATCTGGCGTTTCATCTTTCTGGACACTTGTTCAATAGGGAACCTGTTTGAGGAGTGGGACGGAGATAGAAGTGTCTAAACATCCAGTAGAAAGACTTGAGTTACTCTAACTGTTTGCGGTCGAGCAGAACCTTACTGATAAATTGCCCCTGGATAGCAAGATAAGCAAGATAGCAAGTAAAGTCGAAATCTGTCACTCTGGCCTTTAAGATTTACTGAACCACAATTAGAAGGTTATGTGGTTCGCCAGATCATAATGCCTGCTGTGTAAGCAGTGTGTAGCGCAACAGAGTGAGTGGAATCGTATTGTTCACCAGGGTACTTCCAAACTTGTACTAAGTAATCATTTGTTCTCAAAACGAACAGGGATTCATCCTAAACACAATGTTTCACCAATCTGTTCTTTCCTCTTTGCTCTAGTTTAGTTTCACTTTAGATGGAGTCTCCGATGTTCAGTGCGAAAAGAGTGTTTGGATTCCAGATTCGCTACTAGCAGCTCTACTTTTGATCAAAGGAAGAACGGGACACTGCGGGATCCTCGAACGCTTACCATACGATCTTTTGATTCGTTGTCTTTCTGGATCGTTCCAGTCTCGTTCTAGTACCATCGTGTGTCACTGCTTCCAAAATGCTCTAACGGCATACTACGAACAATCGAAGAACTGGTGAGCATCATGGTGCCTCAATCAATTTGTGGACTTCAAGCAGATGATCAGGCTCTTCTGAAACTAACTAAACTGTGCGAAATGTCTTCTAACACGTCTACCTTCTCTTACTTAAGTCCTTCAAGAGTCGGAATGTGAATGTTGCAGATATGTATTTTCCACTATGGGTCGGTTTATGTAAAACCTTTTTTCTGATTGCAGCACCACTGCAGGGTGTGTGGCAATTTGTATTGGGTTCAAATTTTCATTGGTTTCATCATTTAACTACTTTGCAAACTTTATCATTTGTGTATCTTGCATTCTTCTTGGTGCTCTATTTTCAATGCTCTGAGTGCATGAAATTTGGCTGATATTCATAATTATTTATGCCTGTGCATGAATATCTAATAAATTACCCGTATTTGAAATCCTGCAACAAATTTAAAAAAAATGTCAAATGAATTAAAAATCAGTAATAAAATAAGGTCATTTTGGGACTTTTGCTAATAGTAGATGTAAACTGTCTAAATTAAAACAATATAACATCTATTTTAGAAAATTTAAGCAAGCTCTTATTTTGGAACATATATGAAAATATCCTAATGTTATTAGGAAATAATCTTTTTTTTAAGTATTTATTTTGCTCACTTATTTACAGCATTTGATGCTTAAGTATAGCATAGAATTCAATAGATATCAAATGCATTATATGCAAAATTTTACAAAAAAATATAAGACAAATAGGTAGAATACACCCGTCTTATGATTTAAATCTCATACACATGCTGGCTAATAATTAGAACCTTTGAGATATGCATTTGAATACTTACTAGGGATGAAGTACGCAATTTTTCTTAAATAACCTGGGTTACACGTGGTTAAAATGCTAGTATATGTAAGGTGTAAAAGTGTTTTTCCCGATGGATGAAATAAAAGGAGAAAAACAACAGATCTTTCACTATTTGAAAAATAGCTTGTTGTTAATGCCATTTTATCAAGGGACTCGATTTCGAAGTCGGCAAACCTCATTCACTTTTCAAAAGCAGCCATATCAAAGGTTTTCAAAAGTTTGTATCAGAACCTACAGTCCTCCTCTGGAAGACATAACTACGGTTCGAGTACAGTATTTCACGAGCATTATCGGTGTCATCTTCAACGAATTGTACTACAGAACAGGGTCTCTAAGTGCTTCAACTGACGCTAATCGTCAACCATGGCTCTTTTCAAAAGACTTCAGGTTGAGCCATGTGCAGAGAATTGTGGAGGATAGAAATCCATAGTCAGGTGCCTGTGAGAAAAACACTCATTTCTGCTATAAATACAAAAATTCATTTGTAGTGGTGTATTGAAAGAAGACATTGGGCATCTGAGGATTGAAAATGGTAATGTGGTCAGATGAATCTTACTACACCTTATTTTGCACTGATGGAGAGCCGTACGAAGCCATGAATCACACTGTGTAAGCGTTTGGTGTGAGTATCATGATATGGGGCATATTCTGCTGGCATTGAAGTAGTGCCTTGGTGTTCCTCGAGGGTAACAAAGACATCTAGAAATACTGGCAGATCAAGTGCATCCTGCAATATTGCATTTTTACCCTGTTAATGGATACTTCATGGACGGTAATGCAACTGTATATCGTGCTGGAAGTGTTCAAAATCGGTTCACTGAACATCCGACTTCCAAAACCTTCCCTGGCCACTGCATATACTGGATCTTAATCTAATAGAAAATATATGGGATATAATAGAAAGACGTTTCCTATCTAATTTACCAATTCTAAGGAGCTCAAAGGTAGGATGGATATTATCTGGACGTAAATCTACTCTAGAAGCGAGTAGACTCGATGCCCAAACGCATCGGGTAGTTTTTCCGTAAGGGTGGCCCAATAAAAAGATCTTGGTTTTAACTTTGGGCCGGTGGGTGTTTTCTCTTTTTTTTTAACATAATGAATTTGTATTTAATTTTTAAATTGGAAGTTGATCTGTTTTAGTTATTTTAAATCTTTATAAAATAAGGAAAGTATTTAATATTGTGCCAAAGAATAATTGAAAAGAATTTCAAAACATAATATTTTTTTAAAAAATAGAAATATTGAAACAAAAAAATATTAATTAAAAAATTTTCTTTTCATTCGTTACTAAATTTTAAAAATAAAAAATAGAAAAAAATTTTTTTTTAATTTTCGATATAAAACCCGGGAAAAAAAAAAATTACCTATTTAGTTTTTTTTTTCATAACTTCAGGAATTTTACTGAAACTCTCTCTCTGTTCTATTATTATTATTCAATTCATTAAATGAAATTTAAAAAAAGGTTTTGTTTTTTAAAATTTTAAAAATATTTCAAATCTAATTTTTTTGGGCCCAAATTTTTTTAAAATTTTGTTTTATCTGTAAAATCTTTTTTTTAGTGACAAATTTTTTTTATTTTTTCCAAGTATGTTTTTAAAAAAACCCCCCCCTCATATAAAAAAAAAACCCCCCAAATTCTATTTTTAAATTCTTTTTTTTTTTTCATCTCAAAAGCTACAACATAGTTTTTCTAAGCTCTTTTTTAAATAAAATTCCTTGGGTTACCCCAACTTTACTTTAAAAAACTTTCGACATCCTAGAAATTTTTAAAGGGTTTTTAAAAAAGCGTTACCCTGTCAGGTTGAAAAAGTTAAAAATTTAAAACCCAAAAAGAAAAGGGTAATCACATTTATTTCCCCTGAAATTACAGTGTTTTTTCCCCTTAATAGAAAATTTTTTTATTTTAAAAAATAACATTATTTTTTAAACATTGAGGAATACAAAACTAATCAACTTTATTTTTTTTTCATCCCTTTTTATCCCCAGTTGAATCTTTTAAAAAAATTTTGGTGATTTTAAAAGGGGAAAAAATTTTTTAATAATTTTTTGGTTTTAAAAAAGGGATTTTCGTTGCTTAAATTTATCATTATAGTTATTTTTTTTTTTTAAAGTTTTTCGGTAATCTTTTAAAAAAAGTTTTTTTTTTGGGACCTGGTCCCCAAATTTTTTGGTTCTTTTCTGGGAAAAATTAAAAAAATTCAAAACTTTTTTATATTTGTATTAGAATATTTTTATATCAGGGATATCAAGAGACTGTTAAAAATAATTTTTTTCATTAAGAGTTTTTCAATGCCTTTTAATGTATTCTTTTTATAAGAATGAATTTTTTTTCCTCTCAATGAAATTTGGAATTTTTCTTCGTTAACTTTTTTAACATAATAATATTGAAGTAATTAATTATGAAACTGAAAATCTGATTTCTTCATGAATTATAATTGTTAAAGGAGGGAAAAAGAAAAGTTATTTTAATCCACCGAACTTAATTTTTAAGAATAAAAACCCTTTTATTTATGATTTTGTACGTTATTTTAAATTATTCCTAACGTGCTATAAATACTTGGTGTTTGGTACTCGTATAGGATATAAAATGCTTAAAATTTTAAAACCATGTGTTTCATTACAGAAGTTGATCTTAAAGAATGAAGGATTCAATATGGTGTTAATTCGTTCTCAATTTTGGTATCAATCTATTATCCGGCATGGCATAGACTGATGATGTTCCAAATGGTATACTACAGGATTTCTTGTAAAATTAGATTAAATTTTAAGTTAATTTAACATGCATGTTACACCTACACCTAAGTAATTCATAAAAGGTCTACAAGTACCAATACCCTAAACTAATATTCAGCATAATAATGCATGGTCAGAAAATACGTCTTGCTAGGAATTTATCTGCAGGTTTGCCAAACTATATTTAATGGCCATCTTTCTCTTATATATCACTTTTTAGATTTTATAGAAAGGTACCTGCGAATATCCCATAATGTTTTCGATTAAGCATGATAATTGAAAACAATTTTGGCAATATATGCCACAGGAAATTTTATAGTTTTATGTTATTTGAAAAGACGGCTTATTTCCAGGTTAGTGGCAGATCAAAATGTTATTCGCTTTCTAAATTTGTAACGATGAAATTCTGGAACTGATTCATCTAATTTTCTGTGGTTGTAAATGTTTCTTTTTCTCTTTTTCTGAGCAATCCCATTCCCTCCACAGACCTTTTAAGGTGAGCCTAGTTTTTATGTTTCAGACAGAAATTTACATGTTTCATAATTGCCTGCTTTTAGCTGTTAAATGAAGCCCATGATCTATGCCTATTTATATACACGTAGCACAGTGTTTCTCAAACTGTGGGGCGTGCCCCCTAGGGGGGAGAGATAACCCTGCGAGGGGGTGCGAGCGTATCGAAAAGTCAAAAATAAAAGGTTTAAAAAATTACAAATTTACTTTAAAGGAAGCAAAACAAAATACATTCTGACCTAGCAAAAATAAAATACATGTTTATACTGGTATAATATACTTATAAATGCATCAGTACTGCACAATGTATTTGATAATTAATTTATCAATACTAAGTTAGGAACAAGATTAATAATTATTAATGATTCCCATGGACTTGTCATATACAAAATTATATACAAAATTTAATACTCATCTTGATAATTTGTACGGTTTATAATTAAAGTCGTATTGTAGCTTTACGTCATGATACATAATTATTGATTTCAATGCATTGCTATTGTATGGAAGGGAGACGCGATGAAAATTATGAATGAAAATTGGGTCGCAAATATTTAAAGTTCGAGAAGCACTGAAGTAGCATATGTAGGAATGTAAAATAACTGTTTACATTGTTAATTTTGTAGGACAAGTGGCTGTCTATTAATTATGTATTTGTATGTAACGCCGGGCCCTGCAGCTAGTTTATATTATATTTTCAATATTGACAGCAGACATAGTATTATATTTATATTTTTAAGCTTCAACATATTGTTTGGTTGAACTCGTAATAAAAAAATGCCTTCCCGGATAAATTTCATTGATTTAAATAACAAACGTAGTAATAAATTGTTATATTTTAGAAAGCGTATATTGCTTAAGTAACTAATACCACACAGATATATATATATATAGGTTCAAGCTTGGATTGTGATTGTGAGTAAAATACTTTAAAATATCCTAAAGTAATGAGTAGTTGAAATATAAAATAGAGAAATCATAAAAATGATTTTCGTTATAAAAATAATGGTTAATTCTTCTAAATGTGTGTATAAAATCTGTATATAGTGGTTTTGAAAAAAAAGGAACTAGAAAAACAAAGGAGACAAGATATAGTACATAATTATATTTTCAAGATGAAACGTCTTATTCTTGTTTGTTTCATTTTGTTACTTTTAACGCTTTTTATTCCGCGTAGTTACATACGTGTCGTTTGGCATTTATCCTAAAATTTTATAAAACTATTTTATGGATAATAGTTCTTCGTCTATGATGGGGTATATTTTGCCAATCGTCAAGTCTATTTCCTTATATAGGTGAATTTTGAACAGTAAAATAAACTTGTAATTTTTTATTTACTATCGAATGCTTGATAATTATAGCATTTTCATCTGAATATTTATTATTTTAATTTTGGCTAAATGTTTTATTTATCTGTGTTGTTAATGGTTTGTTAACTTAAAAGTAGTTCTTAATAGCCAGAAGAATTTTGCGTAAAATAATTTGAAATAAAAGTATAATGAAGTATTGATTAATTTGACTAATTCATTATTGGCGAAAATTATTATGTTACAGTAAGCTAAAAAAATTTGATTTTGATGAGTAAACTAATAATTTAATTGTTGCGAATGATATTTTAGTAATAAAAGATATAATTTTATATTATGTTTTGCATATTGTTAACAAATATCATTTCGTTGTTCTTGTAATAAGTGGTATCTTGTTAAATACCTTCTATGTATTTCGAATTAAAAAATATTAAGGAACTGTTGTTATTTTAAAAACACTTGCTTAAATTAATCATCAGGAGCTTATACATTTATATGTATATAAAGTATGATGATTGAGAGAATTAAATAGTAAAATTATACAGAAAACATATAATTTTATTTTAACAAAATTATTATTTTCTCTTAAAGTAGGTAACATCTTTTTTAAACGCATTGCGGAAATTATTAGACTTTAAATTGGGCTGATTTTTTTCAGTTTGTCATCTAAATCTCAAAAAATATTTTTCTGAACACTTATTATTTTTTTCTTTGCGTGGCATAATATTTTTTTAGATATAATTTTCTTAGCAATTTCCACTTCTTTTAAAAAATATACATAATTTAAACTAAGCATAATACATATTTCTTAAATTTATAGCTCATTTGAAATCCTTTCAGCGTAGCCGTTAAATGCATATAGTTCAGATACGTTTAGATTAACTTACCATCAGATTAACATTGAGATTTTCAGATATATAATTTTCAATATAGTTCAATCTACAATAAATAAAATAACGCACAATATTGTAAAAAAAAGTGCATCGCTGAGTTATTATTATCTCTCTATGTCCAAATTATTAAAAGAGATAATTTTTGAAAACTATTTTCTGTTCAATTCGTTTTGTAGAAATTAAATCTATTAAACACAGTCAATTAAATCATTTTCAATTTATTACATTTAGAGATAGCAAAAATGCATAAAATAAGGATTATATTTAATTCTGTCGAAATAAAACGTACAATACTTTATTTTAGTGCTATTTGAATAACATCAATGTATACAATACCTAAATGGGTAGAGTGAAAATAGCGGAAAAATATCCTGAACCAAATCACCGTAATAAGAGGATGCAAATAATTTAAGATTCTGAAATACTATTTTTATTATTTTCGACAGCCAGCTCAAATCCTTTTAATGGAGCTTTGAAAAATTCCTCCAAGGGAGTAAACCCAAAAAAAAAGGGTTAATTTGGGTCTGGGGTTAAAAGGGAAAATTTTTTAACCCAAATCTTCAAAGAGGGTTAAAGTTTTAAGAGCCATCTGAAGCAGATATTAAACTTTCCTTCCACTGGCTTGAAAGGAAGGATGTTAATTAAATTTAAAAAGGGTCCGAAGAAACATCTTTTTTCCCTTTTTTTGCTTTTTTTTTAAGTGGCTCCAAAAATTTAAACAAAATGAATTGTATGTCCTGTTTTGGACAGTTACACCTTTTTTAGTTTATAATCGTATTTAATGCCTTGACGATTTTTATTTCTCTCTGACTGTAGTATTGAGATTTAGCCAAATACGGAATAATAAATGTTTTTTATTTAACTGTTGAACATCCGAGGAAATTTTTATTTATTGCTAAGATAAATTTTAAACATATATAGGCCATATTTTGAGTAAAATTTTACGAACAAAAACCCTTAGCCTTTTATGACAATGGCTAGAACTCATTTAATAAAACTGAAACGTAATGGGCTTATTAGCTTATTAAACTTTTAAACTAAGTTGTGAAAAAAATATGTTTTTAGCGTAGAAATAATAAATAATTTTCATTTTTATTTAGCATCTTATATATACAGTTTACTGCAATATATTTAGTTTTATTAAAATATGTTTTATGAAATAGAATTTTCTTCTATTTTTTGTTGTTTAAAATGAAAAATATTTACTATTTCTCTCGATTTGAAACGTTTTACCCTTTTTATGCATATTATTTAAAAATTACATACTTGAAAATCTTCTAAGTTTAAATTCTTTGGAAAATATTTGACAGTAAGTAACACCTTGTAATTCAGCTTTTGTTTTTAAATTTCCTATTAAAATAAATTAATCTATCATTTAGTTTATTTAGAGATATATATACTTGTAAAAATGTAGGTAAGCCACAGTACCAAAAATTATATGCTAATGCTCAGTACTTACGTCTCTGTACTAATAATTTAACATTAATTTTAATATTAATATAATACCTTATAGCTCAAAGGTACGCTCAAAGGAAAATTTTCTTGTCATTAAGTAATGAAAGCTTTATACTCCTATCAATTTTATTGAACAAAATCTTTTTTATTCCATAATTTTTATCCTCTCAGGGGGCTCACCTTCTTTAGGTGGGTACGGGTGTCACAATCCCGAGGTACCTTAGTGATCTTTTCCTTTTTTCCAAGGGGTGTTTACTATCTTTGGTAAACACGGGTGTCCCCGCCCGGGGGTACCCAGTGATCCTTCTCTATTTTTGGCCCCCCATCTCGTCATCCAATTTCTCCTTTTCTTCTTTTCCCGTCCAGACCACAGACCTATGAATGTTTGGCGCAGTATAGCCAAAACTGGCTCTTGCGCCATAAAACACCAAACTCACTCACTCCATAATTTTTATACATGAACTATTGAATTACTTTAAAAGCGCTATTTGAGATTAATTCAATATAATCATGAAAAGTTTTCGGTTTTTTCGAATGTTTAAAATTTTTTTCTGTCATATTTATAAAATTAAACTCATAGAATATAAAATTTCTTTCTAATTATGGCGAAAAATAAGATTTTTTTTCAATCAAAAGAAAAGAATACGTTTCAGAAACAAAAAATGAGACAAAAAGTGTAGACCATTTTCTCGAAAAAAATCATTCCTCTCAATAGATTTTGCTTTATTTATACTAGACAGTTTCCGTAAGCAATATGGTAGTATATACAGCATTTAGAATCCTTTTTATTGGGGGGCTTAAAATTTTCAAAAGGAAACAAAAAAGGGGGGTATGATGCAAAAGTTAGTCATGGGGGAATAGAACGATAACCCCCGAGGGAAAAACGGTGAATCGGGAATTTTTCCCGAAAATTTTTTTTAAAAAGATTTTTTTTCCCTTTTTGGCTTTTTTTCCCATAGAAAATATTTGAACCAATCAATATAAATTTCTAAATGGACCGAGTAAAAAGATGTAATTTTGGGATTTTTAAAGTTTTTACATCAAATGTTTCAGGGTTCAAATAATTTTGGATAACATTTGGAAAATCGCATTGAATGAAAAATAACGAGAAACAAGGCACATATTCAGAGAGACATAATTTGACTTTGTCTGCTTTTATATAAATGAATTCACCTTAAATTCATACATATTTGTATATTTTACTAGCCGAAGGTGAGATTTTTATTTCTTTGAAAATAAGCCCTTATAGAATGAAGATATCTTAAATTAAATTAATATTGTTTGATAGGAGAGCATTGCTTATTTTTCGTATTCTTTAGGTACAACATTTTTAAATACTACTCAAATTTTTGTATTATGTATAATTTTTTAACAATAAAAATGCAGCGGAATTGCTTATTTCTCTCATCCAATTGAAAATGTTTACTCAAAACATTATTCTATATTCAAATCAGCATTTTAGCTTTATATTAACAATCTGTTGAAAATTATCCAGATTTTTTTTTAAAAAATTCTTTTATTATACACATTCTATTTCCACATTATTTTAAAAATAGGACACCACTTATAAATAGTTTCTTCATTATTCTTTTTAATATTTTAAATTAAAATTAAAAATTTATTAAACAAGAACCACACATTAGACATTACTATTTATTTTTATCACAAATGTAAAATTATCCTGGATCTTCTTCATTAAATTTTTGGAGATTTTCTTAATGTTTTCCATAACAAGTTTTTAAAAATGTTGAGCTCTAAAAATATATATACCTATAAATTTATTTAGCTTATATTCATACTTTTATATTACTAAGAAAAGACAATAATACAATCTACTACTATCTACATTCAATTCTTTATGAAGATAATGCTTTTTATAATTTTCTAAACAGCAGATATCTAATAGCCTAACAATCTGTTTGATAGATGCATATAACATAGGATAGAAATAAAAAATTGATATCCCAAAACCCTTTTTTTGTCCCTTTACCGCCCTTGAAAACAAAGAAAAAGAAATGGTTATTAGCAGCATATCATCATCTTAAGAAATTCTATAAAAAAGTTCAGTTATAAAAATTTAAAAAGGTTAAGTAATAAAAATCCTAAGTTATGAAAGTAAATAAGAATATAGCAAAGAAATCCATTATCTCATACAGTTAACCAATTTATTTCGCCCTAGGACCCTAGGATACTTACAAATTATTAGAGTAACTCTTTACTTTCCATGAAACCTTATCCATTCTTGTGTAAAAAAATTCTTCAATACAAATACTATTAGGAAACATAGAATGTCTAAATATATACCCACTTCCTCTAAAACGATGTTGAAAGTTGAACTTGGCTCTTCAAAAAACAATTTCGTTAAAAAGATAAAGTTGGAGCAGCTTAATGGAATGACAATTGAGCTTTTTTTAGTAATGATTTAATTTCGGAAAAACGTGTATGACTTGAAGGAGGAATGAGGTTTAAAAGAAAGCATGTAAAAATACTAACGCATTATTTCCCATAATAAATATAGAAAAAGTGTTCACCTGCTTAATAATCCTACAGCAGCTTATTTTAACTATAGATTACAAAAAGTCTACCTTTTTATTCATTAATGCAATTGAAACGGAATATCTTGCTTTATAGAAGCACAGTCAGCTATTTATTTTTTAATTTTTGAAAACATGTGAGTTTCCTATTTGAGACCTACAATTCAAGGAAAATCATTTTGCCGAAACTGGATGTCTTATAGCAGTGATCCCCAAAGTGGTCTATATAGACTCCCAGTGGTCTATGACGATCTGCAAGGGGTCCACGCCAGCGAAAAAATCATTTGGGGGTCCATGAGGTGTAAATAGGGGTCTAAAATAATGGCTCTCAGTAAACCAGTTGGTGAATTTAATCTTTAAAAAAATATATTTGATCTAGTGGAAACCAGATTTTACCAATTTAACTGATTTATTTACTAAACTTAATGAGATTAATTTGTGGTTACTAGGTGACAGTACAAATTTTATTAAGACAAGGACCATTCCAGCATTTCTTTGCAGAGTTAAATTTATGAAATATAATATTAGACGTCGCGAATTTTCTCAATTTGTCACAGATAATCTGTCAGGAGATATCATGTCATTATCTGTCACAGATAATGCTCAGATTTTGAAATTAGGTTTGAGATTACTTTTTTTTTATAGTAATACCACAGTATAGAAAAGGAATTCATAGTCACATTGAAAAAAAATATCGTATTACAGCAGGATCAGAACAGACATTAACGATCTTAAAATAAAGTTTAAAAACAGACGTCACAGAAATTTTGGCTTTAAAAGATATACATGTTATTTGTCGCAAATTATGGAATGTCCTGAGAAAGTTTTTAATTGCTTTTTCTGGTGAAAGGGATTTTCAATGAGTTTGCCAATTTCAAAAAAAAAAGAAGAGGGGGGGGGGAGGAGGAGGAGGAGGAAGGAACTAGTCACTTACTAGCAAAGGTGATTTAGGGTTAAACCTGACTCGATTGATATTAAATACCGAAAATTTGTTATTGAAGCACCAGATTCCTCCCTCTCATTAAAAACATTTGTTTTTTATTCAGTTATTTTATGTAACAGATGTTTTATGTATTAAATTAATTTATTTTATTTGAATTTAATTCATTAACATGTACTTCTCAAGTTTTAAACGCTATACTTCACTGTAGGTAGAAATTTAATTCCATTAAAGTAAGTAGAGTTGTCAAAAAGACGTTGATAAATTTTCAAAAATCCGCTATTATAGGTAAACAGGGATCTACCCAAAACTGAAAAACAAAGCAAGGGGTCTATGAGACAAAAAAGTTAGGGAAAATCTGTCTTATAGGCTAATAAAGGTTACTAAAGAGATGCCAAAGCCTACAAATAAATATGTTTGAGAAAACCCCTGAAAAAACCAATAAAGAATGTGCTGGCTAAAGCCTTGAGCATAAAAATCAACTAATATCTGCAAACACTTAACGTCAGATTATGTTTAATGTACCTATTGTCCTATTCCTGTACCGCTCTAACTAATACAAGTTTGTTACTTTCCTGATTTTATGTTATACACAAGATTAGAAAACATGCATTTAATATTTAATAAAAATAATAAATGTTTTTAACGCTTGGTACGATATTGGTTCAGATTTCTCTGCGTGGCAGTTATAAAAATAAAGGATGCCCAGACTAGAAACACTTAGCAGCAACAAAAGCTCTAAATTGAAAACTTAATACTAGGAAAATATGGGTGTCCGTCTAGACACTTGAAATTACTTTCAATAAACAATTTCTTTTTTTTT
>BMAV01026849.1:0-64453 GCA_019973955.1 Trichonephila inaurata madagascariensis
AAATGAAAGAGTAAATGTTGGAGAAAACTTAGGTGAAACTGTGTTACTGAATCTGTTTTCGACAAATGACAAGTAATAACTTGCGAACCAGACATGTTCTATGAAGACTGTCAACCAGTTCAAACATATTGATATACAGGGCCATATAAATGGCTCATGTTCAAAGGATAAAGAACAACTAATACGATTTTTGAGTTATCTGGGAATGTAGAGAACTAATAATACTATAAAAGGTTTCGATCTAGCGCAGAAGATTTTTGCAGATTCTTGAAGAGTTCAATGGTTCTTTTAAAATTTGGATAAATGTGAAACATTCTATTTTTCAATCACTTAATAGGTTTATATCATTTGTATTGACTTAAAGTTTGCATTCGAAGAGATGAGTAATATGCATGCCTTTTGAAAAGTAAAGAGTGGAATATGAAAATAATATTTCTGTAATAAATATTAAGTAATTTTTACTTTGCGCCTGCTATTTTCTAAGATATTAGTTTTTGATGTATAAAATTTAGTATAATTATAAAATGTATCCTACTTTTTAAACCTTACTTAATTTTAGTATTATATATCTTATTTCATTTGAAAATATTTGAAAAGTATTACAATTTAAAAAGAAAAAATAAATGTAATCCTTTTATTTTTTAATATAATTTATTATTATATTTATATAAATATAGCTATAGTGTAGTAACGATACATTTAACTTTATAAATAAACTTATCGCTAGTAATTAGAGGCACTATTTTAGAAGATGTCCTTCTCAACATAAACAATATTTCTTACAGAAATGTTTTTTTTTTTTTATTTTCATATGCTAATAATTTTTAAAATTATGATTATATATATATTTTGAACATTTTACAATTTTTTGAAGCAACATGCTTTTATAAATAATGTGTAACATATTTTAATTATTTAATATTATTTTCAAAAAATACATCTATTTGAAAATTGTTTATAGTTTCAGCCCTCGAGACAAAGATAACACCCCTGAGACCCCTTTTAACGTATTAAAGTACAAGGTAAAATTACTTAGTTTAATTATAAAAAATTGCCAAATAATTTTAAATAATTTGTTACATGAAATATTTGTACTTATTTTCAAGTATTTGATCACGGTTTTTACATTTAAATAAAAAAATATACCTTTTCTGTTTAAGAATACATTGCAGATTCTAATTTTTGCAATTTCTGTCATAATTATTGAAGAAAATGTTTCTCTTTTATCACTTACCTCATTTATAATTTTTTGTCACTTTTCTATATAACACAATACAATTTTATCACTTTTAAATACAGAAAGATAAACATTTCAGAAAATTTTATGATTTTCTCTACAATTAAAGTAAAGCAAAATGACGTCAAACGAGAACAAATTCACACATCGTCAACGGGTAAAATATCAGCATCACTTCTAACCTCAAAACCTTGCTAAATAATTAGTGTGATTCAAATCACACTTTCGAATTCCTCTTTCCACATTCAGTTTTAATGACCCTGTATTTCAATACCTGCAAATACCCTTTCGTCATTTCGATCGAGAGTAATTTATGATCTATTTTGTTGTCAAAACAACAATTGATATCACTTAGTCGAAAGCAATTACTCCAAAATTTGCTTTGTAAGCATCTCATAATTCTTTGAAATACATGTTTTACGATGCTAATAACCCGGTTACTAATAACTCTGAATCTCTGAATGAAGTTAATGTTTCGAGATCGTCGAACGAAACTCTAATTATGATTTTTGAAACGGTTTATGATTGCAGTGAATCAAGATAATGCGTTGACATACAATGGACATAGACTCATACACAATTTGGAAAACAAAGTGAAGTGTCAGCGAAAGGAATTATAATCTGTAAAATGTTTGCTCCTATAGGATGGTTGTGTGAACTTCGGAAGCGCAATTTTGAGGAGAAATATGACTGAGTTAAATATGATTATTTGAAAGTAATTACCACTAATTACTGAGTGAATAATTTAGAGTTGTTTTCGTATTACTATAACCCGCTCATAGATGAAAGGATCTTTTAGATGTGGTTTTATATGGTTACTTTAAAATTGAAATTATTATTATTCCTTAATAATATACAAACTTTAAAAATACTTGTATGATCTTCTATAAAATTTAGTAATGTCATAATTAAATGCAGTTAAAATTTTCAATAATTTTATGGCAAATTTTGTATGGTGAAAAGAAGAAATGTGATAAATTATTTATTTTATGAAGTGTAGACTGTTATTGTTTTATATCTAATCATAACATTTGTCTTTAAAAAATGATTTACAGTTATTAAAATATGTATTTTTTAAAATTATCTCTTCTTCTTCGGCTTATTTTTACTGACTAGTTGCAAATTTTTTCTTGTGATTTTAAAGTATTAAGTACATTCAACACATTCACTTATGATGTAGAAGGTAAAGAAAGTTTCATGCTAAAAGTATTTGTAAAATACATTACATCTGTTCAAAATAGAAGATTAGAAATCTACTTGCACAAATATCCCATATTAATTGTAATTTTTTTTATTTGTATCATTTTAATAAAAATTTCTTTTACTATTCTGTTCAATCAAAAAAGTTTAAAAACAATAATTTTTATATCAATAGAATGACTTTGGGGACCACAACAATGAAAGTTTAATTCAATATACATACATATATTCAAACAACACACATATACCAGTCGGACCTCTATATAACGAAGTCGCTAAATCCGGGGAAAAAGTTCGTAATATAGATGTTCATCTTTTAATATACTTTATAAACCACATAAAACAAATTTTAAATTCAAAAACACTATATATAAAAACAGTAGTTATTCATACTTTTTTTAAAAATTTATATATGTTTATTTTATATGCCTTACCTACCAAAAAAGAAAGAAAAACTGCAGGGAAAACAAGACAAAAGAATTCACTGTATTTTCAATACTAAGAAAATAATTTTATACTAAAATTAATGAATTTTAAGGATATTTTATAATTTAAAGCATACAAGTGTGTGTGTGTGTAATGTTACACTTACATTTTTATAATAAGAACACGGGAGACAACTCCACTGAGGGTGAAACAGGGAATCGAAAGATGTTTCTAGTGGGCTGGCCATAGGGGTTAATGGTTCCTCTTTTGAATGAAAGGTCCAAGAACTCTTTGCTCTCGGCGAGTCAGGATCCAATAAAATCAGTTCAAGATTTAGGACCACTATAAAATGTATTAAAGAAAGAATACCTTGAAATTTTTTTCAGAAATATTTTTAAAAAAAGGGAGAACAAAAACTGAATTCCAGAAGAAAAAGTTCGTTATATAGAAAATGTACTTCGCTATAGAGAGGTTAATTCACGAAGAAAATCGTGAAATGCTCCTGGTTCCAGGAAAAAGTTCACTATATATAAAAATTCGTAATATACAGGGTCGACTGCATATATATATAATAATTTCCTCTAGTATCCTTTTTATTTTAACACTTTGTACTAATATTTAAAATAACTTTAATTCGTTAGTTTAAAAATAACATTGTAATCTTAATCGTAATCGGCTAAACCGAAATCTTGTGTCCCGTCCATTTCATCCAATCAGAAACCAAAAATCTGATGTAATCATTCTCTTTCTCTGCTTGCCGCCATCATGTAAGAATGTGAATATTTGCAGTTTTTTTGTTTTTTTGTTTTTAAATGTTCGTAAAAAAGGGGTTTCTTCTGTTATATGTGTCTGCTTACGTGTTATACCCAATAGATGTAAAAAAAAAGATTGACCAGTTGTGTGCTGAAAAAATAAAAGGGAAAACTCAATTCTGAAGACTGTTATTAAATCAATTATTACAGCTACAACACCGGCCAACACTATTTAATTTACATGATATATATATATATATATATATATATATATATATATATATATATATATATATTTTATATAATATGTATTATTAATAATAATTTTCAATATGATTAAAACGAAAAAAAACTTCTTTTCTTCATTTAAAATCAAGCAATTATAAAATTTTAAAGAAAGACACTCATTGTTTAAATGATACTTATCATGAAATTCAAACCCTTAAGCATTCGGGTACATGAAAATTAATTTCCAGTGACTGTTTATTAAGTGAATGCTTTTAGTTCTAAAATACGAAACGTTTTATGAGTATATCACACAATAATACATATATTTCACTTTTCCCGATATATCTTGTGATTTCCGAAATTAACAAGACACTCTCGCAACCAAATTTGGACACCTGAATTATTTTTCTTAAAATTCAAGCTCTCGTTGGATGCTAAATATTGCAGTGATTTAATTTTGCCGAGAGTACCAGATATTTAAATTGATACTCAAGAGATTTTTTTTTACATGACACATAATTATATATGATATTGGTGCCTACGAGTTTCGCACCTTGAAAATCTGTCGACTTCAGCCGTGTTCGAACTCTCAAACTTACGCTTACGAGTGAGAACGCTACCTCTAAGCCAACAGAGCCGCCGGTTCGATGGATATAAGTTTAGCAAACACGATATATTATACACTAAGTAAAAAAAGACAATTGATTCCATCAAAGAACCTAGAAAAAAGTTCATTACAAATAATACTATCATACCCTCTAAAATATTTTCTCTAGAAAAAAAAAATCGTTAGATCTTCAAAAGGTTTCTTTAGAGAACAAAACGAAAATTATACCCATTGAGTCTTAATGGTAAAAGAGAATGAGAGCAATGAGAAAAGGCGCATTATTAAGAAGAAAATATTCTGAGGAGGAATGTTATTTTTTTTTGAGGGAAAGACAAGAAAAAGCCGCAACTTTTCAAAAAGGTATAATTTTTAGAAACAATATATATTCTTCGTAGGATAGATTTGGTCACGATATGAAAATGTATCACGCTATATTCTCAGGAAGCAAGAGACGAACCGAGAAGGAATTTCGATCATGCCAGTCCTTTTTTGTTTATGCTGTGAGATCTTATCACGTAAAACGTCAAAATAGAATAAAAAAGCAAAATTGTCACAACGGTCATTATCCATTTCTGGACCTTTAAAAATATTGCACAAGGAGAGATTTTTTTCTGTAGTAAAATATTTCATTTTAATATTTATGTTGATATTTGGAATTCTATAAACGAAATACAAGAAGTTAGGTAAAAAGATACTGACAATTATGAAGCACGTCTACTGTTACAGATAATACCGTTTAAATCTCTGGAATTTATTCAAAAATTATATAATTTTACTGATAATTTCTCTCTTTATAATAATTTTACTCATACATGGTGTCTCTGAATCCCGTGTACAACTTTAAAAGGGGGACGGGGTAGAGAACATCGTGAAGAACCTTAATTAAAAGGACAGTATTGGCGGAAAGCGATATTCAGTGCTGTGCGTGAGCTTTCAGGTTCGGCACATATAGTTTCCTCATTTCAGTGTGAGATGAACATGAATTGCTATACGAACACCGAGTTGGCGGATATCCACTTCAACTTCGTACCTACGGACAGAAATTGATGTGCTGTGGTTTAATTGCATGGCGAAAGGTATCCAACGAGACGACAACCCAATCATCAAACGTTCGCTCAGGTGCATCAGGACCTGGTTGAACATGAATCTTTCAGAGTGACTTTATATCTTTCAGAATACTCAGAAAAATAAAACTTGGCCAAGTAATCCTTCAAAGTGCTCTCTGTGGTTTTCCGAATATCATATAACTCTTTTACATAGAAAAAAAAAACGCAACAGAGAAATACATTATTTACAACTTCCCTAAATGAGAAACAAACACATAAGAGAGGGTTCATAACTAACTGTACAATAACTTAGAAGGTCAAACAAATGATCAGCAAATTATTCTGCTGCCTACACCTCAAAGGTATAGTATTTCAAATATAATTACAGTGATGAATATTTTATCATCCTAAATGTTTTCGATTCTGGGTCTGAATTTGATTTTTTCTCTGAAAGAGTAGTATTTTAGGTTTAAAAAGAAAACGCAATAAAAAAAAAGTTCTATCATGGGATTACAGCAAATCAAATAAAATTAGATGATATATATAAATTACATCAGATTGCATATTTTATTATGTCTGAAAGTATTTTGTTTTAATTCATTCCAGTAAATGAATTGTTTTTCAAATATTTTATTTTCGATATGCTCGCACTCCCATCGTAGGCTTACCACTCCCCCAGGGGGGTGCATCCCACTGTTTGAGAAACACTGCATTAGGTTCTCTTCTATTGTCGCATAGAAGCGATTTTCACTATGTCTTAAAGTGCTTCAATTCGAACTTAAGTTACTGTTACGCTACTATTATGTTTTGTATGAAATAATTACAAATACTGGAAACAACGTTTTAATATCTAGTGTTTGACAGCTTAAAGAAATATTATATTTACTAAGTAAGAAATTATTTGCTGGTAATAAATCTTCGAAACTAGTAAAAATAATCATTTTTTCTGATGTTAATCTGAATACAACTACGTTCCGGATGCCCTTTACATAATTTTTTTTCACTCTATTCACTAGATATAAAAAGCTCTCTCATTTTATACGATATTTATAAATTGCAATATTAAAATTTTTTGTTAAAAGGCCCATATCCTACTCTAATACAAGTTAGGCCTTTGAATTACAGAATTGGTGAAAATTGTAGAAATGTTTGAAATTAATGTTTAACCATTACGAATATAGCAAGTCTCTCTCTCTCACTCAAAACTTTAAGTAAATTATTTACTAAATTTATATAATTTGAAATGTGAATCACAAAATGTTTTAAGAAAATTACTCGATGTTACAAAAGAAGTGTATTGAACACTAAAATGATTAAAATATCCCATATAATATTGGTATACATTATTAAGTTATTTAATTCCCTTTAAACTTAAGTTTGGACAGTTTACACCCATGAAGTTGAATCCAATTAAAGTCAAAACTATATGCTATTAAATCGTCTGTGCAGAGAACTATTCAATGTAAGCAGCAAAATGCTTACATTGAATGTCGTCTGTCATTGATGAGTAATTAAATGCAGATGAAAAATAACCAATTTTTAAAGAAAGAATTCTACTTCATAAGAACATTACATAAAATATGTCACTTTTGCGAGTCAGATTTTCTAATTTTTTTTTACAACATAACAGCACATACGGAAGTTTTATACGCACACACTCATAAAAACATTTTGTTCTTTTCCTAATGGAAAACATATTCATATTTTATAATAAACTGTTTTGGCTGGAGAGAAAGAAATCTATTCACATCCACTAAGTGTTTGAAACAGAATCTAGTGATGTCTCCAAATTATGATTTATTTTTAGTAATTTTAAGATTGTGTCAAATGGTTTTTTTTCTTTCTTTTTTTTTAAAATTTTTTTATCAAATAAAAATTTCTTTAGAATAACAAATATTTTCAAAATTTAGCATCACAAAACTGAACCATGCATTCAAATTTTGAATGAAATTTGCAAAAATCTATGAATATTTTCTTCAAATAGCCTGTTTAAGCAATTTTAAATCGCTTTCCTCGAATCCCTTTCCATCAGCCAAATACATGCATATCAAGCAGAAATGCTTAGGGATGGTGATCACTTTAGTTATAATAAAGTATCTGGAAGGCAAAACTTTCAATTCTCTTTTATCTAAGAAGAAACATCTTACAACATTAATCATTTGATTCTACCATGCCATAAATTTATATGTCAGACATCAATTAATGCAAACTTGTGCTAAGAAAAAAATATTGGATTATTCAAACATGTGATGAATCCTCGGATGTTATGGAAATGCATAACCAATGCACAAAAATTAAGCGCAAATTGTAAATCGAATTTAGATATATCTGCCTCTTACATAAAGAGAATTCCTGATTATTTTTAAGATGTGGTTAAGAAGATATGGTTTTTAAAGAAGATATTTATAAGATATGGTTTAACACAAGAAGAGACCCTTCACCTTTAGAAAAACATAGTGCATTAAGACTAATATGTGTATGACATATCTGTCTGTTTTAGTATGTTATTAAAATAGAATGATTCATTCAGACCAAGACAGTAACATCGAGAAGAATATTTCTTACTTCTCTTAGACATTATGTACCTTATTGATGAAAGTGATCGTATATTTACAGCAATTTTCCTACTAATTTCGTTGGATCAAACAAAAGTTAGGACAAATTATCTCTAACTAACTACAGCATTATTCAAAAATAACTATATATCCAAATTTATCTTATTAAGAAATCACTTGTCATTTCATATCTAATGTTTTGCAAAATATGGGTGAAAATTAAAATAAGAAAAAATAAGAAATTGAATAAGTTGATACAGTTTCATATATCACGTATGCTTTAAATTCAGTACGCATGACCTAAGAAAAGATTTACACCATCATAAATCAAGTAGATAGGTGTATGAAATCGTGTGCATTGAATTCAGTTTTGGCTATTCGAATTGACTTGATATCCTTCACCCAGAGGCGTCTTCACATTTAGAGTTCATTTACTTATTTTCCTGATTTAAATACACTTAAGTAAATTATCTTCCAAGATAGAAACTGACGCACAGAAATTTCTTCTATATTTCTAGAGAAAATGGAGAGCTAAATACCTTACTTGTATACAGCAAATAAATAATAGGGTTTGGAAAACAATTTTTCCGATGTAAACTTGTTCAGAAATATAACACATCAACAATATAACACTGAAAAACCATTGAATTAGAGATACCTAACTAGTAACGAATTTGGCTTCCTCTGACCTTGATAACGGCTGCCACACAACGAGGCATAGATTCAACAAGTTTCTAGAAACGTTTCACGGGAATGACTTGCCAAATATTGGTTGAAGGTGTCCATAATTCAGTAAAATTCTTTGGCGCTGTGTGATGACCTTTCACGCCTTGTTCCAAAACATCCTAAAATGCTCAAAATGATTTAAGTCTGGGATTATAGGTGGCTAATTCATGACAGAAAAGTCAGAGGAATACTTATTCAACGAGCCAGGATTAAACAGGGAGTCTTGCTGGAAAACTCCATTACCATGTGAATAACTGAACAGCAAAAACAGATGGAAGTAATCACGCAGCAACACTACTTACCGAATTCCATTGAGGGAGGTTGGTACACGCACCAAAGATACCAAACAGTGCTACGAAACATAACCCCAGACCATCCGCCATGCTGTTGTACAATTCCAACCTGGCATGCTGGATCCATGGCTTTTTGAGCCTGACGCCGCATCTCCAGCCTCCTGTTGGTGTTAAGTAGTCGGAATCGAGACTCATCACTCCATCCAACTCGTTTCCAGTACTCTACACTCCGGTATTTATTCTCTCTTGCACAAGCAAAAAGTGCATCCCGATGACGATCATTGAGCAATAGTACTCTTGTAGGTCGACGGTTTTAAAACCCATACGGTGAAACGATCTTTGCACAGTTCGTTTACTGACTGTATGACTGGCACCGTCATTCAATAGGGTGGCAGTTTGAGCTAATGTCTGGATTCGTTGGCTAAGCAGAATACGCCCGAGCCGTCTCTCACCATGCACTGTCAAGTTTAATTGCCCTTAGCAGTTTGCCTGATTGATGGTTTTTTGTCCACCATACATGTATTATTACTATACCCTTGACCTTTTGAATTTTGAAAATTCTAGTTGTCTGACTATTTCGGAAATTGAATAGTCCATGCACCTACGATTTGCTTGCGATCACAGGCGTCTAAATCATGCAGTTTACCAATGCAGGCAATTCCAACAATTAATTCAGAACAACCACAGTGCGCACTATAAATACAATTACCACAGCACCCTCTCTTGCGGATAAATGTTGCGCAGCACTACACAATTTGCTTAGCCCTTGCTGTCCCTAATTCAGAAGAACTTCACTATAGAAGTGAAAAGGAAGAAGGTTTTTATAAGTTTTTTCAAGTGAGAACACAACTATATTAAAGTTTGTCCATCAACCTCCGTTGTCTTCCAAAACCTAATACTGAAGCATTTGATCGAGGTGTAAGTTATAACTTAAACAGGCTTTTAAAACTTTGCTTACAATGTACGTATAAGTTTATTTTTATATTTGCAGATCTTAAATTTAATAAACTTCAGAGAGAGAGAGAGGGGAGATTTGCATTGTTGTTAAGATCTTCTTGTTGTTAAAAAAGTGGCATGCTCAACAGAACAACTACGTCTCTACAGAAATTCAACTCTTAGATGCCTTATCACTAGTCACAGACAATACGTCATTACAGTAAATCAGTTTTGAGATACTGCAACACAAGTACGGGATAAAAGTCTTAACTCACTGAACGAGATAGATCATGAGATATAAAGGATAGAACTGAAGATTTAGAAACTTTGTGTTATAGTAAAATATCTGTTATTAAGTCATTTCAATTTTAAAAGTATTATTATTTTGTCTAGAAACAATATATTTACAAATATGTACAATAATATTTCTTTTTTCAGTATAACTGTGAATGTAATATTTTCCACGTATTTTTAATATGATAAAAATAGCCATGAACGTGGTCTTAAGCTATCTGTGTGTAAATAGATCAACAAGTTCATTAGGAGAATTTTTTGGAAAAGAAATTTTGAAAGCTTAGATGTGAAAATCAAGGTAATCAATTGTTATCTTTTGATAGACTTTTAATGATATTTGGACGTATTAAGTATTTTTTTATAATGATGTATGTAGAAATGTTTAAAAAAGTTGGATAATTTCAAAGGAATTGGTGATACATGCTCTTTGAAGCATTTTGTTATATTAATGGTAAAAGGAACAATAACTTCGTCAGAAAAATATGTAGATTTATAATAAAAATTGTTTGAATGGGTTTGAGAGAAAAAAATAAAGATTGAAATTTAAATTAATATCTTGTATGTTATGAAATTGATACTATATATTATTCATAATTTATTATTTCTACGAAGCCCAGTGGATGATTGGTTAGTGCATCTAGTTTCGAAACCACAGATCCGAGGTACAAATCCCGGGCTGGTTGACTGAGCCTTTCATCCTTCAGTTTGTTGATGAATGAGAACCAAGCTTACTTGGGAACTTAACACTAAAGGTTTGGCGTCAACCACCTGATCAGAACATCGGCTCATGCACCTCAGGCCCCAAGTTCGCGTATACTGAGTTTGGCAGGATATGCCTTGGCCATCATGGGTGGTTGCATCCCTGAGTAAATTTATAGATTATTTCTGTAATATGCAGTGTTAATATATTGTAATAAATAAAAAAATGGAGAAAGTAACTTCTTCTCTCTTTTTGAAACACAATTATGAATTTAATTACAAGATAATATGTGATTTTTTTAAGTGAGCTCTTTAACTTAGGTAGAAATTCAGCACCGTCTTTTATTTTATTTTTTATATTGGTTGTTAAACTGTAATATAACATATTGTTAGCCACGAAACTGAAATCTCATCGGTCTTGAAACCATTAGATTTAGATGAACCATTTAGATGAAAAAAATGTAAATAAAATAAAAAAGGATAATATTTTACTTACTGTACAGGGAATGCTTTCATAGATTAAGAAAGTCTACAGTAAGCAAATAAGGTGGTATATCTCTTCTGAACAACTTCCATTAAAATGTGTGAATATATTTAAAATAATTAATTCGCTTAGATCCTTTTTTTTTTTCTAAATATAATATATTTTATGGAATTACCTTTAGTTCAATATATTTTCATGTGATAGTTTCATTTGTAATGAGATCAAGTGGTTTCCTCACGATTTAGAATTTGTATTAAAAATTTCAGCATATGTCTTCCCAGAAATTTTTTAATTTGAATAAAAAAGAACTACCAAGCAATATAGGCCCCTTTCAGCTGAAAATTATTTGTTAAGAGCCTGAAATAAATTGTTACTTAATGGTTGAAAAGAAATTTAATAAGAGATTTACTAAACCAAGACTATTATAATACTGAAATGATTTTTTTTAGGAAATCGAATTCTTTGTCCTATGCATGTACTAAACTTCCCCTGAAACCACATCTATAAATGAGTTACATACATCACCGCAGCTTAAAATTATCTTACAATAATTTTAATATTTTCATTTTTACTATCTTTGAACAACATATATGTTAAGCATTACATAATTAAGAAACTTGAGATTATTTTAAAATTCCAGCTAAATACATTTCTCAAGCACAAGGATTTCCTTTAGGCAGAGACACTTTCCATGGAAAGTTAATTAATACTGTATCTATATTTAATGAAAGTAGAGCTTCAAATCCAATCAATACCAGCTTTAGAAAATTGTAATTTGGTAAATGTAAATGAGCTTACGCCTACGTTTCTTATCCCTATTGAATTTAATATTCGAAAAGGAAAGTTATTCGATAATTAGCTATCAATAATGTTCGTAATTAAATCTAGTGTGGGTCCACTTCCCTTAAGAAATTAAACGTAAATAATTCATTAAAAATACAAATGAATGAAATTGCATGAATTTATTTTGTACATAAATAACAGTAATTTTGCTAAATATAAATAATCGTGTACCCATGAGGCAATAAAGCTAATCCTCACATTTGAACCAAAACAAAATTAAATTGCAACTTAAATTATTTGAAAATGAATTTATTTTCAGCCTTTAAATAAACTGAGAGGCAAAACTAGCTAAAAGCGTTTATGCTTTAGTTTAAATTTTAAAAAGAGTGTAATAAATAAAAAAAAAAAAACATAGAGTACATATGCAGGCAAAGAGCCTCATGAGAGCACGTTTTACGAAATATTGTATGCACAAAGAACAGAAGAAAGAAAAAGGAAAAAGAAAAAGATTAAAAAAAAATCAGGAATATTCTTTATTTTTGCTCATAAATTAAACTCTTAATATGTATCTCGAATAAATAAGAACTGAAGGTTAATAATCACAGGTCCCTACTTCATGCTCTAGAAATGTTATGATTTAGTGTTTGCTGTTCAGATAATCCACAAATCTTAAGGGCTAAAACTGACCACGATATCAAATAGTATATAATGGTTAAGAATGCTAGCTAGCTGGGAATATGGTAAATGATGTTTCAAGATATATTTTTCGCATAGTCCAATTTTCGTATTAATCAGTAAGCTGAAAAATATAATCCACGCTTTCTTGCACATAATTTCCAAAGAACTGAAGTGAAACATTTAATAGTATTAATACATTTCATATAATTTTGAATTGTTTATTCCCTGAAATTAATTCCCATCCTTTTTAATTAACTTCTAATTTTTGCCGTTGGGTATTCATCATTACTAACTATAGAAAATTTAATCAAATATTTTTCTGCCATTTAGAATTTGACGGGCTCACGCGTCTTTTCTGTAACATAACCTCTGGGTTCTTTGACGGCCAAGATTAATGGCAAATCTTTTCTAACCCAAATTCAAGAAGTGAAATGAAAGTGTAGATGCAAATAAGATAGCCTTTAAAAGAACAGAAGTTTTAGTAAGCGGGATGGCAATTTAGAGAAAGTTCTGTTTGGAAAAGATAGAAGTGTAATTCGACGGCCTACCAAAGAATCACGGATTCCTAGCCATTACTACAAGGTGCATACTATTGCACGCGCGCCCAACAGCCTATCTGAAGGTGATTGAACCATTGCGTGGAATTCAAGGTAGGATAGATTATTTGATATAAGAAATCGTAATATTATTATAATTGAAAGTAGGCGGATAATACAATTATTTAGATAAGTGATCCAAGTCACGCGATTCATTTTAGCTACGGCTACGTGTTTTGGCTTATTCTCACTTAATATAAGTTTGTCAAATATATTAGAAATTTAAGTTAAACTCTTAATAAAGTCATATTAAGAATTCTAAAATGTCTATTCATTTCGAGAACAACACACCTCTAATTCACGCTGACCCACAAAGATATGGTAGCCAAAGATCGACCATATCACAGAATGTGTGAGTGACACTAATTTATTTTAAATTTTACTTTAGCTTAGTAACGCAGGCATATGAAGGATTTTTCTCCTTAAAACTATGTTTAGCCCATAAACATTATGCATAAGCATAAAAGTGTGCTATTGTATTATTGCGGTTATTTTATTTCGTTTTGTCCTGTCTGTTCTGGCTATTTTCTTTCTTATTGTTTTGCTTAAGTTAAGTTGATTTGTTAATTTTTGTAACTGTATAATGTCAATGATTATATATATATATATATATATATATAATTATTATATATCTATCAATATATATATATATTTAAATTCCGAGATCAAGACCTTCGTCACTTCACGAATAAATTTTCAAAAAACAAGTTATTATCTATAAAGGGATGCACTGTAAGCCGGTTTCTCTTCAGAGAAATTTATATATTACAACATAAGATAGGATATAAGTTTCAATATAACTATGTATATTTATGAAATATTCTCTCTTTTGAGATATTCTCTCATATTTGTCAAAGCACATAGTTGAATTCAACACTCATTGTTATTTCTTTGTCATGATGTTAAGTGCTTCATAACAATAACATTCTTGCTCTTTTTGGGATGTAGTTTACAACAGTTGCGTCTTCTGTAAAATAGAATAATGAGTTGTGACCTTCTTTCTTGGGTTTTTATTCAGAAAAATATAATTTATTTGTTCTCACTTCTGGTCCCAGTATAGACATTTTTCCATTTTAGAAAAAGTCGTCCTAAGTTGTAGGATGTGAAAAAATTATCACATGTAATATTGTCCCCCGAATGTCATGAATAAGTTTATATTCTACTCGCTTCGCATTCCCTGATTTTTCTCCAACTTTGATTCTTGTATTTTTCTATTGTAAGTTTATGTTTTAGTACATACAAAGTTTTACTGTCACATAAAGGTTTACTTGGTATATACTGTTTGAGTACCTCGACCACGAAATGCTACTAATTGCTCATTTACAGTAGTATTTTCATTCAAAGAATATGTATTTTTGGACGAATTCCTATCTATATTTCCCAGATATATCTCACAATACAGCTAATTTATCCAATTTACCCCTTTCTTGATGAGTGGAGTAATTATATAAAAACGAATACAGTTGTCGATATAGTGCAAAATGCTTAGATAGACATTGATGCACGAAACATATTTCTGCCATATTCTTTATCCCATAATATTTTGTTGATTCTCCATATGATTTATAAACACCAGGTTACGAGAATAATCCGATACATTCTTGAAAAATTTTAATTTCGAAATTTTTCCATTTTTCCGTAAACATTTTTTCCTGCAATATTTGCCATTCTTATTATTTCGTTTTCAACTGTAGAATTGAATACCTCATCAAATGTACTTTTTACGTCTGTTATCCTTCCCTCGCATATCTTGTGACCTCTAGGGTAGATTTATACTACCAACAGATGTTGTTTGAGAAGAATGTGGCAAGTATCTAACTTCTAATTTATTTCAAGATTTTTGGTCTGAATACTCTCCTTAAAGTTCATTGGTTGAACATCGACATCAAAATCGTTGTCAGAACTTTCACTCTCAATTTTTTCATATTCATAAACGAATGCTGTCAGATCTCTGTCAGAAAGTTAGCTGTTAGTTGTTAGTTTAGTTAGTATACTATTAGTTACTCAAGTTTATGCGATCATAATTTTTTACTCTCACATTCATAAGCACATTTTCTGTACTGTATATCAGAAAGTGAAATACAGTGAAAAAATAAATAATTAAACGTTGCTATTAGAGCAAATAGTTTGGCAATCGTATCAGCCTTTTTACCTAGTACGTGTTCTCTTATTCATGTAACCAAACACATATGCCAAAGAAACAGGTTTCAAAAAAGGATAAATTAGAGACACTATTATTATACACTTCTTTTAAATTATTCCAAACCAAAGTTAAAATATATAAGTAAAAATAAATGATGTTTTGATTTGGGTTTTATGTACAAATTGAAAAATATTCCTTCGAAATACGAATAAACATATATTCTTCTAATAGTATATACAGTCAAACCTCTATATAACTAACATCTATATTGCGAATTTTTCTATATAGCGAACTTTTTTCCTGGAACCTTGAACATTTCACGATTTTCTACGTAAAATAACCTCTCTATAGCGAAGTGCATTTTCTATATAACGAACTTTTTCTTTCGTGATTCAATTTTTACTCTCCAATTTTTTAAAGTACTTCTGAAAAAATTTCAAGTTATTCTCTCTTTAATACATTTTATGGAGGTCATAAATGTTGAATTTGTTTTATTAGATCCTAACTCGTAGAGAGCAACATAGTCCTGGACGTTTCATCCAAAAAGGGCAACCCTTAACCCCCATTACAAAGTTCACTAGAAACATCTTCGATATCCTCCTTCACCCTCAGTGGAGTTTCCCCGTTTTCCCCTGTTCTAATTATAAAATAATGTATGTTTAATATTACTTGTATGCTTTAATTTATAAAATGTCCTTAAAATTCATTAATTTTAGTATAATTTTTTTTTTCTTAATATTGAAAATAAGTGAATTCTTCGAAGTTCTTTTCTCTTGCTTTCCTTGCAGCTTTTCCTTATTTCTTTCTTTTTTGATGGGGGGTATGATATATAAAATAAACATATATTAATTTAAAAAATTGTGAATAATTACTTTTTTAATATATAGTCTTTATGAATTTGAAATTTGTTTTATGTGATTTTTAAAGTATATTAAATGATGAATCTCTATACAACGAATTTTCCACATAATGAGCTTTTTTCCGAGATTTAGTGACTTCGATATAGAGGTCCGGCTGTATTTATATTATTTACCAATAGTGTTTAGAAGTTTCATGAAAATATCCCTGTACTATTTTTATGAGCGTATAAATTTTATTTTGGGACATATAGACGAGAACAAAACAGCAGGGTTAAGTTTTGTACACCAGTGTTTATGTAAAAGTATTGAGTTTAAATTGTTTTTTTTTTAATTGCTTCAATGAGATATAGAGAAAAAGATTTAGAATTGCCTTCTCATAATTAAGTTATCGTAATTTTTCTTATATTCTTTTACTCCTTCACGTCATTAAAACATTCCTGAGAATTTTATGTAGTAAATTTCGTCCTTATATTCAAGATAACAATGTTCAGGAATTTAGAGTTTCATGCCGATGTCTATATATTTTATTTAAAATATCTTATGCAAAGATATAATCTTACGAATATTTAAAATTTCTGACAAATATGCGTTTAGATTCACTAAAAGCTTCTATTATTGAAAAAACCGTGTTAGAGAGTCCGTACATCTAATCCCTATGAATAGTTTTCAAAAACTTAAAAAATAAAATTCTCGTAAAAAATGTTCGAAATATAAAATTATACCATGCATCGTATTTACATTTATTACACACATACATATTATGTCGCTGATTTTATAATCTGAAGTCAGAAATATGAATAGTAATTTTATAAATGTAGCCATAATCATAATAAAAAAATGTTTTTTTGGATGTTTTTTTTTTATTTTTTTTTATTTTAATGTATTACTGTTAACCGCTATAATGAATTTATATATATATATATATATAAACTAACTTAACTGTCAAATAATAAAATACCACAAATACCTACAAAATACCTGGAATGTTTCTAAGGAATTCATTTCTAAGAAAAATAATTCCAAGAATTTTATTTTTTAATTATAAATCATCTGCAGTAAATAACAACTTATAAATCCTAAGTATAAATTAAGAGCAAAAATATTGTTTTCAAACCTTGATAGTAAACTTCTTCTTTTATGAAAAAAAAAGAAAAAAAGATAAATATAAATTATTGTTTTAAAAAATAATAATAATAAATGTTGCTTACGTATCTAGCGTTTTTCAAAATAAAATTCTTGAGTTTTCCATTGGTGGTAAACAACTGAAATAGTTCAACAAAGCTATAAGGGTAGCAAAATAACACTGTAGGAATTCCCATAAAAACGAAAGGAAAAAATGTTCTAAATACTTTGGCATGATTCCAAGTATTAAATTAAGGACAATAAAGCATTTTTATTGCTACTTTGTTGAATCTTTCTCTCCAAAGATCTTAGCTTTTGCATGCATTTTCCTTCGGGATATAATGTCTAAATCAGCTACAGAAACATTTGGTACTTTTGCAACAAGTACTATTAACCAGAAGATACATCCGTATAACATATTATAACACTTTATACACGATATCCTTCCTTTTATTCCAGTTAAAATAATTACGATTATGTCTATAAGAGCTCTAAAAATGAGTGTAGTTTTTTTTTTTTTTAGCTTGAATTCAGATAAAGGTTGAAAAATTATCACCAAATAGCTATTTGGAATTGTGAACGAATTGATTATTTTGTAACTCTCTCGCCATATGACAAAAATGTCAATAAATACACAATCACCAATATTGTTAAATTTTAAAATAGATTGCTCTCGATTTTCCTTTAATAAGTGTACATGAACATGAACGAAAGCACGTCTTATACAAGTCTTAAGATGATATCAATAAAACAAAAGAAACAGATTAAAAAACTACTTTCATTTAAATATTGTTTTGCAGTAAGAAATTATTTCAACAAAAATTAAATACAAATAAAATATATTGTTTATACTGCAATGTTAACAGGTAATATATTATTGCATTTTTACTATCGCGACAACCGATGTTGTACTGCAATCTATAATGTGTGAAAATGAATAGCATTCTCATTTGACACTTTTGGAATCAAAATTTTATCTTTATGCCAAATGATTTTACACTGTGCACCAGCTTCGATAAGTCGCTTTTGTAGACGACTGCAAATGCTTATTTGGATCCAAACTTCGGTCATTTACATATCGGATTTTTCTTTTGGATTTCTTTCTTGGTGGCAGAATTTAAATCATACTTCGAATCTTTGTGATCTAGTTCTTAGCTACTGTGACCAACCCGTGACAACAATGTGACACGGCAAAGTTAAAAGAGTGTCAAATGAAGAATTAATGAAAATTTTTAAGAAATTAAAAATATATAACTATAAATATGATCTTTATTTTCTTATAATTTAAATGGGGTGTAATTGTTTTCGACAGAAAAAAAATCCCTTTCAAAATTATTAAATAAGTTTATTTAATTAATTGACTGTAGAAAATTATCATATAGAGAATACTCTACTCCCTTCTAAAGTCTAAGTGCACTTGCTTTCAAAAAGAAGTGCCCTCGCCCAATTTTGGAATTTGAGGAAGTTTTTTTTTACATATCTGGAAAAATTAACGACTTGACCAGTAGTTGTATGCTACTCAAGATTAAATGTTAGCTATGAATTTTAGCATTCTACCTTTATTATCTGAAATTTAAATTATTTTTTAAAAGTTTAAAATTAGATTGAAAAGATTATATTTTCCCAACCCTAGCTGGTCATATATCACCTTTTGCGAACAAACTTTTGCATTATTTTGTTTCAATTTTGGAGAAAAAGGATTTACTACTCACATTAATGAAATAACTATCAGCTAAAGTTAATAATTCTTCGAGCTAGGATAGATTTAAAATTTAATATGCATTTTACAGTTGTTCTTTAGTGCTAGATATCATGATGTTTCAACAATTATAAGGAAAGAAATACTGTTTTTTTTTCACAAATATTTTTTACTTTTTTAGAAGATGTTAATTTTTACCCACTTGTAATTCAAATCAAAATTATTGATCTACAATAACATACTACATTGAAGAGAAAATATAACGAACTTATTTCAGTTATAAGTTATCGAATTATATTGAATTTTGGAAATTCGTACCAACAAGAAATTTTCCAAATTTACATAATTTGGCTGCAGTTATTGTTGTAAGTTTAGATAAACATATTTTGTGTGTTCATATTTTCCATCAAAAACATAATAAATTCAAAATATCACTCAAAACTAATCGATACGCACCTAAGAGAACCTAATTATTTCATCATCTTCAAGAAATTATCCTAACATAAACGCGATTTGGTAAAAAAAAACCCCTAAAATTCAAAGCTACACAGTAAGTAAGTACTGTCTGTTTGACAATTATAAAGAATGAAATTCTTCAAGTTGCTGATTTTTATTTTATGTAAAACCTATCTGATTGAACCAGTAAAACAGTTCGGGTGTCGTCCTCGTCACTTGAAGATGGTACAAAACTACGAGATACGACACTAATAGCCATTGTGGTGATTTATAGTACGACGCACTGAAATACTCTCTCTCTCTCAATCCGTCCCTATATATAAAGTGATGGACAAATTGTGGATAGTTTTAAACTTATTATGTTTTTTAAGTTTGTACGCTTATAGAAAATTTTACTTTGCACAGACTGTAAAATATATTATATAATTTTAAAGAGAATTTTATAGTAAATTCAAAACAAAAAACAAAATTTAAGTATTTGCAACGCAAAAAAGGCTATGCTGCAAAAACTATCGATATACGTTAGATATTGATGATAGCAGTGAGTCATCAGAGCTTAGTGAGGTTGCCTTGATTTTTTATTACAGCTTCATATCGGTATTTCATTGGGCTCAAATAGTTTAAAGCTCTTTCTTCGTTATTGCATGATGCCAGGAAACCATTATATCCTCAATTAATTCCTTTTTATTTCATGGGTATCTCATTCGGACAAGAATTTTCAAACAGTGCCACAAATTTTCGATAGGATCGTGGTCAGAACAGTTTCTTGGCCAGGATAACAATGATATTAAGTCAAAAAGGAATGCCATCAAATAAAAGAGTAGATTGGACACATGTGTGACTAGAAAGTAGTCTTTCTTCTTCTTCTTAGCAGATGTGAAGTTCAGTGACTAAATCTGAAGACTGAAAGTTTTCTTAAAATGTCAGAAGAAAAACTTTAATAATAATAATAATAATAATAAAAATGAAAAAAAAAAAACAGGAAAAGGTCGTGAAAAGGTATACCACATCTGGTGATGACAGAAGAACAAAAATGCTATGTTTCAAAGATAAAGGAATTTCATGGGCATCCATCAGAAGTGAGCTGAGTGATGCTGGTGTTCCATTCAGTTCAGAAACAATCAGGAGTAGATTAGAAGATGTAAAACTAAAGGTAGAATTCCACGAAACACGTGGTACCTCACATTACAGCAGCGCTAAAAGGGACTACAGTGGGCAATGGAACACATTAATTTGACAAATGATTATTGGTCATAAGCTATATACAGGGACGAATTTAAAATATCTTTTTTGTGTATAGCCTTAAATATGTAAGACGTATAATACCAGAATTGCTTCATCCTGACTGCATCCAGGCAACTTTGAAGTACCCACATAGTTTTATTATTTAGTCATGCATATCAGCAGATCGTATCGGTCGCCTTCATATCATCGAAGGAATACTAAATGTCATAAAATACATTGACACCATTCTAGAATCCAAATTTCTGCCTTCCATCAGGGATCTATTTACCAACAATTCTTCATTTATTTTTCAGCAAGATTCTACTCCTCAACACAGTAATTTAATTAAAAGACTGGTATCGTTCTATGATCATTGAGTTGTTGACCTGGCCAGGAATCAGTCCTGACCTCGATCCTGTCGAAAACTTGTGACACCGTTTGAAAACACTTGTCCGAATGAGCTACCCATGAAATAAAAAGGAACTAATTGAGGGAATAATTGTTTCCTGGCATCATGTAATAATGAAGGTAGAGCTTAAAACAATGTTCAGCTCAATGAAATACCGATATTAAGCTGTAATAAAGGATAAATGCAATCTCACTAAGCTCTGATGACTCACTGCTATTATCTGTATCTAATGTATATTGACAGTTATTGTAACAAAGCTTTCTTTGTGTTACAAATGTTTGAATTCTGTTTTTTGCATTGAACTCAGTGTTAAATTATCTTTAAAATTATATAAAATTCTTTGCATTTTGTGCAATGTAATATGTTCTATAAGCATTCAAATTTTTAAAAAAATATAGAAATTTTTAAGAGTGTCCACAATTTTGGTCACCGCTGTATAATCATTAACGTTATACTAAATTAATTCATGTATAATTTATACAAAATAATAAGCAAAAAAACTGTAATATAGTACAAGTCAAAAAAATGTAGATGAACAATTGCATTAGCGAAATCTTGGGAGTAGGAATATATAAGATGCTAAGGTCAAATTAAGTTTTAACCTCCTAACCTCCGCTGGCTTATATATCCGTCTATCTCAACCAGTGCGTTGATTGCCCAAGACGTACATATAATCCTTTCTGACAAAAGATAAATTGCTTTGAACTGCTATCAATGAAACTATTCCAAAGGTTTGGAATGCAATAAAATGACCTTGATAGTATTTGCGAAGGACTTACTCATATATCAGAGAAAAATTTTCTTATTTGTGCCTTCCCCTTCCCGATACACTACACGCATTTACCTATGTGAAAAATGGTTGAACTGGGGTGTGTAAATTTCAATAGGCAGTTAGTGTTAAATAACCAACCGTTTCATTTTTTATTTATATATGGAAATATTAGCAGTCATCACTAAAATTAAAAATAAAAAACCAGTTTAAAATAATGCTAATTTTAAGCATCCATCATTAATTTTTAAAGATCTAAATTAGTAATTCAGAGTTAATAAAAGTAATATTTTATTTTCTTATAGAATTTATTGAAAACAACCTTAAATTACTAATTTCATGTTCACTATTTTTTTTCAACAGAGCCAACTACCTGCAGACTTTTAAAGGACTAATAGAAAAAAAATCAGTGCTGAGTTTCCAGTAATTTTTGTTAAAAAATATATTCTTCAAAGCAGTGTACAATATATATATTGCGTTAAAAGAGTAATAATTTCATACTAAATTGAAAAATATATATTAACAAATGAAAGTACAAAATTCATATTGCCAAAAAATTGAATTTACTAGTGCAAAACCAAATTGTTACGTAAAGCAATTTACCAGGTAATGATATCTTTGATTAAATGCTTAATAAATATTAAAACATGCAAGCTAAATTAGCAAACTGTTAAGTTAAAAATTACTTCAAATACATAATTTAAGGAGAAGGAAGAGGGGAAGTTATAAAATAGGGTAAATTATGCCCAAAATATTTTTCAATAAAAGTATTAATTTTGTCTCTATATTTACTAAACAAAACCCCTTTTGTAAACAGTTAAGTCTTATATTTCTATACATAGATATGAGTTTTTATGCTTTTATCGTTCTGTGATTCGTGATCTAATGTAATCTGTATGATGATTGCTTCCTCTGGTTTGTGTATATACACTCATTGTCATAAAAATTTGAGCACCAAGAAATAATTGTGGGATCGTAACGAAACTTGGCATAGACGTACACGTCTGGTAGATATGGAGATTATTAGAAATGCAGCGTGATTGAACCTTGCGTAATGCCACTAGAGGGCAGTTGAAATTCGTTCTCCTTAGAGTATAGAAGAAGTAAGCAGAGCTTATTTGAGTGTAAATCTTATACAAAGGAAACACTGAAGTTGACATACTGTTACTCCGCCATCGATGACGATATCAGCAGCTGTCAAAGTTCGAGAGGGGTAGAATGACTGGAATTATGGAAGCTGGGTGGTCGGCTCGGCTAGTAGCTCTTCAAGTAGGCCGTTCTGACTTGACTGTGAAGGGGTGTTGAGACTAGTGGAAAAAGTGAAGTCATTTACATGGTGACCAAGCTCAGAAAGCCCTCGATAGAGAAGTCGTTGAGAGGACTTTCACATCATACAACACACACGTTTACAGCTAACTATCTCATTGGCCACTGTCCAGACACAGACAGCACCTTCACTACGGCCCCCTTTGTCTTACTGAACCATCGCAAGGCGCCTAGCATAAGGATATCTGGTATCGTAGTGCATATTGCATGTGCTTCTAATGTCAACCAACCACTGGTGCCTTTATTTAGAGTGGTGTCACGCACGGCGAGATTGGACTGCAAAAGAATGGAACCAGGTCGTCTTCAGTGACGTATCTAGATTCAATTTGAGCATTGATGACAATCGTGTTCGTGTGTGGAGGCCCCGTGGTGAATAGTTCAATCCTGACTTCTCTTTACAGCGACACACCGCTCCCACAGCTGGTGTGATGGTATTGGGATCAATTGCTTACGATACACAGTGATCCCTAATTTTGATCCATGACAAAATGACAGTTCAGTATTACGTCCATGACATCATTCATCCAAGTGTGTTGCCAATCAGGTCAGGGCTCACAGGAGTCATTTTGAACAAAGCAATGCTCCACCACAAACAGAAAGGATGCCACAAGATTCCTACGGCACATTACCACCTTTCCCTGGCTTTGATTCCCAGATTTGTCACTCTAATAGAGCATATCTTGGCTCATTTGGGACTGCGAGTTGGGCAACCAATGTGTTTTGTGGAACAAGAGGCGCATTTACAGCAACTGTGGAACGAGATATCGCATGACACCATACGGAGCTTTTATGCATCAATGCCCGCTCGTATCGCATTGTACATATGCGCTAGAGGGGGCCCAACAGAGTACTAAAACTTCCATTCATTTGTTCTTTTTTTTTTGCAATAAATGATCGTTTTCCTTTAATTTTCTAACCACCTACTTATATCAAAGTAATACTTACATTTATAAAATTTAGTTTCATTTGAACGACTTGATCTTTAGAACGCAAATTTGTATGGCAATGAGTATATTTATATAAAGAAAGATTTTTTTTACCACTTTCATGTTATATTTTCTTTAAATTAATTAACCAAGCTCACATGTTGCCTTAAACATGACACATATACAGGGCTTAGGCTTTCTGATATAATTTTTTTTTATTTCCTATATGTTCATCAAATATCGATGATGAATTCAGACGCCCCTTATATTTGTATATGTACCATGTATTCACTTTATATTTTTATATGTATCATATATTCAACTTATATTTGTATTACCATATATTTACCTAGTATGGGGATAGCCCCTGTTGTATTACTGAGAATATCTCAATTGCAGTGGGTAATCGTAAACTTGTTTACGTATGGTACATAAGAAATTCTTTCAAAAACAAAATGCATCGTAAAATGTTCCATAATTTGCTTATTTTTCAAACAAAGAAATGCTAACACAATATTGCATATATTTTAGAAAATTTCAACAAAAAACTCATAAAACACTACTAAAGAAAATTAAAGGCGAAAAGTAATAAATCATTCCTTCTTTTAATAACTTGCAGTGCCACACCTATTGCTTTGTCTTGAATTTCTTTGTGCGCATTAAAACATTTTGTAACGAACTCCTCCCTAATTGACCCAACAAATTAAAATTTTAGTTCCTATTGTTGCGTATAGATGTCTCTCTTTAGTATTTTTTATCGAATGTAACTTCTAAGATGACTCCTTTCGCCCGTTAGGTCAGTGTCCTAATTGCCTATCTTCATAAATCGCCGTATTGACGTTTTGTATTCACTTGTTGGATGATTCATCATAGACGGTGCTTCCTTTTTCTCAGAAGTAAAAGTGTTACTTGTCTTTTGTATGAAGTAGTGCTCAATGTTTTATTTTTAAATGTTCTTCAAGGATATCACAACTGCTGATCACTTCATATGATGGAAGACGTACTCTAAGGTGAGCATGATTTTTTTAATATTAAAATCATTTCAAAATTTTTTAATTGGTTAAAATATCGATGCTAACAGGATATTTTCGTGATGTTTTTTAGTTGTTTAACACTACATAGCCCAAGGAAGTCATTTTGACAATTTTAAATTTCAGTTAAAAAAACAATTACATATGTAATGCACAATTTCTTAGAATTTTTTAGAACATATTTTTTTTTCCAAGTGAAGTAAATTTTTTTTTATTGTTAATATTTACTAATAACTTGTTGTATGGCTGTAAATAATATAAAAAAAGTATTAAAAGTTAATTTTACAGAAATGTCTTTACACATTAATCATTCTTTCACAATGCAGTCATTTTGACTGCTTGGGCAGTATAGGTATATACTTAATTTCAGTCTTTCTAGTGTTAAATAGCATCTTGATCTTGTACGTGACTTAAAAAGGTGGGTGTTGGTACTTTTTTAATAAATACGCATCATTTGTTAAATGCATCTTACCATTTTCGTTCTTCAGATCCTATTGGACAATTATTTAACCCCTAAGTCGGTTTGTCCGTAAAGAGGTTACCGAAAGTTTGCCTGTATCCTGTACGGGCACTGCTATTTTCTTTCATTTTTCTCTAATTTGAGACTATTGTGTTCACCTTAATTGTGATATTACTTAGAGTTAAAATTTTGGAGCTGCAACTCTATTTATGGCACTTAAATGCTTTTCAACCGATATTTTCTTTGTGGTGAAGACAGGAATTTTTCTGATGAAGGAAGGAATTTAGATCGTTGAAAATTGTGTTTTACTTTAAACGATGATTTTTCATTGAGAGCGGCTTGCTTATGTTGCATTAATTTTCATTTTAAATTAATCTTGGATAAATTACTTTTGTTATAAACATTTGTATTGTGTTATTTGTGTCACTTTCATAATTTTCAGCAAGTGAAAACCTAACATCTTCAGGTCATGCTGAAACTTATTCCTTTTCATCCGTAGGATAACGTTTAAAATATGTCTACATATTACGCTGGTCATTTCAAGACTACTTTCATTTAAATCTACATTTTATACTTTAACATACATTCTACTACTATAATGTCCTTGGAAAATTGAAAAATCTTGAGGATAACCTAATCTTTAGTTATCTGTTCAGTTATTCAACTGACAATGAAGGAACCATAAACGGAAGATAATTGAACTTTCTGTGCAAATTATACGCACCTAGAATATTAGATAATAGTTTTTAAATTAGTTATTGTTGTATAGTAATGTGCCTTACGGCTAAACAGTTTTTAAATATTAAAGGTTAATGTATAAATTTATTTTAACAAGTATTTATATCAAACAATAAATAGTTTTTTTTTACTTAAAACATGAAATGAAGAGACAATAAACAGCGTTTTTGTACTTTTTGAAATCATATATAATTAAAAAATATACACATTAAAAATAGTTCAAACTTAAGTTATAAGAAGGTACTATTTAATTATTGGTAGTTACAAGTAAGCAATTAGCTTACATTTTAGTCTAATGTTATGAAGTTAAAGCAATAAGTGGATTAAGGAAAAATATGAAAAATGCACATAATGCAATTGGTAGTGTTACTTCGAATTTTTTATTGATGATTTTCGTTAAAATATTTTTAAAAAATATGAAACGCTGAATTTAAATAATATACAGTGGAAGTGTGTTTCATGTACAATCATTTAAATGCAAATTAATCAATTTACAAAAATTCATTAATCACGTTATGTTTTAAAATTTAAAAAAAAATAATGTTTTCAGCAACTAGACTGTAGTAAAAGGATTGCTTTCACCAATAACAGACATACTTTTGAAAAACTATGTTAAAATAAACATACATTTCTCAGCTGGGGCTAAGGATTGGTAATTACCATTTCAGACTTAGTATATTCACATTTAAGCTTGTATCACTTTTAGTATGACATCATATAGGTGGACACAAATTGCCACAATGTAATTTTGATGCCCAGTTTCGCTGCCCAGCATCTGACCTCTGACGATGTGAAATAAATCAAGGAATTAAAATTTGGCATGAGAACCTATGCCAAACAGGCATTCTAGGAGATTTTAACATGCTGCATAATCATACGGGTTGGGCGCTATCTTTTCTTGCATCATGAAAAACCATCGACTTGGGTTGGTGTCGAACCCGTACGTTTGGCCGTACAAAGCCAGCGCTGAGCCAAGTACTTCACCCAGCCGTTCTAACACTGATATAATTATCTTATAATTCGTACTGAATAAAAGTAAAATATAGAAGTTAAGTAATATTGGACCAATTGACTGATATTTTAAAATAATTCATTTGTATTTAAAAATTCAAGGGAAAAAATGCACAACTTTTCATGTACTTTTTTCTGTTTTAATTATACTTTATATATGCTATATCAAATTACGTTTGATACATATTACTTTCATATAAATAATTCATTGAAATTTTGCTCTCTTAAAAATGCCTGTTCTGTATCTTTATTTTTTTTTTTTCTTCGTAAACAGTAAATAATCATAAAAAAAATGTTCAAACATCTCGTAAATAAGAATATCTTTAATAAAACCCTCGACATATTCTCGTAATTATTAATAACTATCGCACTTTTAGAGGGAAGATAAATTTATTTCAACCCACTATGGAAATAATTAAATAGTTTGGCAAAAAAGTGAAATCACATGAAGATCTGGAAAATTTCTACACTATTTGCAAAAAAACTACTCTTCAATAAGATACTTCAGGAATTGTTTTGAATATCAGATTTTTTTTCTTGACCTTTGAACACAAACAAAATCTCTAAAACAACTACATAAACCTGATCATTGAGTACAATTAGTAATTTTAGTAATTTAATTTGAGATATAAATTATATTTTTATGCATTAACACTGTCAGGAATTCTCTTTGAAAACACATGCATTGTATTACAAATATTTACAGGAAGTTACAGAAATATTAATGCAAGCATTGATTACGTATAGTTAAATTTAAAAGATTCAATTTAGTTTTGAAGTAAATCTTATGAACGCTTATTTCAATCAAAATTATTTGCATAGATTAAGAGAGGAAAAAACATTTTCTACCATGAAAGTAAATTTGTATTTTTATGACAAGATAAAAAAAAAGTCCGAATCATTTTTCTAAAAATTATTCAGTGTTTAACAGCTTTCAGAGCACTTTCTGAGATTTATATGGCTGGTAAACAACTAAAATATTCCAACAAGGCTGGCAAAATAACACCTTAAGAATTCCCAAAAAGAAGAAATGTTCTAAATACTTTGGCATGTTCCCAAGTATTAAATTAAGAGCAATAAAGCATTTTTATTGCTATGTTGTTGAGTTCCTCTCTCTCCAAAGATCTTACGTTTTTGCTACTAATTCCTTTTGAAATAAAATTAGTAAATAGAAGAATTGCTTAATATTTTTGTTTTCACATCAAGTGATATAAAAACAAATTTAGAAAAAAAACTCAGTTTTATCGGGCTTAAGGTAACTGGCAATAATTTTCTTTTTCATTCAACAATTTCATTCTCCTTTTTAATTTTGTATTATAAATACATTATTTTCGAAATTTTTAAATTACAAAAATTAAAATAATTAAATCCATTTGCTCAATTAGGCACTTCCTTTAAGGTAATTGTAGGGTTAATTTAGGATTATTGTCTTGCATAATTCATTAAATAGTTTTCCCTGTCCTCCAAACTAGTTTTTCTTTATTGCAACTACTTATATCATCAATTATTGCATATTAACTTAAATTTAAATAAATATAGAATTGCAATATTTTTTAGAAGGCTTAATCAAAAATAGTTATTTGAAGATTACTTTAATATATTTACTTTTCCTTTACAATTTTTTGTTGCCTTGTCTTTATAAACTTCTAAAATATATTTTATAAAATTGTTCACATAAGAAATCTCAGGATTATTTATGTTGTAAGAAAATGCCAAATGTTAACATTTCTAATGCAGCCATCAGTGATACCCTCTTCAAACTGTGGGGCAAATGTAAAGATAACTAATTTATAATATAGACAGAATTCCATTTCTCATTGGATGTTTATTTTCTCCTCATACATATTCATGTACGAAATCAAACAGCTAATACTTTCTCAGAAAAACGATTCAATTTCCAAGCTTTACTCCCTACTTAAGATCTAAATTGAAAACTAATGATTAAACAGTTATTGCAATAAGTATACAATCCAATTAAAAATTAACACAGTTGGTTTGCCTCGCAGTAAAGATAATTAAGTCAGTAAATATGTCAAAGTTCTGTCTTAGAAATGAATGAAAAAAGTTTTCTCGAAATGATTCCATGCTTCCTTTGAAACGTTACATATAAATAATAATTATTAGTACTAATCTTATACAAAATGCCAAAATGCATACAAATTTTTAATCAAATTAACATATTTATATATATACCAGGTCTGCAAAGTTTAGCTTCGAAATTACGTAAATAATAAATAAAAATAGAGCAAACTCTTTACTATCGCGTAGGGATTTAAAGGGTAAAGAAGCCTATTAAAATGTGGAGAGAGCACTGACGTCTCTGATTGGATGCTGGGTACAGTGATCAGTGGGGGCTGAGCAGCCTCTAAGTTTTCACTCAAGCCAAAAATTTATCTCAACTTTCCACCCAGATGAAGCACCGTAGCCACGCCTCCCGGATTCCATCGTTCGACCAATCACCGTCATGCCACTTAGCAGAAAGGAAAACTCCACTATAGCCAAGCCCCCATCAAAGACTTGTCAGGATATGGGATTGAGGACTGTTTTACAGTCCAGATACCGAAAGAAAAACGCCTAATCACGACGTAGTTAGAGAGTATAAAGGAAAAGACTAAAGCTGGTGACTCCTCGTCTCAATGTTATTTTTGTTCCACCTGGTTGCGTGCCAAAGGGCCGCCATGCTGAATTAACTATGATCAATGCTTAATAAAGAACTGTTATGTTAACAATGTCTTCCTCCATTCACCAAATGGCCTAACGCCTGACATATATGTACACACACACACACACACATATATATATATATATGCATATTTAACACTTTTAATTCCGAATGAATATCAATAAAAGTAACATTTATATAATGAGCTAGTGACTCTATTTCTTTCAAGGTCAATATTCACAAGTAAATTTCTTCATTTTTTTGTTTTTGTTTGTTTTTTATTATATTATTTTCCATTATAGTATTTTCCATTTGAAATTAATTCAATATAAGTATATATATGTATACATAAATGTTACATTTACTACATATTATAAACCATAAGTGATATAAAAAATCAAAATAAATTTTTGTCTTTTATATCTTTCAAAAAGCTATTTTTTTTTTACATAACTTTTATTCTTAAGCTCAATAGTTAATAATTCTAATTCTCAATATTTATCTAAAACCTAAAAATAGGTTGGATGTAAAAATTTTCAAAGATAATAAAAAAGTAATTCAACGAACACATTGAACATGTTCTCTAGAATTTACCAACATTGTAAAAAATAATTCTTGTTTAATACCCAGTAAAAAAATTCGATTTGGGAATTCCATCGTAAGATATTTTAATATGGTTTGAAAGAGCTGACTACGTTTGAGTAGTGATGTTATATTAAGCACATCCATAAAGATATTCTCATAAAATTATGTTTAAAACATAAAACACATTTTAAAAACATGTCGTAAAAAGAATAGAAATTGCATTTTTGGTAATATGTTGAGAGAACTCTTTTGCAGAGTGCATAAATATTAATAGGTGTCATTACTTCTTTTCGAAATTAATGCGATCGGATCCTTAAGAAGTCAAAATGCCAGAAACAATTTTATTATTTCAGTAAAGTGGAATTTACTAGATAGTAAAGTTCGAAAATAAAAAAAAGTACAATTGTGTTCCACATTTGGAAGTATAAATTTTGTAATATGCAAGATTACAATATTTTTGAAAAGCATGGAGTAAAAAATTGTTTATAAACAATTACGTACTCTATATTCCTTGATAAAAACGTTAAAAAACAAAATAAGTTTCTTGGAAAGAATTTTTGAAGTAGAAACAAAACTGTAGACTTAATAGGAAGCAAACATTTCAGTAAAGTTCATTAATTAATCATTTCCTTTTTAGGAAATGAGTAAATTTCTGAAATGAAACATGAAATTTGTATGAGCAAGTTTCAAAAGAAAATTAGTCATTACAAAATTTATATGAGCGTCAATTCGTTAGAAGTTAAAAAAATACCGACATATTTTGATATGATTTAGGTACATGTATCTAATAAAACTTTTTTTTATGTAATCTGATTATTTTGTAACATAATTAAAATAAGCAAACTTTAAAACGAAAATAAATATTGCAAGAACTCGTTTAATGCGTTTTATTATTTAATTCATTGTAGCACTGTATTGAACTATTTAGCATTATAAGCGAATTATATATATATATATATTGTTCTCTTTTCAACTTAAATTCTTCAATGATTTAGCAGAGGTGAAAGTGGAAAATAATCCAATTATGTAAAATTCATAGGAAAGTTGTACGGTTTATAATTAAGGTTGTGTATTGTAGCTTTATAATCAAAGTACATCATTATTGCATTCAGTACATTGTTATTGTAAGGGGGGACGCGAAGAAAATTGAGTTCTCAAGCATTGAAAGTTTGAGAATCACTGCAATACTTTAATAATGAAAAAATAAAAAAGGACATTCATTTAAGGAATAAGAATTAAATAGTTACATGCAAATATGATTTCAAGAAATTCCTCTTTGTTTATAAATTAAATATTTTTGAAGCTATGCATTGCATTTGTTATATATATCACATAACGAATACTGCTTTTAGAGACATTTTAGTTACGATATAATCTTGAAGTTATTAAAAGGTACAATTTAAACGCATAATGTGAGTCAAAAAGTGTATTAAAATGGTAAAGAAACTGAAAATAGTTTATGATAAATTGCGGCTAATTCGAAAATTCATTGGTTTAAAAATAACATATACATATATTTACATTACTAAGAATGACAAATATTTAAAGAATAATTATTTGTAAGAAACCAGTATTGAAAAAGGAATTTTCAAAAAGTATTTTGCCTAACATTAATTTGAAGAAAAAGGTTAAATTTCACATAACTAAATCATTTGACTGGTTTCAGATGTTTTAACACGTTTGCAATTTCTACAAAATACAAGCGTCCTTTTTTCTTAGCTGCATTGCCAATAACTACACTACTGACCTTCCGAAATACTACAACATGAAGAGAACATGCAATAGATGTGAAATTTGTCCTGGAGTTGACCTCTACAAGATGCACCCGACAGTATTAACAATACAATACTTATGAACATAATATACGCTATAGTAGGGTATCTTTCAAATGTTACATAATAGGAAATGACCATATTTTACCTTATGCTGGAATCGAATTTTGCTTTTAAAGCTTCTGAATGCCTCATCAAAGCAGAGGAAATCTGTCGACACCATTTTGGTGTGTTTGAAAGGGGAATAATCGTCACAAAAACAGATGTGAGCTATTATTTTTCCAAGAAATGTGTTTTTAATATGTCTACATAAGACTGATAGGTGCTATAAGAAAGTTGAAACATATATTTGTTTTCTCTTTTTCTAAATTATTAATGAAACAGTACAGAACTATAACTAAATGATGAATTAATCAACAAAATAAGAATACTGGACAGAAATGGTGATTTAAGTACTTTTACATATGTTTTGATTCCACATGTCATAGAGCCATTCCAAAAAATAATTTTTATTATCTCAAGCTTTATGCATTGATTATCAATATTTACAACTGTAGGCTAGATAACATAAAGGTACCGTACATTGGACTATGGTATTATTAGACCATTACACATTTTACATGGTATTTCATAGAGAAAAAAATATTTCGTACATGAGTTCCTAATTGTTTTTTCGAACATTATTTAGAAACAACGATTGAATTAGATTAAAACATCATAAATATCCTATTCAGACCATTATCAACTTAATTTTATAGAAAATAAAGATTCCACAGCATGAAAATACTTTTTTTCTTCAATAATTAAAGATGTTATGAAAATAAAAAAATCTTCGTAACTTTTAAATATATTTCATAAATAATCAAATTTAAAATATATTCCTGATTAAAGTCAGTTTTATCTATATTATAAAAATGAGGAAACAAATGCAATATTTAAAAATCAACCAATAATTTGCAATTATCATTCCCATTTAGTATAAAGATCACAATTTTTGTTTCTAGTCCATGTTAACAAGTAAAAGCAAATCGCAATGATGTAAGTAAATTAAAAAGAAAAGTATTATAGAAATTTGACAAAAGTATTTTTAAATTGAATTCACGTGATATAAATTTAATGATTGACTCGTTAAGCTGAGACAAAGTTTTATTCCACAATATATAATGTTGAATGTACTCTAAGATGTTTTCCAAAGTTTAAAATTTTAATTCATACTCTATTTTTCCCTTCAGGAATACTATAGAATACTAGAGATATTAAAGAATATACATTCACAAAATATACTAGAGAATAAGTACTAGTAAAGTATTATTAAATATTTTTAGCAATAATATTTTAAAAAGAATGTCTCTTGAAATATTTGATAATTTCGAGAAAATGCTTATTTATCTGAAAGTATTACTATCTCAAACGAAATATTAAAAAACAATTGTTTCAAACATCAAACTTTTGAAACTTTTTTATGCATTTCTGTTGTATATTTTATACAGCACCTAAACTTTTATCATTTATCATACTTAATTTCCTTCCGTAGAATTTCAACTTCATTATACATAAAAAGAAAACAAGTATATGATACTTTATTCATCAGATTCACGGTTGCACTGACTTTTACATTAATTCTTATAAAAAAGATTAAAAATATCAAATGTTGGTCAAGTGCATCACTTCAATAAGTGTTTTTTCATCATTTGTAATTGTGGAAATGATAGACATCATAAAAATTTTGAAAGAGCACACAAAAATGTACATCTATCTTTCAGATCATTTAAATGTATTATACAGAAGGTAACCAGAGAAAATCAAGATTTCACTTACGAATAATAACACATTGAGCCTTCAGGTATTACTTTAAGAATGATTAAAACACTAGGTAAGACAATATACACGTCCTTTTAAGAAGTTATTCCGTTGTATTTGGCATGTAGACACTAAACTTACTAAAGAGTTGTCAACTATCATTTACTCAGTTTCATGCTAAGCATTAATATTTTTATTTCTACCTTTTCACTTTTTTCCTGCATTTAAGTCTTTCTAGTGTGTACCTTTTGTTCGATACAATTATGTAAGGAAAGGAAGAAACTAATATTCTTCGTTCGCTCTACTTTCTCCATATATCTCCCTTTATCTATTTATCTTCCCTATGGACATAAAAATGACAAAAGATTGTAGGAAATGCTATATTTCACTCCACAAATGATATGTAAGAGGAATAAGTTAAAAACTGGAAAAATTTACCGTCGTACAAGATTTTTTTCGTATGTGCTTCCTTATATTCTTTTTAATTTTCTTCATTGTCAAAAATGGGGATGAAGTATAGTTACGTGTAAAATATGTAAATGTTTTATTTTAAAAAAAAATATATAAAAGAATTTTATAGTATTGAAGACGAATGAAAATGTACAAAATATGTACCAAATGTACAAAAAATGGTTCTTAAGCAGAACCATTTTTTAATGACAGCATTTGTAATGTCAGTAATATTTGTATAATATATTTGTACGTGGGCAGAAAAAAATCACTCTAGATGAGATTTATAAATATAAATTCAGGTATTATACATAGTAGCTACTCTATATTATCACTTATAGGCCGGTTTCGCGTGGATTTGTGGATGTACATCCTTTCCCCTTCTACTTGTAGATGGCTATGGCCTTAAATCAAGTTTCGATATAGGCTTACAGTTTTTTTTTTTTTTTAAATCTCTTACAAAGTTGTTTAAACCAATTTCGTAAGACATGTGATAAATATTAAAATTAAAAATAGAAATTTTAACGAGCGCATTCTTAATTCTGTAATTTTAAGGTGTCTGGTCATTGTTTTACAAACTGTGGGGTGCGCCCTCTAGGGGGCGTGATAAACCTACATAGGGGTACGAGCACATCGAAAAGTCGAAAATAAAAGATTATTTTAAAAAATTATTAGTTTACTCTAAGCTACATTTTCACTGAATAAATAATAAAATATAAATTCCCACTGAAATACTTATAAATTGAACAATACTGTACAACGCATTTGATAAGTAATGTATCAATACTGACTCCCACTCACTACGGACTTCCATGGGCTTGCCATATACAAAATTATCTACAAAATTAATACTTATCTTAATAAATTGTGTGGGGGGTTGATAATCAAAGTCGTAATGTAGCGTAAGTGTCAAAATACATTAGTATTATTGCATTCAATTCAATGTTATTTATAGGGAAAAGGGGCGCAAAGAGAATTGTAATTGAAAATTGGGTCACAAATATTGAAAGTTTCAGAAGCACCTTGTTTGGCGGAAGTCAGTACTTAAAAAATATATCTTTTGTTTAATGTTCAGAGTATGATTCCTTGGAATTTAGGATGTTAGGAAAATCCTAATTGTAAATGACGTAAATATTATGATTAATTTAGTAACCACACAGTTGTGCTTTAAATATGAAACTTGGATGAATTGTTTGGGACCTTTACATGTAACTACAATTTTTAAAATTTATGTTAATATATCCACATTTCTGGTCCTAAAAATTAAATTAAAAAAAGATTAATTAAATTTACTATTAAGCAGTTAGTGTGTTAGTTCTTATCATAGATGCTCATAAAATGGCTGTAATTAAAATATAAGATACACTCATTGATATTTTGTGACAAGATATACTAAAATTGTAATTCTTAAAAAAATAACACCGCACACTAAATAAACATTAATAACTAACCAATAAATACAATTGCGTAGTAATTAAAACTTTAATACCAAAGTTGAGGAAAGTGGTAAATATAATTATTTATTTAAAAAATATTAAACATTTTATTTAACAACATGTGCAGATTTTAATAGCATTATTTGCGTAAAACGTTTAATTATAATTTTACTTTTAAATAAATTTGCTCATTTGGGATTAAAAAAAAGAAAATATGATTAATACAGCTTATTTGCAAGAAATAATGCAAAATAAACATGAAAGTTTTTATTTTATAGTTCAGTTTTAAAAGAGTTCATTTTTACACACATTTACACTATATTTTTGCATTGGCTCATATTTTAAAGTAATGTTACAAAAGAATAAAATATATTTGAGAAATATATCAAGATTGTCCTGAAACTTAAAGATAAGTGGACACGAAGTGAAAGCTGGGGTCATATCTGTTCCTGGAAAAATAGTTAAAAAATTCCCCATCACTTTTTTAAGTGAGTACGAGCACATTTTTGAAAATGTGGACAATTGACACCCTCTGTCACATCATTAGTTACCGTGACCCTACATTTCAGAACTTTGCGATGACTTTTTCACTAACGTCATCTTACACAGTCGTACTACTTATCGCAGTCAAAATTCGTTAAAAACAGTATTATTTGTGGTAAGTCATTGTTGGGGAAAAATATATCACCTAAATTTGACTCTTCATAAAAAGAAAACTTTTACACACAATCTCAGGTATGTTTCTCAACAGTTTTCAATATAAATTACAAAATTGCCATGCAGTTTTTCTTTTCTGTGCTCAACAATCAAGCTTCTCAAAGTTCCAATACTTGCGACCCAGTATTCAATCGTAATTTTCTTCGCGCCAACTTCCCATACAATAACAATGTATTGAGTGCAATAATATAATGTACTTTGACGCTAAAACTGCAATACTATCTTAATTATAAACCACTCAAATTATCAAGATAAATATTAAATTTTGTATATGTTACTTTCAAATAATATATATTTTAAATGAGTTATTTTTAATTAATTGATATTTTAAGTATTATTTTTAAGTAATAGATATTTAAGTAAGTTATTTTTAAGTAATAGATATTTTAAATAAGTTATATTTTTAAGTAATAAATATTTTAAGTGAGTTATTTTTAAGTAATAAATATTTTAAGTAAGTTATTTTTAAGTAATAGATATTTTAAGTAAATTATATATATACTTTTAAGTATTAAGAAAAGTATTATGTTGCTTTTCTTTTCTAATTTTTAAAATGGAACATATAACAATAAAAGTACAACGTGTATTTTTTTATGTCAGAATGTATTATGTTTTGCTTCCTTTAATTAAATTTTTATAACTTTTTTAAAATAATCTTTTATTCTCGACTTTTTGATATGCTCATGCCCCCTTAATAGGGCTTTCACACCCACCTAGGGGGGCGTACCCCACAGCTTGAGAAACACTGCCTTAGATACTGTGACCTCAAATTCAATTTCATTGGGATGTTTCCGAAAATGTGATCTTTAAAGTTGTGCTATTAATTACAGTTTCAAATGTAGAAAAAATCTATACTGGTTTAGTTAAAATTTACGTAGTAGGAACTGTTTGAGAAAATTATATCACCTAAATTTGACGCTTTATAAAAAGTAAAATATAACATACAAGTTATTTTAAATTATTCATTAGTACAAATTTCGCAGCGGCAGAGTGCCTCTTTCTGGAAAAGAAACTGGGCATCAAATTATTTGTGGTAGTTGGTATCGCCTGAATGGTGCCACACTAAAACGTGATTCCAGCTCCTAGGGAATGTACTAGGTCTGCAAAGGTATACATACCAATACGCAGCATCATTTCGAAAAAAAGTTATTTTAAATGTCAATACTTTTAGAGACAATTCTAAAACGGCACAAAACTCGCTACATTTATATCCATAACAAACATTGCCATTTCTTTTCTTTTTGTCAAAATGATTTTTTTTAAAAGTAATCATTAGAGTGCAACTCAAAATAAGCACCAGTTTTAGAGTTTTTAATGGGATGAGTCTGGAGTAATAAGTTAAGCTTATTCCCTTTATTCCTGTAACAATTTATTGCCACCATTCGGCCAAATTTTTGATTGGCTTAAAATAAATGCAGCCCCAGTAAAAACAACTAACAGATTTTAAACCTGGTAAACAAGTTGTCTATGAAATTGAACCATTGGCATCCAGTTCAACTTCCGGGATATTCCATGTCCAAATTCTCCCCCACAGGGCGTGCCTAAGGCTCAAACTATGTTAAATTTAACTAAACAAGCAAATTATTGATTAATAGCAATCCAATGAAAGATAACATTAATGAAAAAACTCTGTAAAGTTTGTGGAATTTGCGGCCACAGTACCTAAAAATGTGATGGAAGGTATCAACAGAAGTGAGTGTTTTTAAAATGAAAATGTTGTGCAAATAAAAACAGATTCTCTTTGATTGTTATGTACAGAAAAGAAAAAGCGCTGGACCATTTTAAAACTATATGGTCTACTTTTGAGAGACTTGCCTGGGATTGTGTGTAATAGTTTTCTTTTAATAAAGAGTAAACAAGTTAGGGGGTATATTTTGCTCCAATACTGACTCGCAAAAACAACGATAATTTTAATTAAACCAACAAATATTTTTGTAAGAATTTTGTCTGCTATTAATAGTATGGCTATGTAAGATGGCGTTAGTGAATAAATCTTTAAATTTGTAAAATTTGAGGTAATATGGTAGCTAAGAATATGGGGGAAGGTAAAATTTTCCACATTTTCAAAAAATGTGGAACATGTGTTCGTCCTCACTTAACCAAGTGCTTGGGGGTTTTTATTTTATTATTTTTTCAAGGAACAAATATGACCATGCCTTTTACCTCGTGCCATTTATCATTAACTTTCGGACCACCTTGTGTATTTACAAAATAGTAATTACAGAAACACAATGAAAGCATTTATAGTAGTATTTAATGCGTAAGATATTTCGTTTCACATTAAATACATTCCATCAAAGTATTACATCTTACAATTTTCATTTAGCTGAATTCTTTTAATCACTTTTCAAAAATATTTTAGATTGTTAGTAAACACTCTTGGTATTGACAGATTAATTATTTATTGACGTACCATTTTGAAACAACACGAGGTCTATTGCCAATGAACATTGAATTTTTAAACGACACCTATAAGCTGACACTTCCTTATATGAAAATCCGCACCATGACATCGTGAGAACTCTAAGATTCTATATGCTTAACATGCATTATTATTGAGATACAAGTCTGAAGTGGCTCCAAGAATAAAGCTAACAACTCGCTTTTAGCTTAGCACGGATATATTCACATACACTCGACTAAATATATATATATATAAAGAGAGATAAATAAAGAGATAATATAATTATCTTTTAAAATTCTTTTTATTGATTTTTAAATCCCATTTTAAAATCAAATTAAAAAAATGTATTTTGTGTTTATTATAGAATTTTAAAGTATTTTCGCATTAGATAAAACCCAAAAAAATATATAAAAAATAAAATCATCTTAATTTAATTTAATGATTATGATTAGTAATTCTGTAATTTAATTTAAAACAAGATGAAATTTCTTAAAATACTATTATTATAAAAATAAATATATTTTTGGGATGTGTAATAAATATGAAATAAAATAAATTTTTTAAAATTTTAATTTTTGAAAATTTTAAAAATTTTTTAATCAAAAACATTTCTAATAAATCAAAACAAATACTTAGCTCTTTTTAGATGGTATAATTTAGTTATAATTACATAATTTGGAAACACATTTTGAAGCGTATTTTCCAGTACCATTTTTAAAACCAAAAATATGAAAACATGTTTACTGAAGCTGAACTGTGAAAAAATAAAGTTTGCTTCTCACGTCGTTCTAAAATGGAAGCATACTGTTGCATCGACTTACAAATAAGCTGTTGAGAGTCTGAATATTCTTTATTTTGTTTTAATATTTTGTTTTATTTCTTTTGTCACTTCAGTGAAATGAAAACTAAAATGGCTTAACAAACAATCCTATTGAGAAAGCGGCGCTATGAATGGCAAATATCTCATTCCGTATTCAAGTCCTGTTGAAAGTCCAAGCAATATTGTTTATCTTCGGGGTCGGAGACTTTGGAAACGAAATAGTGAAGAATATCCATTTTGAAAATGTTCCGCCAACGGAAGTGTCATGTATGAATCGTGAATACGCAATGAGTATATTGTCCAATTGAAAGCAGCTGTACTTTTGCCATTCTTAGAGAACTGTGATCGGCTTCAAAATTTCTTTATTTTCTTCATACTTGGTCTCTTTCAATTTTGCCTTGAATTACGGTTATGCATATTTAAAAAAGATAAATATTGTGAAAAATATCTGTTCTATATTACAAACAACCCAGATTTCAAACATTTGTAAACATGAGTTTTGTTTCTTTTCAAAATCTAAGTTTACTGATTTTGCTTGGTTGTTTTGCAACCAGGAATATAAAAAGAAATACATTATGTATATGAATGCAAAGATATATTTAAGGCATTCATATTATTTAAATTAAGCTTGTTGAATTATATACAAATTTTATTGCTGATTTGGCTCATATGTATATTACTTTGAATTATTGTTTGTATACAATAATTCAGTCGTTGGAAAGATAATAAAACTTTTAAGCCTATCGAGCTCTAGTTCCTTTCTTTCCTCTTGAATGCCGGAAGTAATTTGTTCATTGTCTAGTGTTAAAAATTTGTATGAAATTTAAGAAAGAAATTTTATTTGTAAAAGAAATATGAAGAGTGCAGCATTTAAAATAGAAATACATTGGAAAACCAATCGGAAACTGGAAAGAATTCCAATATTTTGAGAAAGAAATTAGGTTGAAAAAACTGCTGAGAAGATAAAGAGATGAATGCATGCGTGTTATTGGACGAGGGATATATCCAGAAAAATTACTATGTTATAGAATATTTCAGAAAGAAGATCAATATATATGCCTTTTTGTCCCTTTAGGTGAATGGAAACGTGTTATAAAATTAGAAGAAAAAAATCATTACGTTAATCCTTGTATCATTATTATCTGTTACAGAAAGGTGCGTAATGCAGATGAATGTTTTAGTATCATACCAAACAAAAATGCTGAAGTTTCTTTTTTCATTACCAAAAATTTCTTAAGTCTAATTCGAAATATAATGAAATGATTTGCTTCTTTACTGGTTCAAATTAAGTATTATAAAAATCATTTTTCTGATTGAATCCGAAATATTTCATTTCTGCATTGAATTCTTTTAAACGTATTATTCTGTATTTAAACGTATAATTCTGTATATAATTCTTTTTTTCTTTTAATTATTTCTTCTAATGAAACACTTGTTTTTCTAGTAGTACTTTTCATTAACAGTATTCAATTAAATTTTAAGTTCAGGAAGTTTTGAGATTTAATACTTGCTTTAGTTTGAACGTTTACATTTAGCAACATCCAGTAATTTAATAAATATATCTTATCAGAGTTATTATAACCAAGATATATTTGAAGTAATGAAAATATAGGAAAAAGTACATTATATTAAGATGCACTGAATCTTTTCATGTATTTATAAATCATAATTTAAAACTTAAAATATTTTGCAACAATGTGTTTCTAATCAAGAACCTACAAAAATATAGTTCTTTTTTTTATTTATAGCGATATAATTCTCAATGGCGTCTTATAAAATTGTTCAAATAAAATTAAATGAACAAGAACTGAACCTATAGAAAAATAAAATATTTTTCCAAACATACAATAATATCAATGTGGTTTCTAAGTTCATTTACTTAAAAAATTAACATTTATTTTAAAAAAAATGTATTTTTTATTATAATGATCCTAAAAAAACTATGTCCATACAATCAAAATTGCACAGAAATGTGTCAAATGTAAAAGCACTTTTGAAGGAAAGGGGATTTTTAGAAAAAAGTATCTTGGAGAGAGCAATGGAGGAAAAAAATTCCAACAAGGTATAATTTTCAGAAACATTGTATTCTGCAGAAAATACATAGGATCATGATAAGGGAATGTGTCACGCTATGCCCTCAGGAAACGGAAAAGATAGCAAAAAGAATTTCAATTATACACACGTCCTTCTTTATATTTTAGACATGAGATACTATCATGTATACAGTTCTGGATCTATAAAAATAAAAATGCCTTATTAGAGAGGAGAGAGAGAGAAGAAATAATTCTTGTAGCAGATCCTTTTGATAAGGATACTGGGCGTAGGAATATTTATTTGTTTGTTTCCACAGTACAAAGGAAATAACTTCAAAATACATTTAAGTTGCATTCGAATAAAGATTTATGTAATACATGTATACGAAAGTGACTAGTATTTTCTCCGGTTGTGGCTTGAACTGTTTAAGCTTTAATATTGTTTTTTTTATCTAATATGTATCTAACATTTATTTTTAAAATTATTTACATGTTTCATACATATAATATGGTTATAATTAGTCCCAGATTTAAACTGTTGTTAAAAAAATAACTACTGGTCAGAAGGATTTCCAATATGAATTGACTGTTCTTGAGAAGAGGGGAAATGGTATGGCGCTGCACGCGGCATAGCAAAAGTGTATTCGACTACAAGTGACATTTTAATCGAATTTCGATGGCTTCCGCAAGAGCTTAAAACAACTTCCAAGTCATTCAAGTGTTCTTGAATGTTAGCAAAACGCTCATTCTCCTCGGTACAAACTCGTACCATATTTGATAGGAAAAATCGCTTTTTCTGAATCTTACTGAAAATCTCATACTAAACGACATGCTCTTTTCTTTATCCTCAGGTACATTGAGTTCTAATGAAAGTCATGTTGAGAAATGTTTCTTTTTTAACAGCATTTTGAAAGTGGATTTTTGCTTATCATGCCCCATATATGTATTAAAACAAATGAACTATACATATATTTCATACAAATTAAAAGAGTCTTAAAGTATCCGACTACTTTCGGAGCCGTGATTTTGCAAAAGCGGATAAATGGATAATATTTATGATATTTAGTGTCACTTAGATTAGAATATGTATATAAAATTGTTTTAAGAATAGTTTTACAATAAAAAGTCATTTAAGTACAATATTTTGACAAAAAAGTAACATAGAATGACCCATTTTCAAAATATTCTCCTTTTGTGAAAAATGCTTCTATTATAATAATATTTTGCCTGTATATATCTCAGACCTCTGTACAGAGGCTCAACTAGAATTTTGACATATATAACTTAAAAGTCGGTTTATCCAAGTTTTACGACAACAAAGGGGAGAAATTTTAAGAAAAAAAACTCCGATAATTATTTCAATGGGTTGTAACTCTGAAAATAATGTGCATTTTTCAAATATCGTAGTTGAGCCTCTGTATAGATGTCTGAGCTATATACAGGCAAAATATTATTATAATAGACGCATTTTTCAGAAAATGAGAACATTTTGAAAAAAGTTTATTCTAAGTTAAATTTTTGCAAAAATATTGTATTTAAATATATTTTTGTCAAAATGTCAAATACGTAGTCGGATACCTTAAATTCCGAAACAGAGAATCAAGCCTATATGTAACAAAAAAAATCAATGACAACAGTTAAATACTATAGTGTTTTCTAAAGCTGAAACTGTCTTGAAGCATTGAAGTAAGGTTAAAAGCTTTTCTTAATAATCTCTCTCTCTCTCTCTTATACATATATATATGTATATATATATATATATATATATATATATATACCATTACAAAAACAGCAATACTTTAAGAAAGAGTTAAGCGAATGAATTGAAATTATGATGCAATTACCGTACAATAGAATATACAAAAGATTAACTTTTGGCGATAAGTGAATGGTTAGGTGGAGCGCACCAGAATTGAAATGGTATATCCAGATGTTCCATAAAATAAGATATATTGCAACGTTGAGAGATAGCCTCCATATAAATGTGGCAGGAATAATTGAAACGTTGCTGTAGAGAGTGTCAAGATGATAGCAGTACACCGAAAGAGCGAGAACTCGAGGACAGAGATATTAGCTAATTAGAAGTCTTAGCTTTGGTTGTTTGTCAAGGATTCTTTGGTTAATCGGGGCAGAAGTGATTGCAATACCATCGATATTTGACTCAGTGACACAAGGGCCATCTCTCCTGATTCAAACAACCGGCATTTATGTGTTGTTAATGACAAAAGAATCATTTTAAGTGTAACAAGTAATTATTATTGTAGCAAGCATATTTTAGTTAAATCTGTATCTCTGTTCTTTTCTCATTTTAACCTCCCTTCTACCAACGTATTGATTTCGTATAAATTCGTGAAATGTTTAAAACAAATGAAGTAGTTAATAACTTTTCTGTATGCTCTAAACATACTATTATTGACAATGATTTCACGGAAAATTATTTTATAATTAATATACACATTTCATTAAAAATCGCAGTTATTGCAGTAACAGCTGACAAAGAACAATTTTTGTGGCAATTCTACTTCATATAACACATCTAATGAATCTCAATATTTATATTATCTTTGCTCCAAACATAATACATTGCAAGAACTGCCTGCGGAAGAATAATTATTAAGTTATTTTTAATACAAATATGAGTTCTCCACATAATATTCAGCCACTTACAATTTCTAGAACTAACTCTTTAACATAGATAAATTTTGATCCTTGATTTTCGAAAGTTACAATAAATATAGATATGGAATTATAAGAAATACTATATATTTATGGGTTATATATTTTTTATATTTGCACTTATAATTATTTATTCTAATCTCCTTAATATTTAAATCGCTAAAAGCATTATAAGTAAATTACAGGCGTATAAGTCTTTAGCTCTTCCTTTCCGCATAATTCAAAATAATACATGTATTTCTACTTGTTTAATAGCTAAAGTAAAATTTTAAAAATATATGTTATACTTGTAAAATGCATTTCTGAGGTTAAATATCAAATAATTTTTACACAAGCACGCACACTAATTTTTAGATATGTGGTCAACATGATAAAAATAATGACAAACCATCATTAATTAACTGTACATTTATATATATATATATATATATATATATATATATACATATATATATATTCTCCAAATAAGTCATTGATTGTCAATTCATATTAAGTAGTATTTGGGCATTTCTATGTACAATATATAAAACAAAAGTACCAATAATGTTTTCTGTTACCCTTAAAATATGCTTTTACTAAGTTTGTTTAAAAAATAGGGGCATTTTTTTATTTATTGGTTGTCAAAAAGACAGGAAAATTTTCCGTGGTTTGCTAAATGGGAAACCACATAAATAACTGAATTTAGCAACTGCTTATTAAATGAAACTTTAAAGTGACTTGGGGAATAAAAGGAAATATTTAGTTGCATATATATAAATTACTATTTAGTTTAAAATTTAGAATTATCTAGTTTAATATCTAGTTGAGATTTGTTACTCTGATGGAAAATATGCTCTGGGAAAAAACAAATAACAACCCCTTACAAAAACCCAAACTTTTGGTTTGTTTTTTGTATTTAAGACTTTTAAATTTTAAAACTACATAAAAAAATACAGCTGTTTTAATACAATGGTATTTTAAAGTTTTCGGAGTTGTATTTTTTTTTCAAAAAATAATAGCAGTAAATTGTTCGGCTTGGTTTTCTAAAACATTTTTTAAATTAAGTTTGTTTTTTTTTCCTTTTTTTGAATAAGTCTTAATTTTTTTATATACCCCGGACAGTACAATTTTCAAGATAATATATATTCTTTTAAAAAGGGGAGTGTATCAATAACCACAAAAATTAATATATTCTTTAATTAAGATGCAAATATTTATGTGGATTATACCCTAATATATGTTTTAAACTTACAGTGTTTCATTTTTTTACTGAAATTTTCACTTGGAAATTGCCTTGTAATTACTTTATAATAATATATTTAGTTTTTAAATTTATGGTATATTTTTTTTTAATGGCATTTTAAGTTATTAATAAATAAAATCATATCTTTTTAAAATAAATTGTAACTAAATGAGAACAACATATATGAAATAGTTTCTTAATATTTTGCAATATTGAGAACACCACATTTATTTAAAAAAAAAAAAAAGAAATCTAAAGATTATTCCACAAAAGCCTTTAATTGTATTTCTATTATTACATTGTCGGGTAAACCTTTTTTCATATTTAAAAAAAAATCCTTAACGAATTGTTTTTTAGAATAAAATTCTTGAAAAATTTAAATTCAATTAAACCCGTTTTGATGTATACAGAAATTGGTGTTTTTATTTAAAAAAAAGAAATATATACAGTTGAACCTGTTTTTGTCGAAGAAAGGAACGCAAAAAAAAGTCGTTTTTAAAAATCCAATTTTTTAAGAAATTTACGTAAGAATTTCCATAACAAATAAAAATTAATTTTACACGGAAAACATTTAAAACTATATTTTGATAGAATAACGGATAATTTTTCAAAAGGAATAAAATTTTTCCTACTCATCGAAATCAAACCCTTAATGAAAAATTTAAAACCTTTCGTCACTTGAACTTACTATTTTAATTATTTATTTTTCAAATAAAGTAAAAGATAAGTTTTTTTGGGCGAAGGGGGGTGAGGTTTTTAAATGTCAGAAACCGATATCCAATTGGCCAATTTTGTACCCTTTCTTAATTGGATCTTTTTAAGAAAAAAACTTTTCAATTTGTTGAAAAAACTGGGTACCCTATTTTTATCCCCTCAAAAATCCCGGGTTTTTCTTTTCCCTCTTCATAATCTAACAAAATTTTTGATTTTGCGCATGAAATTTTTTGTCTTCAGTTAAAAGCAGGCTGCTGGAGAATTGGGAGAAAGCAACTGAATGCGCATTGTCGGGAAAACTCTTTATAACAAAAAACAGAGCATCTAGAAGTGTCTATATTTCAGTGGCGTAACGTACACCTCCGCATCAGGGGGGGGGGCTTACTTACGCTAAATACGTATTTACCCAATTTATAAAATATTAAGGTAAAACCTGACTTTCGGGGGTGCCCAAAACATTCTCCATTACACCACTGGTAGAAGGATAGAAAACATTACAGTGAAGTCAAAATCATTGAGTCTGCCACGGAGGGGGGAAGGGGTAGGACTCTAGGGACCCAAAGCTTGACTAACACTAAATACTTATTTAGCCAATTTATGAACTATTAAAGGCCTGACTTTTAAGGGGAGTCCAAACATTATCCGTTACGCCAATGGAAAATAGATATAAACATTACAGAGGCATACACCGCATTAAAAAAAAAGATCGTGCATAAAAAATCGCATAAAAAAAGACCACACAAAAACAGGTTCTACCGTATATAAACCTTTTTAGTAGTATGTAAGCTATACATTGTGTATGTGAGTATGGATGTATATTGAAAATGCATATAGTTCTGAGCTTAAGTTTGTTTTACTTTCAGTTTCCAAAATTTAGAACAGCACTGTATATTTTATACAATATTTAATTTCAGAATTCAGAGAATTTCAAAGAAAAGTGAAATATGAAGAAATAATCAGTAAATAAGGCTTCGCAAAATTTTCAAATTGTACAAGTAGTAAAGATAAACTAAAGTTGTAATTAAAATGAATCACATCATTTGAAAATTTATAAAATAATATAAAAAATATCAATTTTTTATATTCCTTTTTAGAATAAAATTTAGAGTATAGAGAAAATATACCTATTTCTTAAAAAAAAAAGAATTTAAACTACTTCAGATTATTTAATGTAATGTTTCAAAAAAAAATAAAAATATATTGCACTTATGAATGATGTATTGAATGAAAATATCAAAATAACTAAGAATTTTTGCTTTTGAACATATTAATTTTTATAATTTTTTTAATATTTAAATGAATTGTACAAATAGATATAAGAAATTAAAAAAAAGTGACTAGCTTGAAATGTATATTTACATTTTCATTTCCCATTTTTGTATGCATCATACATCACTTTCAATTCGTTGATTGTATATCACCAAGAAAAGGCCATGTAAATAATTGATCAAACCGAAAATTTGGCATGTATTATTTGAAGTTAAAACAACTATTCGTAATATTTGCTAAAATAATAAGTAACGAAATTATGTTAAAAAATTGTGAATTAGGTAAAACAAATTAAGGTATTCCTGTAAAGTTATTTATTTCAAGTGTAACTGACATACAAAAATAAAATTTAAAATCCGGTGTATAACGCGCACTTTGAGCACAAAAATAAGATCGAAAATTAAGGTGCGCGTTATACTCCGGATATAAAAACGATATCTTTAAAAATAACAAAAAGGATGGAAATTAAAAAAAAATTTACTTCTAGTTGTATCGAAGCACTGTTTATTTAAAATAATCGACTTGCCTTATGAACAAGAACAGTTGTAGTTCTAGAAGCATACTATTTTTTCAAAAGACTGGAATAATACCTCGAATAAATTAATTCAAAACATAAAAACAATGTATACAAATATTTCAGATTTCTTTGTTAAAAAGGGGGTGGGCTTTATACGGCGAATATACCTAAAAATTGAAAAATTTAGCTTGAAAGTATAGAGTGCGCGTTATACGCTGGATTTTACGGTAAACACGTTATTTGTCAAACACATTTCATTACGTAAAACTTGCACAATTGAATGTTTTTGGAAAACATATTTATTTAACATGGTGACTGATCTACCGCTTTGCAGGTAAGGAGTGATTGAAATGAGACAGTGTAAAATATTGCTCAACAATTTCTTATTCCAAGCAGACGAAATGTATTTCAGTTTATTGTAGATAAATAACTTCATTAAAATGTATTATTCACCAACCGTCCATATCGCTGCATACCGTTAACGTCCATCATTGACAACTTTTACAGTGGCGTAATGATGGAAACATTTGGGCATCTCATGAAGAAAATTGTGCCCTATTAACCGACTAGAAAGGTTTCCATCAGACAAACGATTCTTTCTGACAGTTGATATGGGGAAAGTTAGGGGTACGTTTAATTTTAACATACAACATGGAAAAAACAATATGATTGGTCCCTTCGTGCACACATGTTTGGGTAGGTACTTTAATAAACACAGACGGAAAAAGCCTTTTTTACACACTTTTATTTACTCTCCAATATTACTGTGAAGATGTTATCCTTCAGATGGCTTCTAGTCTTAGATGCCCTTTACTTAAATTTTGCTTAAAGAATAAAGACTCATAGGTATCATGCTATTTTGAATTGATCTACATGGTTCACTGATTTAAATCTAATTAAAATATGAGAGGGATTTCCTGCAGAATTATCTAATTGTAAGGAAGAACACATAGCAATGCACACAAATGCTCTTTGAGGATTATTAATTGCTCCCTCAATAATTGTGGAATAATCTGGAAAAGAAAATATATGCTGCCACACAAGCACTAAATATACAGGACGTCATATATGTTACTTAGGAATTTTGATATTTTGTACTCCTTCTTTGCGAAATAATGTGGTATGCCGATATCATTCTGTCAGGAATGCCTTTATCGTCGTATTCCGTCCGGCCCGGTAGCCGAGTGGTATAGGTATCGGATCGTGGCTTGCCTTGTCACGAGTTCGAGCCCAGTACCACTAAAGACCCGCCGTGTAGGATAGCGATGCACGTTAAATCTGTCGAGATCTTAAACGTCCTCCCGTTGGTGTGATGAGGTAGTTAGGAGAGGGGGTGCCAGCTCAGGTGTCGTCCACGTCACTTGACCATGGTTCAAAATTACGTGGTCCGTCGAAAAAAGACCTCGTGTAGCTGAACAGTGCGACGTTAATATTCAATCAATCAATCCATTTTTGTTGGTCTGCTTTCTTCATTCTTTACGGTATGCATTTTACCTCTGCAGTAAGGATTTTATGTCTCCTTGTTGATGTTTTATATAATTAGAGTAGAAGAAAAAGTGCATTTTAAATTTTACGTAATAGTCTTGAGAGGGATATACATATATATATATATTATAATTAAATTCAGGATATGAATATACAGCCCCCCCCCTTAAATAAGCATTGTTTTGCAGAACATTTGAATGATATTATTTAAATTTAACCTTCTTCAGTAATATCAAATATCTCGTTATGAAACATAAATCTCTTTTTATTCGCAAGTTTTACGCGTCCATGAAATTAAATTATAGAAAATTTTCCCCTTTAGAATTAATTTTCTCATTTCCATAGCAACAAGACATAATTTTCCCTGTCTTAAAGTCACGTAATGCGATTCATTTTCTTTTTCTATTTGGAATTAAAGTAACAGCAAATTATAAGCTTCTACTTGGGTAGGAAATAGTCATTAGTTCCGTTTTCTTCCCCTTATTCTAAGAGAAGTAATTATTCACTAGCTGCCATCTACAGACATTTCTCTAAAAAAGTGAAATTGACTTAGAAAATGAAAAAGAGAAATATATTTCGATCTTGCACATAATAAAAACGGAGATAAACGAAAAAATCTACAGAATACGGCAAAAAAGGATACACTGCTGTTGAAAAATGGTATTTATGGTATTCCCCGAGTATACTATACATTTCAAGTATAATCGTGCTCCCCTAATTAGTTCGGCGAATTAACTCTCTTGATATCTCATTTATTCATGAAGTAAAGATGTAAATGAACTAAAGTGCAGAGACCACCCCTATTTAGTGCTTGTTTAACGCTCTTTATGCTGTTTCTAAAAAGTTTATAGTTTTCTTTCTAATAGATATAAATTTAACAAACACCTCTTCATTATTGGTTCAAATTTGAGTCCAATGTACATTACATAAACTAATTATGGTAAAGAAATTTATAAATTTACGCTTCAGTTCTCCTGGAGAAATTCTTCTAGAATCTTTGTTTTTTCTCAATTAATTGGATATTTTACAATTTATCTGCTTCATAAGGAAAACAGGAAAACAGCTTGTGACGGATCTATTCACGTACCTTCCTCTAATCCTCTTGGGAAATCTTTGGGATCTCAATAAGCGTTTCTTTCAAAACCAAACCTTTTGAAGAAGAATCCGTGATATTTAAATTATGTCTACTATATATAGTCCATGTTCTCTAGCTAGCAATGTGGAGAAAGAGAGAGAGAAACCCAGAAGTCAGGTGAGATTGCTAATGATGAGGTATTACTCAAAGTTATATAGTTTTTAAATATTAAATAGACAAAAGAATTAAACAGACGATTGGCACTAAAGTTAAATTAACATAAAGGTATCCGACTACGTTCTTAACCGTGATTTTAAAAAAGCACATAAATGGATCATTTTCATGATATTTAGTGTCACTTAGATTAGAATACATGTATAAAATTGTTTTAAGGACATTTTGACAAAAAAAATTTTTAAATACCATATTTCGGCAAAAAATTAACTTAGAATAAACTTTTTTCAAATCGTTCTCCTTTTGTGAAAAATGCTTTGTTATAATAATATTTTGTCTGTATATAGCTCAGACCTCTGTATAGAGGCTCAACTGCGATTTTTGAAAAATTCCCATTATTTTCAGAGTGACAACCCATTGAAATAATTATAGGCGTTTTTTTCTTAAAATTTCTCCCCTCTGCTGTCGTTAAACATGGATAAACCCTACTTCTAAGTTATATATTTCAAACATTCTAGTTTAGCCTCTGTACAGAGATCTGAGCTATATACAGGCCAAATATTATGATAATAGAAGCATTTTTCGCAAAAGAAGAATATATTGAAAAGGGGTCATTCTATATTATTTTTTGTCAAACTATTGTACTTAAATAATTTTTTTGTAAAAATTTTCTTAAAAAATTTTTATACATTTCAATTAAGTGACCAAATATAAAATTATCATTTATACGCTTTTAAATCAGGTTCCGGGGTTGGATACCTTAATAAATAAGGTAATTAATGTCTTATACACTCGTTGGAACCTGTTTTAAAAGCTGTAAATGGTAATTTAATTGCACATCCTTTTGGAATTAAAAACTACTGTTTTAGATATAAAAAGTGAAGCAAATTATTTCTCCCAATTGGCAAAATTAAGGAGATACCTTTTCAAATTTTGCCTTTCAAAAATGTTTAATTTTATAATAAAATTTTTCTATTGCTCAAAATTGTAAGGTTTTAACAAATGGAAAACGGTTTTAAAAATTAAGAAAAAAGGAAATGCAGAAAATAGCACCTTATGGACATTTATTAAAATAATTAATTTTAAACTCATATTTATTTGTAAGTTTAGAAATTAAAAAATTCTAGAAAATAGTGGTTATTCTTCAATAAATGTATTAGCTTGATTTTACATCTAACTTACACTCCGATTATGCATGTTGATTGAAAAAAAGTCATGCATATAAATATGGATTATTAAATTATACAAAAACATTGTATGTTTAAATGAAGGAGAAGCACAGTTTGACAGTGAATTTGCAATTACAAATCTATTGACCTAAAATTATTCCAATTTACAGGTATTCTCACCTCCAAATAATATAAATGGAAATGAAATTGCAGCTCTTATTTATACGTAATGTAAAATGTAATAACACATTCCTGCGAGAAGGGAGTTTTTAAAAAAAAATCATGTTAAGTGAGTTTAATTCAAATTACTGATTTATATAGCAGTATATACTTATTCCTTCCTTTTATAAAGGTGATTGAAAAATCCAATGATTCAGAAAAAATGGTTCATGGTCATTCCAAAAGTATGTTTCAGTCATATTTCGCTACATGCCATTTAGCACATCAGTCACAGAATGTGTCGCTCCTCCACATTCTATGTTGTTTCTTTTTCAATTTCTGTTTTCAATCAAGACGTGATACAACAAACTAGAACGCCCATTACTTTAACACTACGGAAAAGAAAAAAAAAAGAAAACGACAGGAAATGTTGTGGAGGTACTTAGATTGTGGTAATAAATATTTTATTACTAGACGTTGCTCTGGTCACTTGGCTGCCTAAATTTTGATTTACTGAAAGGTGGTAGTATATTATAGGAGATGTGAAACTGTATAGGAACTCACCAAAAAATGGTCTCGATATTTAGTGTTGATTGGGAACATTCCAAATTGTTGCTAAGAAAATTTTATTCACTTGTTAAAAATAAAATTATTCTATTTTGAAACTAAACGATAGGGCCCGTGCTGTCGAAATGCCTAAGTTATTTATTTAAAAATAAATATGCATTCTTGTCTTGATTTTTCACTTAGTTTGAAGCTAGAAAATTTAAAATTTTAGCTGTTGTTAGAGATAGATACTATTTATGTTTGAGGATATGAAGCTAGTGCTTTCACAGTTGAGTGAACTTTGTATTTAAAAGCATTAGCTTTTTTTAATTAACAATGTAAGGGATATAAAATAGCATCAATATTCATAAAATATTATTTGCAGATAATTATTCTTCTATTACTGATTTATAAAATCAAACGTTAAAACAATAATGAGCCTTTCATCACATTTCTTTAATTGTGATTGTAGTGTTCAAGGAAAAATTTGAGCTAAAAAATAGTTAAAACAAATATTAAATCAAAATTCCTTCGATCAATTGATACTTATCATTTGAATTTGATATGGGCATCTGATCGCTAAATAATACAAAGAATCATTTATGCCCTTAAATGCCAAATTGATACTTTTTTTCTATAATAAGATTACAATTACATGTATCAATGAAATAAATATTTTTCTATCTTCCAAAAACTGTGTTCTGTTATTTTTGAATCGCTTATGTGGCCTTTTTGAAATGATTTATATTGTTTATGAACAAATAACAATTTTTTTTTTTCCTACACATGTGAAAAAAACTTTTTTAAAAATAAATTTATTAAATGGTAAAAAAATTATTTGTTGCAAAGAAAGGCCGCCCCTTTCTAAGTATACTTTATTAGTGTTAGATCATTCATAAGTTCGTTTTTTTGTTGTTTGTCAGACTTATTTTTGAAACATATGGATGTTTGATCAAATATTTTTTTTTAAAAACCAATAAAATCATGCGTCAAACTCTAGAAAAACTATTAGAATATTTTTTTTAAAGAAAAATAACTTTAATCTCTTTGAGAAATACTTTTAAAGGTTACTATCATTTAATATATAATGCATACATATATGCATACATAAAAATATATAAAGTATAATTACTATAATAAAATTTGTATAAGGGGCAATAAACTCTCAATATACTTTTTAAATCAAATAATAAAAGGTTATATTGCAATGATTAATTTATTTTTTAACGTATACCCTATTCCTTATAACTAAACTCTTATATATGTTTATAACTTTAAATTTAATATATATATATATATATATATATATATATATATATAAATCTAAAATCAATAGCTATCAAGTTAAAGTTATGTTTGAGTAATAAAATGTTAAATTTTCGACTTTTGATATTATTTCTCTAAATAAGAAACCATTTACGAGATAAAAAATAGGTTATTAGATTTCTGGAAATATTCTATATAACAGCCTTGTAGTAATTTAATATATTTTAATAACTTTCTAAATAATTTAGCTTCTTAAAAATGTCAGTATAACTTACGTTCTAATCATTAAAAGTATGAAACTAAATTTATTTAGTTAATTTTCTTTAAATCTATCAAACAAAGGAATTTCTAACGAAAATACAAAAAAAGTATCCATGATTTTAAGGGAAACCTTTATTATTGAACTTAAAAGCATCTGCATATATAAAAGAAATAAGATGTATATTAAAATAGTAAATTATTGACCGATTCAGGTACTATAGTAAAAATCTAAATTGAAAATGAAATGATGTAGAAATGTAGACGATGGAAAAGAATAAAGACAGAGAAAAATACAAATATATTCCTTTGATTTTTACAAACATGTTTTTGGATTGCCGTAAAATTAGAATGCGAGAAAGTCACTTCATATTTCCTAAATTTCCAATTTAACGCTAAAATGTTTTGGGTGATGATAATGAACCATTCAACAAAAAAGAAGAAATCAAGTTCCTTGTGCCCTTGAAAATGAAATGTGTGTGCTATAGTAATGTATTAAAAATGCAGATTCAAACGCACTCTTCCAAAATAACATTTTTCTGCAGAAAGGTATGCGAATGCCTCTGAAAAGACGATAGGTAAAATAGTAAATATGTGCAAAAACCAAATAACATGACATTTTTATGCAACACCTGGCATTAAAGCCTAATTTAAATCGAATGATACACAAAACATTATTAGTTTCATGTGTATTTGAGTAAGTATTATTTACATCCCCTTAGGATTGATATGAATGTCAAATAACAAAGAAACAATAAAATATCAAAATAATAAAATACAAAAGAAAAAGTACCAACTATAGATTATAATAATTCTGCTTCTCCTTTCCCTCTATGATGGTATAACTTTATACAAATTGAATTGTGACAAGTCTGGTGAAGAGAATTATTCAATAAACATTTATTATTAATATGCATGTATAACTTTAAAGTATACTGCACTTGAGTTAGTTAGCTATCGAATTATAGTATTTCTATAGGTTAATTGCTTTATTTTTATAGTGTTCTCTTAGAATGAGTTGTATAACATATTTATGCAGTTCAGATATATTACTTCAAATTTGTGATTAAAAATTCCGTTTTGAACATGTATATTTTATTTAAACGAATTTATAAACAATTGAATTAAATTATATTAAATCCTATGAAGAACCACCAGCCCAGATATGTATAAAAGAACTGTAAAAAAAGTTTCATAAATACAAATGTATTATCAGTGTAGATATTTGTGAACTTTTTAGAAATAATTAATAGCAGTTGATTATTCTTCATGTTTGACTCTAGTAGCTCTCGTTGAGAGTAGATTAATCTGGAATTGTCGGACTTTCAGGGATTGTAGCTTGTAGGACCCCGGACGCGTCTTTGATTATTCTGCGAGACAGACGATGCGGTATGTTCAGCAATGGTAAGCAAAACCATAAGGAGGAGGAAGTAAGTAGCGTATGTTGGTCAAAAAGACTGGAACCTCCTGGGTAGAGTCTCAAGGATAGAAGTCTGTGTTTGCTGCTTTGCCTGCAGGTATTACCTGAGCATAATGGAACGGTTTTAACACGCTGAGTGACCCTTCCAGGAGATTATACTCTTCCGTCGTACTTAACTCGTTCCGTCCAGGTAACCCCCTAGCCTAGCTCTCTGAAGTGACCTGCAGGACCAGGAAACTACAATAAAGAAACGAACCCCTGGCACTTGCTCAGTATTCAAGAGTGAGTTAATTGCGATTATTGTAGGGATTTATCCTGTCATGTCTTATGATTGTGATTTTGGGAAACTATGGATTTTATCAGACAGCCGCGGTGCACTGCAACATTTTAGTGGCTGGACCGAGGAAATCGCCGCTTCTATTCTGCTCAAACTAAGAAAGATCTCTCAGACCCCCGACGTTCATCTCCAATGAATACCATCACATGTTAACATTAGTGGTAATGAGGTCCTTGATAGACTGGCCAAATAGAGTACTGAGAATGAAACGGCAACTGGCTCTTCGCATACTTTTAAAAATTATTTGCAAATGAAAGATCAAATCTCAGTTTAATATTGCGTATACTACCTACGCAACAATGGTACACAAGAACATACCTTTGCTCTCTGGTTTAAATCAGATGTGACCCTCGCTCCCAGCCTGCTCTGGGTAGAATAACAAATGGTTGTTTGAAATGTTTTCAATGCAGTGGCAAAAAAAATTTACCCACTAGTAAAACATGCTGTTATAATCTAGCTTCACCGGATTACACATTCTAGGATGCATCTGACTTTCTGCGGGAGAATTATCCTTTTCTATAGATTAATACGATACTCTTATTATTATAGAATTTTTGTGGTCAACAACCTTCTGGATTTGATATGGCATATGTCAGTTCTTTCTAGGATAAGAAAAAGCAACAGTTAATTATTTTTAAGCATTAGAACTAATATTCTAACAAATTAACTATAGTTTTATTTTAAGGGTTGCGTGTGTGTTAAAAGGCACATGATTTTTCCCCATTTATGTACAAAAACATACACCAGTTCTAAAAAAGAGGTTGTGTACTTTCTTCAAATATTCCTTTTCTAAAAAAAATGCGGAGAGACTCTTTTGTCTCCCTTGCAGAAATGGGCCCGACTCATTTGACTGGAATATTCCATATTAGTACATTATCTAAAATTTTATTTTAGCTTTATTTAAAATCTTCAAATCACATGTCCTTAATATTGGCTTAAAAATAGCAGCCATAATTGTAATGAAAATTAGACATTTGTAATTAAATAAAATGTGTGGACATTTGTTAATGTCTGTGATTTTTCCCCTCATGTACGCATGGTAATGTCACCAAAATTTTAATTTAATTCTGGAGCCCAACGATTCCAATGCATTCAACTTCCTACACAAGAATTTTTTTTTTCCTTTGGTGGAAATAATTAAAATACATTATACAAAACCGTCTACACAAAATATATATCAAACATTCCAAAAAATATTTCTTAGGCAACAATCGATTTTATTTTTTCATATAAAATAGGCCTCTTTTATTTGAAATATAATGGTATTTAAATACTAAATTTTTCTAGCCTACTTGTTTCCTGGTCACTCATCTGAATATGTAGATGTCCTTAAATCTAAGACGAGGTATATTTTCCCTGTGTTTTAATCCCCTTGTAAGAATTTACAATGCTTTTTTGATTTTTCATTGAGCAATTATCAAATGTTTTCATGGAATTGGATTATCGCACTGGTTCTCACTTAAGACATTACAGCAATGTCTCATGAGAGGATTAAAGTTCGTAAGTGAGGTGTCTCATGTTTTCACTTCACAGACAGTGCCTCCAAAAGGCATGGGTTTAAACCTTTGTAAATGCAAATATACTCTGTTGAGATTGATACGAGGAAGAAATAAAACTGGAACAGAAAAATTTCTTATCACTGCATGTGTACAGATAATTTTTTAAAGATGTTTATACAACAAAAAATGTTTTACCATCAAACATGTAATAAGACAGTCAATTTCTTTCATATAATTTTAGAGTTAAAAAATAAAAAAAAAGTTAAATTGTTTACTTTATGATCATAAGCAAATATTTTGTTTTGTTTGGAAGTATAAGTAACATTTAAAAGCATTCCTCTTTGGTTAGTATTTTTATTCACTAAACGAGATGCTAGTTATTGTTGTCCTACATGTTTTGATAATTTTGTATAATTATGCAGTAGTTTATATATATATATATATATATATATTGTGAACCAGAAGTTTATTCATAGGACACGGTATACTCAATAAGTGAAACAGTTTGTGTTCCACATCAAACAATTATAATGCAATAATGCATTCCATGCAGAAAAAAATTAAAAAAATGAAAGAGAAATAAATTAATATTGTCTTGTACCGGGGAATGTGAACTCTGTCTGCCGATAAAAAATATTAAAAATATTAAAATATAAATAACTACCTTATTTGTTTATAATATACAAATCTAATTCTTTTTTTTTTTATTAAGAAACTTTTTAAAGGCATTTATTTTTATTGACTCATCAAAATTTGATGACGCCACATTTTCATAAAAGATTTGTAGTAAGTTTAGACACTGCTTTAATATAGTGATGCTTCTTAATGTACGATACAGTAGTTTAACACTTCTCACATACACTATTTCTTTTTGCACCAGTAGATTGTGTTTAAACTGTTGCTAACTGTTCTCAGATAATTTCTCCTTTATACTTTTTTCTGTGAAACACAATGCATTCTCTATAAGTTTTTCCTTTTAAATTCCCTTTTGGTTTGAAATATTTCCAATTTTTCCCTTTAGTTTTAAGCTGTCTTATTGATTTCCAGTTCGAAATTGTCAAATACCATTCAAGTTGATTTTCAAATGTCATTCAAATATAGGATGGATTTAATGATCAAATTATTAATCATATAATTTAATGGATATAAATGATTAATCATTTAGTTTTCATAAATCATAATGAAAATGAATCATATTTTTGAGTTACAAAATCTTAGAAAAAAGTAGGAAAAAAAATATGGAGCTCGATATGGCTAAAATAGTTTAGATATTTTTTTAGAAGAGCAGAAGACTGTTTACATAGAATTGCTAAAATATATTTTTTCAAATCATTATTAAATTTCTTCATTAAGTAAACAGTACAATGTTAATCAAAAGTTAACGTTAGCTATTTGAGTTTTTATTATAGACTTTATAGTAAATATGAGGGAGAATGACTTTGTCACACACAATCTTCCCTGACAGCTTACATCATTTGAAAACTGTTAAACAATGCTATCCTTTATTTTTAATAAATAAGCACAAATTTGATAACTCAGAGTTGTATTAGAATAATATGAACCCCTGCATCTATTTTAAAATTCATTTAAAATGTATTTTACCCAAAAACTTTGGATTTACTTTCCTTTTTTTTCAGTTTTTGTTTAATTTAACAAGTTATATCTAAAACAACTTTAAAATAATGCATTACTTGAACTAATATGCAAAACAGAATCCGTGTATGTTTAGCACTTATTTAAAAATTTTTTTAAAAGGGACTATAAGTATTGAAACTTTTCCAAAAAACCTATGATTACATAATATATTTATTTTTAGATATTTTTTTTATAGAAATAGTTACATATTTTTGTATAAAACTATTTTGAACGCTTTAGACTGAAACATATATTATACTGAGATTTTGTAGAGTACAAATTAATAAATATATATCCCATCGATTCTTTCTATATATTAAAATGTACATAGTTCTAATAAATGGGATATTACGTTCCCCATTCGTTTATTTCTTTTCTTCATACCACTAATAATAAATTCCAAACTCTATAATTTTACTATACAGCGCGTTCATTTCGATCAATCTTCTCATTTTCATAACAACTATACACATTTTTTAAAGGTTCCAGTATGTAATTTCAGCTATTTTCTACATTGCCCTTTAAAATAAAAGCAAATTATAAACTCGTGCTTGGGTAGGAAATAGTTACTGCTTTCGTGTCTCTTCTTATTTTGTAGAAAAGAACTTCAAGCCCCCTCCTTTATCGCATATATTGTTCGAAAAAATGTAACAGTGATTCTGGAAATGAAGAAAGGAAAAAAATACATACAAATTTTTTATAAATATAATTTTTTTTGAAAAACTTTTACTTAAAAAAATTTTAAAGGGTCTGTTTAACATCGATCCGATCAATTTTTTCCTTCTAATTTATTTCACGACATCTTGATATTTGTTTTATAAATTGAAATAAATGAATGAGCAAAAGGGCACACAAGCTTTGTGAAACTTCTCCCCGTGACTCATCAACGTAACTCTTTTGAAAGCTCTATCTTTATTTATTCTCGCAACAAAAAATATGTTTAACAAATACCTTTGTCAGAATTATTTTAATGAAATGTGTACTCTGCTTAAGCTAATTACGAGGCAATCCTTTCAGAGCTTAAACACACTCTCAGAGTAATTTGCTTCACAGTTCATTTTCTTGTCAAACAAATGGGTTTTTATGTTTTTTAACTAACAAACCTTAAAAAAAGGGTTTAAATATTTGAATTTGCGTTCAAATAACAGTAATTAGCCGATTTAGGAATACTTATATCCTTTCAGTTTCATTTTGAAAATATTGCTTAACAGTGATGATAAAAAATAAATTTTTGAAAAAAAATTAACATAAATAAAATAATTTTCTGTAGATGAACATTTCAACTCATCTTTCAACATGATGAATTAGGCAATTTATTGAAAGGCTGTGTCAAAAATGTTTAATAAATATATGTTTACTATAAGAAAGTACAAAATAATTTATTAAGTTCCTTTGTGATTTGTAATGTAAATGTCTTCACCACATATAAATTTCCATTTTTCATCGAACAGATAAGTAGATTGCTGATGATAATGATGATGTCGTATCCATAACAGGACCAAATCAAATAGTACCATGGGCCCAGATGACTATTCTGGCTATCTATTCAACATTGTCCACATAGAGATTTGTTGACTAAAAAGGACCCTATTTTTTGTAGAGCAGCAAGAATAGCTGTACAATCAAAAATATTAGCAAGTGTCAGCTCTGTATCTAAACAGTTATCACAATTCTTATAACATCTTCTACCATTCCTATCAAACTTCATTCTTCCGTAATGTGACCTGTAGATTGCTAATATAAATTATTTTAAGATATTATTTTTTTATGTATTTTTTTAAAAATAAAACTATTGGATTGAGCATATTTCTTACAAAGTATGAAAAACTATTTCCGGTTTATTATCAAACTTCATTATTAAAAAAATAATAATAAATGGCTAAAGGAATGTGTGATCGATGTGTTTACATTTGAAAATTAACCCGGGAGAGATCGTATGGGATAAAGTCGCCTCAGGCTCACGAAACCTTTAATTCTGGGAAAACTGTTTCTTTCTACCGATGACCTTGTCAATATCCGACTATATGACATTCTTCAGGTGAACCAAAATGTATTTGTAACATATATCCCTCTTTCATGTGAACGGCAAACGTTTTTCATAAATTTAAGGTACTTGGGGTGATGGAGTTTCCCTCGCGACGACTTTAGTTCCAAAATATTTTCTGTGAACAGGCTACATTTTTCCTCTGTGAATGACCTTGTGGTTTTTATTACTGTTCTGTACGACTCATAACGGTTAATCAATGTAAAAATGGATATTAATCTCTGTAACGAAAGTACATTTCATAATAGCGTTGAACATTAAACATTTTAGTCGAAAGGAATATTTTTAAATGTTACCTAAAAATCTCCATCAAAGAAGATAAAGCTATAAATGCACCACAAGACACACTGAGCCCTGTTAAAAAGATGCAAACAAGAAAACAACAACATGCTATTTGTCGATCAACTAAAGAAGGAAACAAGAAAACTTGATCAAAATATGACAGTTTTGCTTAAAAATACCCTTCATGTAATGTTAACGTGGTGGGTGAGGATTTGTGTCCTTTATTAAAGTTACACTCTTTAAGATCAGTTTGATTTGACTTTTTCTCAAATTATAAAAGAAAAATGAAAAATCCTTAAAAGTAGGTAAGTATAATTTCCCTTAAATACTTTTTGCACTGGAATTAAGATTTTTATAGTGTAAAATAAAAGTAACTATAAAAAAAAAAAGAATTGGGGTGACTCCGTCATTCTGCACAACCACTAACGTCAGTATAGAGTGCCCTAAATTTTCGGGGTTAAATTTTGAATCCAATTTAAGAATTCATTTTGATCCAAATTTTTTCATTATTCAATTCGAAGTTATTTATAATATTAGGGCCTAAAAAGACAAATGTTTTGTACTTACTTTTGAAAATTCTATAATTAGCAAGTACACAAAAAACGTTCATAGATATAAAATACAATATTTTTACTCAGCCTCCGCTAAAAGTGCCATTAGCGATACATTATGCACCACTGAATTTAAAATTTCAAAATACTCACTGATGGAATTTTTTTTTAAATTAATCTTTATTTGCAAAACTATTTATGTTCTACATTGAATAACATGAGGCTTACACAGATGCGAGTGGTAACATACAATATATATATATATATATATATATATTATATATAAATATATATATATATATATATGTATATATATATATATATATATATATATATATATATAAAATATATATATATATATATATATATATAATAATATAATAATATAAAATATTATATATATATATATATATATATATATATATATATATATATATATATATATATATATATATATATATATATATATATATATATATAGTTAAAAAATACATACGTGGAAAAAAATTAAATACATTTAAGATAAAAATATAAAACAAAAAGGAAGGGAGAAAATACACAAATTAAATCAAGAGAAAGTACCAATAAAATTTAAAAACATATGCAATAAACAAACGTTAAAAAATTTAAATTTCAGTACAGTTCACCAACAAAGACAAAACCGGTAAACAAGAAATACCTAAACGTTTCAAGTCCTTTTTAAAAGATTTTCTTTTTCAAAAAAATAGGTTATTATGTAACAATACATGTTCCTTTGTTTCAGCAACCTGACCACAAGGATATATCACTACTAATTAAATTAAACCTAGACAAATAGCTTTTAAAATTTCCCAGGTCCTGTTAGGATCTCTTGTAACTTAAAATCAGTAACAGATTTCTTACATTTTAGCGTTTGATAGAAGGTCGGAAAAAACTTTTAGTTCACTAAGCTTTAGGTGAGGACAAGAATTCGGTTTTCCCGGAGGAAACCGTTCTTTTCCATGTTAAATGCTTCCAGTGAGACAATGCCGAAAAGGAAGACATACGGGAAGTTGCCCTTTCCAACTAGTCCACCCCTATCCGCCGAGATTTCCGCCAGGCCCCAAAAATGGTGGGTATCCAGTCTTCAAGGTAGTACAGAATAAATGAAATCTTTAAAAAAAGGTTTTTTTTTGTAGAATTTAAGTGAGAAAAAATGAACTGTCATGCATCTATCAGTATTTGGCCAACTGATAGATGCTTGACAGCCATTTTTATTCCCGCCCCCCAAAGAGTTATTTTTTTATTTTTTTCAAAGAAAAAAACTACGTTTTTTCACCCGCTGCATGAGTATGTTTTTACATTTTTCCCGACATGCAAAAAACATAGAGTTTTTTTTTACTTTCAATGGATTTTTAAAATATTCTTCAGTGCATTTTTTAAATTTTTGTTCACCCCTTTTAAAAAGTTTCAGCCGTCATTGAAGTTTTAATACTTTCTGTAAAAGCATTCTTTGATCTAATGTTACTGTAGGACTAGTGTAAAATGTGTTTGCATGAAAAGAAAAAATTTTTTTATTTTTGAAAATCAGCATGCTTCAAAAAAAATTTTAATTATACTTTTTGCATTGTTTTTAGCATCAAATGGACAAAAAGTTGAATCGGCCCTTTTTTTATTTATTTCATAATTGGGAAAGTAGCTAAATAGTGTCCATATTTTTTTAAATTTTTTTCGGGTAATGTGAAACAGGAACTATTATGCATTTTTTCATCGCCAGATTCTGCATCAATGATAGATTTTTTTT
>BMAV01026850.1:3585-15276 GCA_019973955.1 Trichonephila inaurata madagascariensis
CACTTCATTTCATTATGGAAATCAGGACCATGTTATATCGAGGAGAACAACTCGAAGTCTAATGAAAAAAAGTTCTGCATGCACTGTTTCAAGAACCGAGAAATGTATGATTCGTCATTATTGAGGTTTTACATAGTCTTAATTTAGAGCGTAAGACCGCGCCTAACTCTGTTACGTCCGCATTCGACATTGTTAAAAGTGTTCTAAGGGCTCAAACACGATTCAGTAAGAGCAAGAAATTATGAACTTATAGGTTAATGAAGTACGCAAGTGTTCCAAAATGGGAGATGGTGATTTTTCTTTGAAGGATATTTCAGTGAGATAACGTATAAAAAATACTTTATGGTATATAAAAAAATGTTAATTCAATCTTTTTAACATGACTACTTTATTAAACTGAAAGGTTTAAATGTATATAGATGGGGAAAAAATGTGTGCATTGTATAGTTAGTATGATTGAAATCATTATTAGTTTGGTTGGAAAGATTAACATCACTTTCTAGTTTGAATTGCTCTTCTTTCAAAGGACTTTTGAGAGTAATTTTATATAGTTATTTAAAAAAATATAATAAATAAAGGAACTATAATTTTTAGAAATTTATACATTAATAAAAATTTTATTTATGTTCAAGTTTATGAAAAAAAATAGATGTTGAAAATTTAAAAGTTATTTTAACAAGCTGATATATATGCGAGAAAAATGAAAATATATCTTATTTCTGGGAAAATATTTTTTAGATACATTAAATTTTTTATCTTGAAATAATCTTCCGATAAGTTTTTTGTGAGTCTTCAGTAATTATTACTAAATTATTCCGTTCCAATATATATTTTTAAATGTTTTTTTTCGTCCTTTTTTTGCTGTACCTTTAAATCCTTCCATCAAAAAAAGTTATTAAATTTGTATGTGAGTAGTGAATTAATTTTATTTTCAGTTACTTATTTTATTTGAAATATCCTTTAATGTTTAAATTCTGAACGAATACATTTTTCTCTAAGAAATCGAACAATATTTATGATTACAAGGTATTAAATAAATTAAATGTGAATAATGGTGTGCTTATGTCTTATTAAATAAATTTCGATTTACACAAAATATATTTAAAACCATTAATACAATAATAACAAAATAGATATAAGTTATTATAATAACAAATAATATTCTAGAGGTGTGCATATTTATATACTCCAGAAACAATTTTATTTGCGGTTTACAAATATTTAGCAAAAATACTTGCTGTATTTTAAAAAAACTAGCAATGTTAATCCAGTTTTTTATGATGAAAGTCAAATGAATTTTCTTAAAAACCCTTTATTGAATTTTTAGTACTTTAATGTCTAATTATTAGTCTAATAATGCCAAAAAGTGTAACAAAAATAATATTGATAAATGCATTTATATTGCGTTTGTATTTTGTGCTTTATTTCCATTGCATTTCATTTGAACCACGGTAACAGTAACTTGAATACCTTACATTTGTTCAAATAAAAAAAACAAATTGTAGCCTAAATTATTTTTAAATTATCTCACAAAAAACTTCAGAGTTTTATATTAAAAAACCTTAAAGTTATTATAGATTTTATTTGCTTTGATATTCACATCCTGATTGAAAATGGAAACTTTAAACTAATTTATCCTTGGGAAAAAGAAAAAAAACAATGTTTTTTTCATTTTCAAATCCCTAGGTGTTCATCACTGTTTTGCGACAAATGTTTTGATACTTTTTCTATTTGTTGTAATATATCTAACAAAAATTAGTATGAGCTTTTGAAATAAAACAATATTTAAAAAATAGATGAATTTAGATTTTATGTTTTTTTTTAAGGAACTTTTAGTAAGCACTCAAAAAGAAGATTATTTTATGAATTTCAATCACTTTACCACGTAACTCATATCAACTCTTGTTGCTTATAGTTTGATATATTTATGAACCAAGTTCCGTGTGTGTACGACAGTTATTGTGTAGGAGGAATACAAATTTAAAATCATTCCATAAATTTTTAAATTTTTCTCACAAAAATAAAAAGGTTGGCTTCGTATGGTATTTTCAATAAGAATTCTGTTTTATATATTACATACACATAGACTAAAAATAAATTAAAAACCACCAAACCAAAAGTTTTTATTTTAATCGTTCAGCATCCCCTTAAGTAAATGATAAATGATGTTAATTTTTTTTAAATATTTTGGTGGGGTAGGAGCATAATTTAATTTGTATTCAAAAAACCGTAAAATCCAGCGTATAACGGCCACTTTTAACACAAAAATTAAGATCGAAACTTAAGTGAATGTGTTACACGCCGAGTATGAAAACGACAGCTTTAAAAACAACAAAAGAAATAAGCAATATATATATATATATATATTTACTTCTGAATGTATCGAAATACTGTTTATTTAAAAGAAATTATCTGCCTTATGAACTAAAAGAGTTGTAGTTCTAAAAGAAAACTATTTTGTCAAAATTCTGGGATAATACCTCGAATAAATGACTTCAAAACATTAGAGCAATGTATACTAATATTTCAAATGTCTTCGTAAAAAAAAGGGTGCGCGTTATACGGCGAATATACTTAAAAATTTTAAAAAATTAAGCTTGAAAGTATAGGTGCGCGTTATACACCAGATTTTACGATAATACGTTTATCGTGTTAAAAAAAATTCAAAATCTTTTTCAATCTCTCACTTCTGCTGTAAATAAAATACAAACCACAAACTGAATTTGCCCGAAGACTAATGGTTAATAAATTCAAAACCATTAGGTTTAAATATATCCCATGTCCTATTTATGACATGACTTATGCCTACTAAATTATCTTTTCAATATGAAAAATTCTAACAATCAACTACATTTATGTTATATTTAAGACACAGCTTGATTTAATGCTTTATGCATTTATATTTGCTTGTGCGCTTTATTGCAGTGGCTTAATTCCTGTCTTGGGAAAGCACTAATTAGAAGTTCTAATTCAGTTACATTGCTAGAAGCTTTATTTGGCACTCCAACGTGATTTTTTGGCCCCCACCCAGTGAAATTCCTTGTGATATATCACGTGACTGGGTGTGTCTCAAATAACAAGTCTCCGTTATGTTTAGTATAGAATTATCAATGTCACCAGTGAAATTTTTGTGATGTATACACTTTCAGTATTAAGTGACAGCTTATCGTTATAGTCAGGAAGCTCCTCTATTAAGTTTTCAGAACATTATTTTATAATGGTATATTTTTTTTAAAAAAATTTTGAGGAAAAAGATAGAAGAAAACTATATCAAAAGAAATATTTGCTCAGTAAGCTATACGTTTCTCCACCCTATTTTTAATTTTATATTGAGCTAATTTATTTATGATTTTTTAAAAAAATATATAGTATTAACCTGTGAAAAATATTCAATTTCCGATTTAAATTTATACTATATCTTTATGAGTATATTATTTAGTTACTGTCCCCATATTCCAAACGTATGTTACCGATTATTCTGGGAGCATTGATTGTAATTACCGTAAAATCCAGCATATAACGCGCACCTATACTTTCAAGCAGCACTTTTTAATTTCAAGATGTGTTCGCCATATAACGTGCACCCACTTTTTTCCGAAGTCACCTGAAATGTACCTGTGCAATGATCTTATGTTTTGAAGTCATTTATTCGAAGTATTATTTAAGCTTTGTGAAGAAATAGGATGTTTCTAGAATTACAATCCTTTAAAGTTCATCAGGTTTCTTTATATAAACAGCATTTCGATTTATGTAGAAGTCTTAACTTTTTTTTTTCATCTTTTTTTATTTTTAAAGGTATCATTTCCATACCATCATTTCATAACGCGCACCCGTAAATTTCGATCTTATTTTTTGTGTTCAAAAGGCGCGTAATACGCCGGATTTTAAGATAGTTTTATTGAGTTTATACCGATTATTTTATTATTTTCAGGGAAAAAAATTACAAAGGTAAAATTTTAAATATAAAGAACTTTTCTCTAGTTTGTCCTTTTATAGCAGCCAGGAACCTCTTTAAGGTATCTGAATACGTTCGGAACCGTAATTTTAAAAAAAAGCGTAAAAAGGAACAATTTTTTTATCTTTTTATCACCTAAATTAAAATATACATCTAAATTGCTTCAAAAATATTATTTTATAAATATTCCTTTAAGTGTGCAATTTTTCATCAAAAAATGGAGAAATGACTGATTTTCAAAATATACTTTTATAGAAGATGTTTCTTTAATAATAATACTATCCCTATAATATTTTCCTTTAATAATATTTCCTTTAAGACCTCATCAGAGCCAAAACTAGGAGTTTTGAAGAACTCCCATTATTTTTAGAGCTGCAGTAATTCTAATTAATCACCGAGGTATTCTGTTAAAATTTGTTTATTCTGATAAATTAAAATATGCATAAATCCACTTCTAACTCTTATATTTCAAAAGGTTCTGGTTCAGGCTCTCAAAAACAGTACGAAAAATCTTTCTACCAATATCTATATATGAAAAATATTTTATCAAATTTTAAAATTTGTAATTCCTCTAAAAATGCGGTTTCTAAGTAAATGGCCTTAAAGATAAAAATTACATAGGAAAACACAAAAATAAATATATCAGATAAGCCAGATTTTTCAAAAAGTATCAAAAAAGAAATATGATGTTTATCAAAAAAGATTTAAACTTCCGTTTTTTTAATCGTCTCACACATTAAAATACTTGTAATTTAATTTCTCTGCTGCTTAGCTTAGTTATAAAGGTGGTTTTAGAAAGCTAAGATTCCAAGTTTTTTATTCAATAAAAATAAAGATCGATATTTTTTACAAAATTTTTACGTAGTTATATACATCAAGAAAAGAAAAATAGAAATGCACGTAAGGCAGGGATGTACATATAGAGTCAATAAAATCCGTGCCTTCTTCAACAATCATAGAATTTTTTTAAAGATCATTACTTTTGACTGTGTAGAACAGGGGTGTCAATCTCGTGGGTCACGGGCCGCATGCGGCCTACAAAGAACATTTTTGAGGTCCGACCAGTATATCGGTGCACAAAAATATATAATAAAATATGAAAACTTCTCCCGAAATAGGAAAGATAGAGGCAGAGAAGAGATGCCAAGTGTCAGGATGTAAACATTAAATTTTTCTTGATCTTTTATTTTTGTTTATTATAATGTATTATTCGAAATAAACTTACGTTTCTATGAATATTGATTTTTTTTTTGCAGCCTTCCGAATTTAAACCTTGCTTGTTTGGCCCAAGCTAGCCTTTGAGTTTGACACCCCTGGTGTAGAAGAACATTATGGGTACAAGTTTATAAAAAAAATTGAGATTTAGTTTTTCTTTGATAATTAAAATCATTAACTTTCAAACTCACTAATACTGAATTCTCAAGAAGCTATAATTTCTTCTTTACGTTTATAATTTATAATTTTTTTTATTTTCATAGTATTTGTGAATTTTTTAATAATCAAGTTTCCACAAATTAATATTTGTTATTTTTTTTAATAATTAAAATTTTCACAAATTAATATTTGTTATTTTTTTTTAATAATCAAATTATTTTTGCGAAATCTGACTGGGTTCAAATACTCTAAAAATAACTTATTAAAGACCAAATTTTATTTTTGTATGTTTCATTTTATATACTGATAAAATAATTTGGTATTTTACAAGCTTAATATTCTAATAATTCATAACTTTAATTGTGTGTTTTTAATTGAGATTGTAAATTTAAAAATGTTAATGAAGAAATAAACAGCTCATTAAAGTTGAAGGAGATATTTAGAAAATCAAACTAATTCATTATAATCAAAATAACATACTTTCATTTTAATAACGAATATTTCTACAATATCATTTTGAACTATAATTAAGAAATTTTCATATAATTAAGTTAATTGTATACAATGTTAATAGTTTTTTGAATTTATTTACCACGCTTACACAATTATTTATTACGAAATTAGCGTGTTCTAATCAATTTTAATAACTTAATTTACAAATGAACGAAATAAGAAGGTTTTCGACACATGTATTTAATATATATTATTCGAGATCTTCTGCAATTCTTTCAAATTATAATCCCAAAATCAATTGCATATATGAAGGGAAAAAGCATGGTTTTACCAATCATTAACATATTTAAACACTTAATCGAATTTTGAGATATGGGACACTCACAAAAAATCAATTAAAATAACGACAAGATATATTCAAAACACAAACATTCTTGCTATTCCTTCTAGTTCATTTTCCTGTAACACCCTATTCGAAATTAATATTTAATTTTGAATAACATAGGGTGTTAACCTTACATCTGGTATTTAACCCACTTATGTATGGATTTTGTCTCATTTACACATACAAAAAGAAACAAAAATAATATGTTTCTAAAACGTGCAAATAACTTACCGTAAGAAAGCCTTGGAATATATATATATATTTAAAATAATCCAAATGAAACAATTTAATATGGTAATCATACCCTTAATCTTTTCCTTTTCTACTAAATGAATGTCTTCAAAAAAAAAAAAAATTGTAAACAAAATATTTGTTTTTTGACTCAATTTTTTAAAAATAAAACTGATATTAGCCCGGTGAAAGAGTTTAGGAAGAACAAATGCATGGTTCATACTCAAAACAGGATTGACATTTTGTATGTTCTTCGTTTAATCATCCATATTGTTTTTTTGCGTTAAAATTTATTAAATAAAAATTTCAATTTCAAAAATTAAGAGAATACAAAGCTGAATAAATAATATTCAACAATATAGTAGATATTGCGTAACGTACTTATTCATATTGTCAACATATTCTGGGGAGAGAAACTAAACTTAGTAAATTATATATAAAAATCAAGCTTTAATCACAAATAAATTAATAAGATGGATAAAATTCAAAATATCTGAACGCAGTCAGTACTTTCAGATAAAAATCAATTGTTCTAATAATTTTTAAAAAATCTGCACAGTTAAATGAACTTAAAGAGGGTAATGAATAGTAAATCACATTTTCATCACAATTCTTAAAACATATCTAATAAGGTAGATAACATTAGACACTCCATACTTAGTCCTTTCTTATTATAGAACTTAGTGGATTAATTATCCTTATCCTGTCCTTTAAGAAAATTGTATAATCTATCAGATCATATTTTAAAAAGTTTTCCTCAAAGAACAGTTACAAGTAGCAAGAATAAAGCAAATAACAGATAAAGTCTTTAGCATATCTTTAGCAACTCCTTATTACAATTCTTAGCGCACCAATTGATGTAATAACTTCAACGTATTTATACAACTACCGTAAAATCCAGCGCATAACGCACAGCCTTAAATTTCAATTTTATTTTTTGAGTTCAAAGTGCGCGTGGTATAAAAATGATAGCTTCAAAATAAAAAAAAATTGAAGAGAGAGAGAGATGTGAGTATATATATATATATATATAAAATTGGACTACTTCATAGATCGGAATAATGTTTATTTAAAAGAAATGACATTCCTAAGAAACCCAAAATGTTGTAGCTCTGGAAGCGTACTATATTTTCACAAAAGTGTGGAATAACACCACGAATAAAGGACTTCAAAACATAAGAGCAATGGTCATATACATATTTCGGGTTCCTTCATATAAAAAAAAAAAGGATGCGCGTTATACGACGAGTATACCTAAAAATTGGAGCTTGAAAGTATGAATGCGCGTTATACGCCGGATTTTACGGTGACTGGATTCTAAGAACGAGTAAATAAATTCTAAAAATTCTCACAATTTGCAATATATCTCAAAATCTATTGAGTATGAAAACTTGGGAAAAAATCTTCCGTTCATTTGTAAGACATCCCAGACTCCTCAAATCCATCAACACCAAACCGTCAATCCATTACCCTCATCACAATGAAACTCGATATCAGTTAAAGACCCCTAAAGCGATACCTCTTCCAAATCGCTGATTATTACTCGGGCGGGGCTAGAAGTACGTACAGGTCAATTTATAAGCGAACCACAATGGGGGAAAGGGAGACTATGACGAGCAGATGGGCTGTATGTTCTGATGCATCCCCCTCAAAAAGTGCCTCATTTATGACAGAGATGTACAGTTGGCGCAATTAATACCCTGCAGTAGGGATCCACCCCAACAATTACAAAGATACGCGATTCTGATTAAAAAACTATGGTATATGTGAAGGGATCGACTCGCGTACGCCTCTCGCGATAGCTGTGGAGGATTCAAGGTCCGAATTTCGTGATTCCGTTATTAATGCTAGTCATCTATTACGTTTTACCTTGAAATCTTGATGCTGGTGAAGAGTGGATTTGTAGTGCCTAGGGTCTTGGCTAATACCAGTGCTTGCTAAAATTATAGGTGGTGATGCTTTTCGTTTTGTTTTCTGAATGTGTAAGGACTTCCTTTTTGGAAGGAAATTGTGGGTCTTAGAGTGTCTTCGAGAATTGTTTTTTAATTAGGTTAGTGTGATTACTGGAACAGCTAATATTTATTACTGCCAGAAACACGCATAAAAAAATAAGAAAAGAAAGCCACATCTGTCTTGGAGATATCAAGATTTTTGATAACGTATGAAATTTTGATAAATTATATTAATAGTCCATCCTCATTTGGGAAGTCACTGACTTGATTGTCAATATCAAAAATAAAGCTTCGAACTCTTTTGGAAGATTTAAGAAAAATAACATTGAAAAATTAATAAGTTTGTTCGGGAAGTTGTTGTAAAGGAAAGAGATTATTATACTGTAAAATCTGGTGTATAACGCGCACTTATAGCTTTCAAGCTGTATTTTTTTTTTAATTTTTAGGTATATTCGTCGTATAACGCGCTCCCCTTTTTATAGGAGAAATCTGAAATGTTAATATACAATACTCTTATGTTTTTAAGTCATTTATTCGAGATATTATCCCAGACTTTTGAAAAAATAGTATACTTTTAAAACTACAACTCATTTAGTTCATAAGGCATGTCATTTCTTTTAAGTAAACAGTATTTCGATATGTGTAAAGTTAATTTTTTTCTATGCTCATCTCTTTTGTTATTTTTAAAGCTATCTTTTTTATACCCAGCGTATAACGCGCATCCGCAAATTTCAATCTTATTTTTTATGTTAAAAGTGCGAGTTAACGCCGGATTTTACGGTTGGTACTTAAAATGTTCTCTATTTAAAAAGCTATATGTACTCATATACAGTTTCTTTAAATTTTTACTTTTAATATTAGTTTCTCTTCCGAAAAAAAGCTCTTAAAATATTCAAGAAGCAAATGATTTTTGAAAAGTCTAAATTATCTTGTTCTTATGTTCTATAAGTCTAAATCACTTATGCATAAATACATTATAAAGCAATTGACATTAAAGGATATCGAAAGTATTGACAAGAGTTAATGGAAAAATAAACTGTACAGAAATCATTAACGACATGATTAAGAATATAAAACAAATTATTATCCCCCCATTCCATAACAAGAAACAATAATTTTAAACACATTTTTTTTTATGTTTGTCATGCAATTACCAATAACACTTTTACATCATTTTTTTTCCTTACAGTAAATTAAGAAATCAATTTGCGCAGTCAATTTATGAACTTTAAAAATATTGAGACTGTCATTATTTAGATGTTTTTCAAGAAAAAAAAAATAATGAGCTTAAGGTAATTGATTAACATCGGCTGAGATTATCATAGTTGGTTCCTTTCTGGTCAGTTCCATATAATCCACACAAATCAATTTGCAATCAATTTATGAACTTTAAGAATATTACGAATGCCATTATATTTAGATGTTTTAACGGGAAAAAATAATTATGGGCTCAATAAAGCTGATTAATACACACTCTGGGTATATCATAGTTCCCTTTCCGATCAGTTTCACTTAGCAAACGAAGTAAACATATTAAAATATGCAATACCTATTAACACTAAATAAAATATTAATAAAATATATAATAAAAATGTATATGATTTAATGCATAATACAAAATAAACCATATAAAAGTTTTCAGAAAATATATAATTAATGTTACGTATTGAATGCAAGAAGCAGTAACCTTCTACATTTTAATAAACGTGAAGGAATTTTGTATTATATTTGAGTATATTATATTCGGGAAAGTACTGTAAAATGCATATTTAATCGTTTTAGAATGCAGCTTCTAAATCATTCTTTCAGTCTCTTAGATTCCCTATATCAAGAGGACCAAGGCAGTTCACTAACAGGGGTGAAAATCTCATATCCAATGGAATTGATATTAATTTCATCTCACCCTGAGAATGAAAATTTTTCTATAAGTAGTCTCATTGGTTTTTAAGGTATCCGACTACGTTCGGAACCCTGATTTTAAAACAGCTCATAAATGGATAATTTTCATGATATTTAGTGTCATTTAGATTAGAATACATGTATAAAATTGTTTTAAGGACATTTTGACAAAAAAAAATTGTTTAAATACAATATTTTGGCAAAAGATTAACTTAGAATAACTTTTTTCAAAACGTTCTCCTTTTGTGGAAAATGCTTCTATTATAATAATATTTTGTCTGTATATAGCTCAGACCTCTGTACAGAGGCTCAACTATGATTTTTGAAAAATTCACATTATTTTCAGTTACAACCCATTGAAATAATTATCGGCGTTTTTTTCTTAAAATTTCTCCCCTCGGTTGTTGTAAAACATGGATAAGCTCACTTCTAAGTTATAGATTTCAAAAATTCTAGTTGAGTCTCTATAGAGAGATCTGAGCTATATACAGACAAAATATTATTATAATATAGAAGCATTTTTCACAAAAGGAGAGTATTTTGAAAATGGGTCATTCTATGTTCATTTTTTGTCATAATATTGTACTTAAATAATTTTTTAATGTAATACTATTCTTAAAACAATTTTATATACATTTTCTAATCTAAGTGACACTAAATATCATAAATATTATCCATTTATACGTTTTTGCAAAATCACGGTTCCGAACGTAGTCGGATACTTTAAGGCTGCATTTTTGTGAAACTGAATACCAGATTAGATGTTGTCCTAGTTACCTCATCAAAATACGAAAGACTTCTTTCAAAAGTCAATTATCTAGTTTTACAGATAGAGAGGAGGGTTACATACAGTTATCAAAATACAGTACATCATGTATATTAAATGCTGACTGTAGAAGGACAATCCTAAGTATGAAAGAAAACATTAATATATTATTTATTACAAGTTTTTGAAAAAAAATAATTAATTGGATAATAGCAATGATTTAAAAATTGTGTTAGGGAAGTCACGAATAAACTATTATTAAATGTTGGAAATTTGAATGAGAGCAGGAGGACGAATTTTGTTTGAACTCAAAAATGGAATTTTGCGAAAATTTATAATCGAGTACAATAATAACTCGGCTTACACGAATTTGGAGTTCCACAATTTTCAAATCTCGCCAATTTTCTTTTCTGTTTTTTTTTTTTTTTTAATCATCACTGAAATTTAGACGTTATTAGTGCCAAAGCCCGATGAAATTAGTGGGGCCTGCGGTAGCCCAGTGGTCAAGGTATCGGATCATGGCAGACCGGACTCTCCCAAAGCCCTTGATTTCTTTCCGATTGATTATAATTCTAAGCATATGGCACGTAAAATTTAATTAAATATTTGTTATTAATGATTAATTTTATTAATTAATGCTAATTATTTATTCAATAATTAGTTTTTTTACTGTGTT